>CM065701.1:17130754-17190402 GCA_017654935.2 Phymorhynchus buccinoides | reverse complement strand
TTCACTAGATAGTCGTAAAGCCAAGCTACTATATGATGAAAATTTTAGTATTACTACTAACCCATGAAAATACTTCTATTTTTTTCATCAGTTAGTAGTAATACTACTAACGGCTGAAAAAAATAGTAATCTTTTCATGGGTTAGTAGTATTAGTAAAGTTTTTCATCAAATAGTAGCTGCCACACGTGAGTCATCAGTTACAGTGATAAATAGTTCCGTTTTTTAAAATTGATCCTGCTTATTTTCGCTCACTATGCATGCCCTATACATGATTTTCGGCGTGAATCGTGACTCACAGCGACACAGTCGCATCGTATTCAGATTCGATTCGTATGTAGTGTTGTAGCAGGCCTTTAACAGTGACACCAGCACAGCTCTCACCGGTCGTTTTTCCACCACAAAAAACCCCAGAATTCCGGCAGCTCTCGCACTATCATAATTTTTATGTCCATCTACAACGCTTATAAAGACAATGATATTTTGTTGACGCTTAAGACACACATGGATACACAAATAAACAACTTACCTTTCATTTCAAATGTACAGGTGTCAAAAATTCAATATGGCGCAGCAGACGACCACACAGGGCCCGTCGTCTTGCAGACGCACAAGTTTAAGAAAGAAAGAAAAACTGTCGAGAGGGGTGCAGGAAATTAAAAGGAGGCGCGTGCATGCTTGTGCGCAGATTGGTTAAGATAGGACCACGTGACACAATTAACACCTTTATCCACGCTTTTCACGGGTTTTACGCTTGTCATAATTATTCGCTCTTAGGTTTGTCGGTGAATTGTCCGATTCTCTTTATTTAACTGTCTGAGTGTGTTTGTCTCTCTCTCTCGTTTTGCGTGTATTTATTTCTACGTCTTATGAATTTTAAATATATTAATTAAGTATTTAGGGTCGATAGTTTCAACAACAAAATAGGCAACTCCGTCGGGTGCGGCGCTAAGTGTGCGTGTGCGTGTGTTTGGCGTTTGTTTGTGTGTCGCGTGCAGCGCACGTGTGTGTTATTTCGTGTTAGTAGTTTTGGTTTGTTAAATTTGTTCATCGCTCGGCTGCTTTAGGGTTGGGGTGCGCCGAGAAAGCGAGAAGGCTTTTAATGTTTTACGCATTTCAGTGGTTTGTGTTAACAGATTCTTTACACACTCTCGGTGTTTTTAATAATTAAAACGGCTTAGGCCTATTTCATCATGTCATAGCATTGCATAGCATTTAATAGGGGCTTATCATTGTATCATATCGAATAATCATATCAATGATTACATCATATACCATATGAGATCGAGGTTACATGTAATAGGTTTTTACTAAGCTTTTACCATTTCTTCTCCTCTATGAATACACAGTGGCTACGGGCACGGAGTTGTGGCAACACTCAGAACATGTTCAGGTATGGTAACTCTTCCAAGTTGATTTTTTCGTCTACAAAATGCATTTTCTTATTTAGTATTTTAACCGCATCTTGGTACGGAATAATGTTAGGGATAGGGTTAGAAACATGTCACAGTTAATATTAGTATGTTTTTGAAGGACACCTGCGCACAATTTATACGTACCGTGATTGAGCACCATACCCGTAGCCTTGAGAATGAGAGATACGGGCCCGTACCCCGAGCCTCTGCCAATATGAATAAGCCTAGACCGGTACGCAGTAGGCTATGTTTTTATGTTCTTCTTTTTTTGACTGCTTAAAGGGGCACACTGACGGATGGTTTTTTTTTCATGAAACACGTCCGAGATCCACCAGCAAAAAACACTTTTTCACATTAGATCAGCATCACTCATCTTGGCTCTCCTATAGCTATTTTTTCCTTTGTTGTCTGAGCAGCAGCTCCTTTAACTAAACTAGCATAAAAACATTTAAAATCCAATTATAAAATAAATACGTCTTGTATTGCGAAAATTTCGTTGCAAACAGTTTGGTCTAAACTCAGGAAACAATTATAAAATAGACGACACACGCCTTCTCTTTAACTGAAATAATTTGAATTCCAGCACCTCCACGCCAAGGAGGAATCGCCGCTTTAACGGTTTTGATGTCTAGGAACCCAGAGCAAAGTTATTGGTTGCAATCTCTGGTAAGAGTGTTTTTTATCATGGTGATACCCTCGACGTGTGTCCTTGCTACACAACCGCATCCATTTAGGGTCCCACCTTTAACACACAACTTAAACGTTGACGAAGACATCAAATGGAGAACTGTTTTTTTAACTAGAGCCCAGTGAACAATGCTACAACACCGAGCCGCCCGACGGCAGCAATTTTTCAGGTACCCAGCTGCCTTGACCTTGGATCAATGGCCCCATATTTCAAACAGGGCCTAGATATTCTTAACGTACCTATCCCCCTGCAGTACTTTGAGAATACTAGGTCCTGCCGTTAAAAAAAACGCTATCAATCCTCCGATGTTTGAGTGTGGGTGCTTGTCCACTTGCCGGGGTAATCGATGAAACGGTCACACGCTTAATTTTCTCATCCCTAGCTGTGCGCAGATTTTGGCACCATAGAGTTCAAAGCTGTTTTTCGTTTTGTTGGGATGATTCATGGAGTCTTTTTGCCCAGGGTACGACCAACAACAACAACAGCAACCACCACAACAAAAGGCCTATCGTGGTAGCAAGTACACGCCCATCAGGTGTCAGAAACACACGACACATCAGAACAAGCACACACCACTAAAATAACAATAAACCAGGTGAATGGTTCAGGACGGGATATACTATTTTTGCGCCGGATGCCTTCCTTTCACAGTGAACCCGTTACACCACCACACAAATTTGAAAACATTCCGGTCAGCGGTTCGGAGAGATCATCCGTGGGTACAGACAGTAAAACAAAAAGAAGAAAAAAAAAGAAAACATACACGAACGAAAACATACCATTTTTTCATCGTAGATCGGCACAGGAATAAAAAACACTAACTCATAGCCATCACACATTTCGACTTCCCGATTGACTAAATGAGCTTTCCTGATTCTTGATGGTATTTAATGTATAGATTCGTTCCCTTTGGACTGCTGGTTCCGGATTCCTTCCGCGACCTGAACAAATGGGGTGTGGCTGGATTGAGTTGGGACCCGAAATGAGCGTGTGCGGCCCGGAAGATGCACAACAACTTAATGTGATCCACGAAAAAGAAAATAAGATGCTATTACCGTTCACAATGAGACATTGTAATCAATGTTGTCTATGTTGTGTGTTGCCTTTATTTCACTGATTTGAATGGTTAGTTTTAATCTTTAAAGGTGTGCGTTTGATTCCTGTACAGATTACTGTTTTTAAAATTAATTTTCCCCCGATTTCCAACATACCGTTTCTCTCCTTAGATACTTGTTTTTACATTATTCGCCAGTAAACGCGTTTTTGTTCATTAATCTATTGTGATATCGATTATTATCAGATCTTAAACTGACGCCGTGCGCATGGGTGTGTGTGTGTGTGTGGGTTTGGTGTGTGTGGTGCCGTGTGCGTGCGTGTGTGTGTATTTTTCTTGTGTTGTGTGGGTGTTGGTGTGTGTGTGTGTGTGTAGTGTGTGTGTGTGGTGTGTTTCTGGTGTGTGTGTGTGTTTATGTGTCATTTTCACTTGACGACTCTTCTCTCTCTCTTTCCTCCTCTCTCTCTCTATCCATCATCCGCGTCTCCTCTCTCCTCAGTCTCTCTCTCTCTCGCTCCTCTCTATCTCTCTCTCTCTCTCTCGCTTTCTCTCTGTCTGTCTCTCCTCTTTTTCTCCTCTTCTCTCTCTCTCATATCTCTCTATTTTCTCCTGCCCCCCCACTCTCTCTCTGTTTGATGCGTGAGGGGGGCGGTGTTAAGGGTGTGTGTGTTGTGTGTGCTGCGGGCTTTGTGTCCCGCTTTGGGTTCATTTGCATGAATGTTCTATATTTATTATTTGAGCTGTGATCTTATTTATTCTCTGTTTGTTCTTTTACTTGCCACCACAGATGTATTTCCATGGTTATTCTTGGGGGACAATAACATGTTGTGACTTGACTTGTGACTTGACTTGTGACTTGTTTCTGACGGCAGGGTAACCGCAGTGGGGAGCCAGAAGTCTGGCAGCGTGTTTCGTGAAGGCAGCACCACCGTGCTGTATAAAGCACGGGACTCCAAGGGAGGCACCGACTACTGCGCTGTGAAAGTTCAAGTGACGGGTTTAAGCAGATGTCATTTTTCATTTTTAAATATTATTGTACAGCACAATTTGCTTCTCTGGAATGACATCATAGGTCACAGATAATAAGTATGTGCACTCATGTTACCAGTGTTCAGGCATGAACAAGCAGATTGCACAGATAATAATAATGGCACGCAGTATAGTGTTCAGGAAATACAGCAGAGGTCACAGACATAAGACTAAGGGCACCACATCATTTGTGCTCTAGAATGACAGCAGAGATCACAAATGATAATAATAATGGCATACATTATAGTGCTCTAGAATGACAGCATAGGTCACAGGTAATAATGGCACACATTAGTGTGCTCTGGAATGACAGCAGAGGTCACATGTAATAATAATGGTACACATTAGTGTGCTCTGGAATGGCAGCAGAGGTCACAGATAATAATAATGACACGCATTATAGTGTTCAGGAATGACAGCAGAGGTCACAGACAATAATAATGGCCACCATCATGTGCTCTCTATTTTCCCTAGAATGACAGCATAAGGTCACATATAATAATAATAATGGCACACATGTTATAGTGCTCTGGAATCAGCAGTAGAGGTCACATGTAATAATAATCTGTACAGCTTAGTGTGCTCTGGCATGGCAGCCGAGGTCCACGAGATAATAATATAATAATGGCACACATGTATAGATGCTCTGGTCGATGCCAAGCAGAGGTCACAGATACTACTAATACTGGCACACATTAGTATTACTCTGGAATTGAACAGCAGAGGTCACAGATAATAATAATGATAGGCACACACTTATAGTGCTCGTGGAATGACAGCAGAGGTCACAGATACTAATAATATCGGCACTACATTATAGTGCTCTGGAATGACAGGCAGAGGTCCCAACGATAATAATAATATCGGCACACCCAGTTCAGTGCTCTGGAATGACAGCAGAGGTCACAGAGAATAATAATAATCGGCACACAGCACATGAGTGCTCTGGATGAACAGCAGTAGGTCACATATAATAAATCATCAATAATGGCAACACATTATTCGTGCTCTGGAACATGACATCGGAGGGTCACAAATAAACAATGTATCACAAATTATTTATGCTCTCGATTTGCCATGGCAAGGTCAGAACGACCTCATCAGATAATAATAATGGCACACATGACCGTGCTCTGGAATGACAGTTAGAGGTCACATGTAATAATAATGGCACACATTAGTGTGCTCTGGAATTACGTCAGAGGTCCACATTATATACCAAGCATCAGGCCCACATAGTAAGCTCCTGGAATGTACCACAACTTAGTCACATATAATAATGGCACACATTAGTGCTTTTTGAACGACAGGCAATGAAATAGATAATGGTGCACGTTTAATTGCTCACTGCTCAGGGAGGGAGAAGGGGCAGACGTGGTTAAGGACATTCGCCGGCCAACGTATTGCGTGACTGCAGCGTGAGTGACCTGGGTTCAAATCCCGGCCTCACCCTTTTTTTTTTAGTTTGACAGGAAAATCGAACTGAGTGTCCAGTCCTTCAGATGTGGACTTAAAGCTAGTCTGTCCCGTGCGCTTTACGCACGTAAGAATGCCACGGCAGTTGAAAGTCGGTAAGAGCAGGGGAAAATCCCGCTGCGTGGTATGACCAAATTGATAGCTAAGGGAGACCAGTGAAGCAAAGGGAAAAGGCAGAGTCCAAGAGAGTGCCAGATTAGAGGAAGTTACAAGTACAGAACTTACAGAAGGTGGGGGAACTCTTTGTACGAAATACACTCCGTGGGTCTTAGTTTCTACCCACGGGCCGGGGGGGGGGGGGGGGTAATACATTACTGCTTCGGTGGTGATAGACAATACAGGAGAACAAGGGTAATAACACACAATACTGCCCTCAGTCTGCCCTGGACTAAATCACAAACTACTGATGACATAGATAATAACATACATTACTGTTCTGGAATAATAGAGTACAAAATACTATTAGGGCTAGATAATAGCACACTTCACTAATCTGGAATAAAAGACAATACTGAAGAATTTTCTAATTTGTTTTCGTAACTTGCTTTTCTGCTTTGAAATGGCACACAATATTAATGACACAGATAACAGCACGCCTTTCTGCCCTGAAACGACACTGAATGTTGATGAATCATGGCATCTTATTTTTGGTGATACCACCTTTTCATCGTTATAAACGTCGCTATATCCTAATATATAATTATACACATTATTTCTGTCTCTAATCAACTGTTGTCGTTGCAGTGGTGACCTGCAACACGGGCTACCGACAGCTGCAGAACGGAGACCAGCAGTGCAGCGGAGCCAGACTCAACATCTACGGCTCTCAGTGCTCACACCACTGTCACTCTGGATATCAGCTGACTGGAGGCAGCTCTGTTGTGCAGTGCCAGAGCAACGGGGAGTGGAGTGGCTCCTTCCCCACGTGTCAGGGTGAGACTGAGAGACAGAGAGTAACGGAAGACGAGCACTGTCGTCAACAGGGGGCTTAGTAACAGGTATCCTGCGTATGTTAGCTCAGAACAGGCTCCATTCAACTCCACCGAAGGGACTCAGCAGAAATGCAGTGCCTCCTCGGTTGGTTGCCTCCCAACGGCCCAACATAGATTCACTCCCCTTGGACGGCTGGTCTCGGATTCTGAGACTTGAACAAGCTGGGGTGTGGCTGCGAATTGGGTTTCGGAATGAGCGGTGTGGGAGCAACTTACGGCCCAGAAGATGGGACAGAAAAATATGACGAATGACGACTGGACACCAACGTACACTACTATTATTGTAGGCATGGCCTAGGAAGAAGACGCGAAGTAAGAAGAAGAAGAAGAAGAAGACGAAGAAGAAGAAGAAGAAAAAGAAAAAGAAGAAGACAAGAAGAAGAAGAAGAAGAAGCAAGAAGGAACTTTAACAACAACAACAAAAACAAAAACAAGTGGAAGAAAAATAAGAAATGAAAGAGGAAGAGGAGGAGGAGCAGGAGAGGAAAAGGAGAAGGAGGAGAAGCAGAAGAACAACAAGAAGATCGAGAACAAGAACCCCAGAGTCGCCTCTGTAGTGAAGATTATGCACTGGGTGAATGCTTTATACGTTCTTAATATCTTTGGTTTCTAGTTCTTCTTGTTTAGAGAAAGTGCATCTCTGCTAAATAATTCTTCAGGTAGACCTATTATTTGTTTGTTGTTTGGTTTTGTTTTTCTTCATTTTAACAGGCCGTGTCGTGCGGTGCCCGAACATAGTGGAAGGGGGACGCATGGCCTGCCCCAGCGGGCATCAGTACCCAGCGGTGCATCATTACCTGTCAGCGCAGGTTACAGCCACAGCGGGATGCCCTTTCGTCAGTGTCAGAATAACAAAGGCTGGACCACTGACAGCTCCCTGTGTTGTGGGTGGGTGGGTTGGCTGGATTGTGTGGATGATAAAGTCGTGAGGAGAAGGGTGGATCGGATGGGTCTGGGTGCGTGGGTGAATCGAGGTCGGGGTTAGGAGGGGAGGGGTGGTGGTGGTAGGTGGATGCGTGATTAGGTGAGGGTGAGGTGTGTGTATATGAGTGTGTGTGTAGGTTCTGTATGTGGTGTGTGTGAATGTGTGTAGGCATGTGTGTGGCACGTGAATGTGTGTGTAAGTGTGTCGTGTGTGTTGTGGTGTGTGTGTGCGTGGTGTGTGTGATGTGTGTGTGTGTGTGTGTGTGATGGTGTTTAGCCCCGTGACCAAGGTTACAATGATGTTCATCTACGAATGTTTTTATTTAATCTCTCGTCTCAACTGTTTAATCCAATGCTGCCCATCCTAAGCTGTCCATCTTAACTGTTCAGTTTTGTTCGTCTCAATGTTCCTAAAAATAACTGTACGTTTCGTTGTTTCCTCTCAACTATACATACGCAATGTTCTCTAAATCCTCTTCATTTTAAGCTGTTCATCTCGAACCCTTCATTTTCCAACTGTTCACCCCAAACTGTTTCATCTAAAACCGTTCATCCATCCCGCCCCCCAAACCCATCAACCCAGAACCCGAACACAAAAAACACCGAAAAATCACCACCCCCCCTTACTTTACCTCACAGACACGAGTCCCCTCATTTTCCAGCGGGCTGCCCGGCCAATCAGCACTGTATCAGCCTCTGAAGTCCCCGGTCCCGTGCCTGACTACCCGAGTCAGGACACATCACATGCCGTGACCTGACCGCGCGTGGCCGACCTCGACTTGAACCGTTGGGCTTCCACGTGATCTCTGGGTCCGGCAGAGGACACGTGCGGGACTCAGCTTTCTCAACTTTGTGGTCACGTGCAAGGTAGGAGTTTCCATTTTATTCTAACGTTTAGTCCATTAGGTCCAAGTTCTAAGTTATATTCCATTAGGTCAACTTTTCAAGGTGGAGTTCCATTTAGTCCCACTCGTCTCTCTCTCTCTCTCTCTCTCTCTCTCTCTCTCTTCTCTCTCTCTCTCTCTCTCTCTCTCTCATATTCTCTCTCTCTCTCATCTTCTCCTCTCTCTCTCTCTCTCCTCTCTCTCTCCTCTCTCTCTCCTCTCATCTCGCTCTCTCTCTCCTCTCTCTCGCTCTCTCCTCTCTCGCTCTCGCTCTTCTCGTCTCTCTCTCGCGCTCTCTACTTTCTCTCTCTCTCTCTCTCTCTTCTCTCTCTCTCTTCTCCTCCTCTCTCTCTCTTTTATCTCTCTCTCCCTCCTCCCTCCTTTCGTCCATGTCTTTTTTTGGGTGTTTTTTTGTGTCTCCTTTCTCGCCCTTATGTTTATAAACCACATCATGTTATTACCGTGAACGAATTTTCTTAACCCACAACAACCGATTTTCTTAAAAACAAAATCCAAAGAATTATTAGATTCTCTTGAGTGGTACTAAAACCGAAATGACAACACTAAGGAGTTTAGTGAGTAGTTTTATTCAATTCAAAGTGTTCGTTTTCACATATTACTTTTACGGCCTTAAGGTTGATTTTGTGTGTGTCTTGGACAGCAAACCTGCATTCCATTCAGTGCTCCATTTCGACCAGTCGCGTTACCTGCAGTCCTGGTTTTACATAGAGGGGTGTCAGCAGAGTGCACGTGACGTGTAATCCGGGTTACCAGCTGCAGGTGACGCCACCCCACGGTGTGAGAGTTCTGGTTCCTGGAATTCCCTCAATTCCTGTATTGTAAGGGTGAGTAAAGGCAGGGGGTCTGTGGTAAAAAGGTCTTTTTCTTTCACACCTCTCTCTCTCGTCATGCTCTCTATCTCTCTCTCTCCTCTCTCCTCTCTCTCTCTCTCTCGCTCGCTCTCTCGTCCCACGTCTCTCTCATCTCTCTTTCCTATCTCCTATCTCTCCTCTCTCTCTCTCCCCTCTCTCTCTCTCTACCTCTCTCATCTCTCTCTCCTCTCTCTCTCTCTCTCTCTCTCCTCTCTCTCTCTCTCTCTCTCTCTCTCTCTCTCACATACCACACACCGCACGCACACACAGCACAAACACAACACACACACAACACACAACATGCACACACAAAACAAACGACACACTCACACACACACACACACACACACCCACACACACAAAAACCACACACACACACACACACACACACACACCACACACACACCACACACAACACACACACACCAACACCCTGTTTCACTCTTGATTTGATGATAGATTTAATTTTGCAACCTCATCACCAATTCTGAATAGGTCCAATGATTAAACTATATGAATTTTAAACTATTGAATGACACAGCTCTCTCTCTCTCTCTCTCTCTCCTCTCGCTCCTCTCCTATCTCTCTCTCTCTCTCATCTCTCTCTCTTCACTCTCTCTCTCTTCATTATCTACTCTCTCTCTCGCAGTAATTCGAAACATTCACTGTTTCTGTCGCTTACATGATAAACTTTTGTGGTCTGCGATCATGGAAGCTTCCAGCTCCTCCCACCATCAGACAAGGCAACTTCTTGCAATGCAGCGGAGGAGTCCGAGTTTCAAATCGTGTGCATTTCTGACCCTGCGACCCAGGGTTCAGTTCAGGTCATTGAGCATTCAAAAAAAAAAGAATGCGGGCGACGCCACCTGGTCGCGGCTGAGTTGCGAATGGGTCCGTCTGTTTCCTTGTGCTACTTGGTCAGTCCAGCCAGTTAGTTTTAATTAATGTTGTTAATGATAAAGGGAAGAAACTCTCCATTTACATCTATTATTCATTTCATTACACCCTATATCAAGCCTCCTATTCAAACTTAATTTTGGTTTCAAGTGTGGTTTTAGTTTAAAACTTAGCTAGGTTAGTTATTATTACACTTCTCAAAATTTGCCAAGGATATACTTTTATAACCTTGATTGCTAAAAGGTGGTGGAGTTTGTAATCATGCAACTTACATTAGCTGGGAGGGAGAGCATCATCCGTGAACACAAGCTCGCTCAATTTGTTTTATCCAAACTTCCTGTGTTACGTGCAGCAGTGATGTTCGAGAGCCACCTCAAAAGTGACATTTTGTTCGCGGAAATGGAGTGAAATTAATTGTGAGTAAAGTGTCAGAATCATCGAATTCCTTGTTCCATCCTATACGTTTACAGAGACAAGTGTTCATGGCGGAATTGAGTCATTTGACTCGCAAGATTTGTCTTTCTGTGTTTGGCATGCTGGAGAACAGTTTTGCAACAGACTCGTCGTGTCATTAGTGTTTTGGAATATCGCAATGCGTTTTACAGAGCTTGGATTCACTGCCGCATGAGGTTGGTACTGCTTGATACACGTCTGAAGGTGGTACCATGTGAAACGACTGGTTTCTGAAATGCATTTTTCCGCTCTTTTTCATTCCCTATCCCAAATCGTTTCATATACACTCCTCTGACAGCAATTTTATTTTGCTGAAATTCTCATGTGGGGAAACAGTTCACCCAACCTGTGACTCGGATACGGACTCCATGAGGCTGCCTTCATTCCCCATGGGCATGTTGTGCTCATGCTCATTCCAGCTCAAACAGCGGTGTCGTTGAGAGCCCAGAACCACGTCATCTGACATTATGAGACTGGACATGATTCTCTCACAACGAGTCAGCATCTTCGTTTTTTCCTGATGGTCTTTCCAGCGTCACCTAGGAAACGTGACCAGGGAGCATGACTGATCTTGAATGTGATTTTACGTTTTGGGCTGTATCAGATGGTCAGGGAAAACATGTCACATTTTATTTTTCAAAATAGATCCCTTATATGCTGTTCCCTACAGTGATGAGGTCATCGAGTGTTCACGTCACAATCTCTGCTGGTATAATCTAAGATGACCATGACTTGTTCATGGGTTGCATATGCAATCTTTTCATCGGCAGGGAGTTTGTTTGCGCATGCCTGCAGCAAGACGAGTATCGTCCATATAATGATGTAGGTTGCCCATTTCCAGATACTCCCGATCCTGACCCACAAAGGTGGGTTGCAGCTATTCACAGCAGCTCAGACGTCTACAGGACCCGGAACGTGCCCTGGTGAAAGAAGTGGAACGCCTGGTTCACGGAGCTTCAACGCTCCTCAAGAACACGAATTTGCGTTTCAGCTGAATTGCAAAGTGAGGGGGTCTCGCACATTCTTATCCAGGACTTTTCTGCAGCACAAAGCAAACAATTAAAGAATGGAAAGTCGCTCCATTAAGTTTGTTTTAGCATTCTAATTCGTACACAAAATGTCCTGTGAGGTAAGCCACTCAAATCATTCTCGACCTGGGCCTGTATTCACGTTGAGTATCGCATGAAACTTAGCATGATGCTACTTAGAACTCTTCCATGTCCTTAGGATTTAATAGGACTTTTGGAAAGCTTCATAAGTTAGTCATCCATGCTAGTCTCATGCTATCTCACGTGACTACGGCCCTTCGTCTTGTATTTAATAATTTTGGACGATGAAATGTTTTTTTAAACTAAACAAGAAAACACCATTACTTGCTTTATGATAACCCCTTTCATAATCTGCAGGTTTTAAGATAATATCCTTAGCAATATTTTAGGAAGTCAAGTTATGTTTAGTTAGTTAGTTAGTTAGTTATGTTAGTTAGTTAGTTAGTTAGTTATTAGTTAGTTAGTTAGTTACTTACTTACTTATCTTACTTACTTACTTACTTACATACTTACTTACTTACTTTACTTCCTTCTTGCTTACTTGTCACTGACAATGATGATTTGTTAGTTAGTTTCTTGTTTAGATAGTGGCTGTGTTTTGATTGGTTGGTTGGTTTGGTTAGTAAGTTAGTTAGTTCGTTAGTTGAAGCAAAAACCACTATCATCATTTTAACTTTTTCGTCCTTGTGTGCATGCGTGTGTACGTGCGTGTGCTGTGTAGGTTTTCTATATATCTTGCATATACAACGCAGACACGGAGGCAGCCACAGTTTCCTCAACCTGCCCCTGGCCACGCCCAACATTTGCGTGTTCGCCTCACGGCTGGGCCAGCCCCTTTGGTCAACTTCATCCACCCCCCGGTCACCGACATTCAGGTCCGTGACGCCTTGACCGGGGGTGGGGAGAACGACGTTCTACATCCGGCACGTCATTTCCGATCGGCGTGACGCAGGTCCGTTCACCGCGACGTGATCATTGCGGGCAACAGCATAACTTGTCATTTCACGTGACTGTCAGTGTGAGTGGCCGTGGGCGCAGTGCCTAGATAGGTGGGAGCGGTAGAGTGGAGGGGGTGCAGTATCGAACCAAGGA
This sequence comes from Phymorhynchus buccinoides, assembly GCA_017654935.2. Taxonomy (NCBI): domain Eukaryota; kingdom Metazoa; phylum Mollusca; class Gastropoda; order Neogastropoda; family Raphitomidae; genus Phymorhynchus; species Phymorhynchus buccinoides. The sequence goes on along the minus strand of CM065701.1, from coordinate 17,177,579 downwards.
AGAAAAGTGTATATCAAGTATGAACACAACGCACACGCACACCACACGCACACCCACTCACGCACGCACGCAACGCACACGCACGCACGCACTACGCACACACACACACACACACTACACACACACACACACACACAACACACACACACACACACCCACTCAACGCCCTGACGTGCGCAGAGATAGAGAGAGTAGCCAGTAGAAGAGAGAGAGAGAGAGATAGAGAGAGAGAGAGAGAGAGAGAGAGAGAACAGAGAGAGTACAGACCAGACAGACAGACAGATAGAGAACAGCAGACCTGCACAGGGACGGACAAACACAAGTCGTTGCTGCGTTCCTATCATGTGTTTTTGTTTTTTATTTTGATCATTTTGAACATCATAGGCTACATTTAGGACATTTAGGCCTACGTGTGTCTTCCTGTCTTTGATGCCAAGTCTATATTATCTTCCTTTATCCATCAAAACGTGCTGCAAATAAATGCGTTTTTGATATCTTAGAATTTGATTGAAAAAACGTTCGGTCAATGATTTTTTGAAAGCTGTTTGCTTCTCTGTCTCTTTGTCTCTGTCTGCATGAATGTCTCGCTGTCTTTCTTTCCCTCTCTTTCTCTCTCTCTTGAATTTTTGGTTGTTTGTGTGTCATTTTTTGCCTTGTATTATATTCCTTGTATATTTTTTGTCACTATGTTGCCGGTTTTGTTGTTGTTTTTTTCTTTTCTGTTAATCATTTTCTTCATGAATTGATTATTTGCTTGAGGGCAATAGTGTAAGAAAAGCTACCCAGCTTATCTGTTTTACCCTAAATAAAAACATTAGTATTCGTATTCGTATTATCTCTCTCCCTGTCTAGATTCCCGACTCATGTCCTATGCCTCTGCCTCTGTCCTCTGCCCTCTATCTTCTGTCTCTATGTACCGCGTCCTACTGTCTCTCTCTCTCTCTCTATCCTTCTCCCGCTCTTCTCTCTCACTCTCTTTTTCTCGTTCTTCGCTCGTAGTCTCTCTGCTCCTCTCTACATAATCTGTCCTCCGCTCTCTGACTTAAACAAAATATATTTTTTTTCTCCAGTTTTTCTCTCTCATCTCTCGCCTCATTCTCTCTTTCTCCCTCCCTCTCATCTCCTCCATCTCTCTCTCATCTCTCCTCTCCTCTCTCTCTCTCTCTCTCTCTGCTTTAACACACTATATTTTTTTTCTCTCCATTTATTCTCTCTCTCCTCTCTCCATCTCAGTCTCCTTTCGTCCGTCTCTCGTCCTCATACTCACTCAATCCTCTCTCTCTCCGCTCTCTCTCTCTCCCTTCTATCTCCTCTCTCTTCTCATCTCTCTCTCTCTCTCTACACATCACACACACGTTCAGCCTTGCCTGTGATACCCCGACCCTGGAGCTAGCCAACAGGACTCGAACCCTGATGACGTACGCCTGTTCCAGACGGCTATGTCCACGGGGCCACATGTGCCCTTGGCTGCAAATATACTTACCCATTAATGGGCTCGTCCAACATCACCTGTGAGGCCGACGACTATACCTACCCCCCTACTATGGAATGGGTCTGGCCCGAGCCTCATTTGGGCAAACCCGAGTGCAAAGGTAATAATAAATGTATTGATTATTTTAAGCTGTGTGTGTGTGTGTGTGTGTGGTGGTGTGTGTGTGTGTGTGTGTGTGTGTGTGGCTTGTTTGTGCGTGATGTGTGGTGTGTGTATGTAATGTGCTGTGTGTGTGTGTGTGAGAGAGAGGAGAGAGAAATAGAGAGAGAGAGAGAATAGAAGAGATAGAGAGAATGTACTTCATGTGTGGTGTGTATGTGAAGTGTTTGCGTGTGTGTGTGTGTGTGTGTGTGGTGTGTCGTGGCTGTGTGTGTGTGTGGGTGTGTGAGGATGAGAGAGAGAGGGAGAAGACGATGAGAGAAGACGAGAGAGAGAGAGAGCAATAGAAAAAGAGATAGAGAGAATGTTATCGGTATGTGTGTGTGTTGTATGTGAAGTGTGTGCGTGCGTGTGTGTGTGTCTGTGTGTGTGTGTGTGTGTGTAATGTGGGGTGTTGAGAGAGAGAGAGAGATGGGGAGAGAGAGGAAGAGAGAGAGAAAAAAGAAAGATATAGATAGCGAGAGAATGTGTACGTAATGTGTGTAATTGTGAAGTGGTGTGCGTGTGTGTGTATGTGTGTGTGTGTGGTGTGTGGGTGTGTGTGTGTGTGTGTGGTGTGTGTGTGTGTGTGTGTGTTTGGTTTGTGTGTGTGGTGTGTGTCTGGTGTGTGTGTGTGTAGACTATGGGTGTGTGTGTGCATGTCAGTATGTGTGTGTGTGTGTGTGCAATGTCAGTAAGTATGGTGTGCGCGCGAAGCGCGTGCGTGCTTTCATGCTTCCTCTCATGCATGCTTGCATGTATGTCTTTGTGCATCTATCTCTCTGAATGTCTTCGCGCGTTGTTTAGTGCGTCTATGCCCTTTAACCTACATCACACATCGTACATCAAACATGTCTGTGCAGAGGACACCTGCCCTAAACTGAGGCCCCCGACCAATGGAGCTCTGTCGTGCTTCATGGGCAACTTCGGCCAGGACTGCCTCATGTCCTGCAACCAAAACTGGGACATCCCCGCCTACACCGACGGCCGGTTCTACTGCCCCTTCTCCAGCGGATTCTGGATCCCTGGCACCGTGCCCAATTGTCTGGGTACGTCAGCTAGCTGTATATGGGTAAAAAAAAAAATAATAACTGCTCAAACGTTTTGCTATCCTGATAATTATAGACTCTGGAACGTGCAAAAAACCATCAAAGGTTAAATTAACCCTTCCCGTACCCCCGTGGGTGTGTTTCTACACCCATACTTTTACTTGTTGCTTCATATTTTCAAAACCGTTCATTGAATCTTGCTGAAATGTTATGACTTTGTCAATGAAAGATTTTACTATGTTCACGCCAAAAATCCAGCCTTTTTTGTTGAAAAACAAGCGAGTAAATAAACAACAAATTCGTCGTTAAATGATCATAAAGCAGTTGTAGCCTATATTTTCTTAATATTTAGTTTGGTCTATAGTAGTGTTCATCTTAATCAAATCAAAGATCTGCAAACTCTTTTTGCACCGCCTTCCCCTTTAGGTTCCCCTTAAAATACACAAAACAACAGAATTGACCAACATGCCAATTTTCATATTAATTGGTGGAGGGGGTTGGCTCTGTTGGCAAGAAAAGTCTATTTCAATCAGTCTTTCCTTTCATGCTTTTTTTATGGATTGGCAGGCTTTTCTTGGCCTACATTACACTGGCGTAGGAGGGGGGGGGCAGCCGTATCTCTCTGCCCCCAAAATATATTTTATAACGGCAAAAAAAACACACCAAACAAAAACAGAAAGGACACAAGGAAACGAAAGAGTTAATAGTCTCAGCCCATTCACTACACATTGCTGTCATGGACTTGGTACTGCATCAAAGATGGATTTGAGGGGGGTTACAGGGGTTCCAACCCCTCAGACAAAAAAATGGAAAGAAAGAGAGGAAGACAAATTGTAGTTCCATGCTACAGTTATTCTCTCAAGAGAAGCCTTGATTGCAACGTTTACATTCAAATTATCATCAGCTTCTGGGAGGCAATCCCCCCAGACCCATCACCCCACCCCAACTGACCACTTGGAGCTACCCCCTCCCCTCTTCCATGACTGGCTGATCCGCCCCAAACATGGTTGTATTTTTATGCTTTTTTGTTGTTTCCTTTCAATTCACATGTTTTATTTCATTCATAGAATTTTTATATCATTGATTATGATTATGTTTAAAAATAACAATAATAAAGTATTTTTGTAGGATTTACTAAGTCATGTAATTTAACCTATCCATCCATTCGTCTTGTCCGTGCGCTTGCGCCCCCCCCCCCCCCCCCCCCCCCACCCCCCCCTCCACCACCCCACCCCCCCCCCCCCCCCCCCCCCCGGTTCCCCCCCGGTCTTTTCCCCCCCCCCCCCCCCCCCCGGACCCCCCCCACCCCCCCCCCCCCCCCCCCCCCCCCCGTTCCCCCCCCCCCCCGCCCCGCCCCCCCCCCACCCCCCGCGTTTTGGCCCCCCCCCCGGTCCCCCCTTCCTCCCCCCCCCCCCGGTTGGCGGTTTTGAAACTTGCCCCCCCCCCCCCCTGGCTTGAAAACGTTCATACGCCCACTGCATTATGCATTATTCTCCAATTTCATCTCATGCCTGTATTATTGACCTTTCCCCACCTCGTTTTTGTTCAACAAGTACGACTTCGCCCTGGCTCCATCAAGGTCCAGACGGACATGTTCTACTACACTGGCTCCTGCTCCACCTCCCTGGACACCCTCAAGCAGAACTTCGTGGACCGCATCAGCAATTCCACATGGAAAGATGCCTGCGTGGGCGTGCCTTCCTGCGTGTGGCAGAATGTCCAGGTACTACAGTTAAACCTCCCTGTTATGACCTTGAAGATTCGCCTTGGCACAAGGCTGTGTCAGACCATTCGACATAGGCTAGACACCTACCAAGGCTACATCAAAATGTTGTTAATGCATAGTTATACGGGGGAGGTGGGGAGGGTTTTGGGGGTGGGGGGGAGGGGGCAGAATGTCCAAGTGGGTCTACAGTGAAGCCTCCCTGTTATGACCTTGAAGATTCGCCTTGGCACAAGGCTGTGTCAGAACCATTCGACATAGGCTAGAACACCAAGGTTAAATCAAAATTGTGTCATGCTCTGCATAGTTAATGCAGGGGGGGTGGCAGAATGTCCAAAGGGGTCTACAGTGAAGCCTCCCTGTTATGACCTTGAAGATTCGTCCTTTGCCACAAGGCTGTGTCCAGAAGACCCATTTGACATATGCTAGAACACCAAGGCTATATCAAAATGTGGTCATGCTGTGCATAGTTATGCAGGGGAGGGGGCGAGCAGAATGTCCAGGTGGGTCTACAGTGAAGCCTCCCTGTTATGACCTTGAAGATTCGCCTTGGCATAAGGCTGTGTCAGATCAATTGACATAGGTTAGAACACCACAAGGTTACATCAAAATGGGTGTCATGCTGCGCATAGTTATGCGGGGGGGGGGCAGAAAAATGTCCAAGTGGTGGAACCTCTCTAATAAGACCTTGAAGATTCGGCATTGGCATAAGGCTGTGCCAGACCATTTCGACATAGGCTTAGAAACACCCAAGGCTACATCAAAAATGGTTGTCATGCTGCGCATAGTTATGCGGGGGGGGGGGGGGGGGGAGGGCGAATGTTCAAGTAGGTCTACAGTGGAACCTCCCATAATAAGACCTTGGGAAAGATTAGGAATTGGCATAAGGCTGTGTCAGACCATTCGACATAGGCTAGAACACCAAGGCTAAATCAAAATGTTATGCTCTGCATAGTTAATGCGGGATTGTCTTTAGCCATGAACAAGCTCCTCGGCCATAGTGGATCAGTCTCCCACACCCCACCCCCTCCACGAAGCAGGCCAGAGCGTGGCTCTGCACACGAGTGTTTTTGGCGGGGGGGTATGAAAAAAGGGTTTCTTGCACGTAATGTTCTCATCCCTAGTTAAGCTGATACACCTGTACCATAGTGTTCAAGTGCTTCCGCTCAGTTTGGGTATGATCCCCTGGAGTGTTTTTAGCAAGGGGTATAAGCCAACAACAATAGCAACCTAGAAAACTCAGCACCCAAAAAAAGGTCATTTTATAAAAGGCAGTCAGCAGGTGGACACTCAGTTGTTTGAATTTGCAGGGGGGAAAGCGGGGGGGGGATTTTCTTTTGTAGTCACAATGTTAGAGGACCAGCTTTAATAGGGGAGGTTCGGTTCTACTCTACTAATATGCAAACACAGTAACAACGAGGGTTGGGGAGACTATTAAAACACAAATCAATACAGGTTTGGGTACCCGTTGACATTTATTCACTGACATTATTCACGAGCTATTTATATTTCCCCATGGCAACCACAGAGAGTTGTAAGTCATATTATGAGTGGCCTAACACTGTTTTGCCATGGGGAAATAGAAATATCTTGTGAATTGTGTTAATGTGTACACAGACCTTAATGTGACTTACAGATTACTGTGTTGCTATTGGGGCAATAGAAATATCTTGTGAATAATTTTAATGTGTACACAGACCTTAATGTGACTTACAGATTACTGTGTTATATGGGGCAATAGAAATATCTTGTGAATAATTTTAACGTGTACACAGACCTTAATGTGACTTACAGATTACTGTGTTGCTATGGGGCAATAGAAATATCTTGTGAATAATTTTAACGTGTACACAGACCATAATGTGACTTACAGATTTACTGTGTTGATATGGGGCCAATAGAAATATATTGTGAATAGTGTTAACGTGTACACAAGACCTTAATGTGACTTACATATCACTGTGTTGCCGTGGAGAAATAGATATATCTTGTGAATAGTGTTAACACTTAAATAAAGATAAAGAACCGTCTGTTCCTAAAAGGCGCACTATTACTGTCAAGGTCGTCTTCCGTATGCCTACCTATGCACCTACAGTCAATGTCTTAATGTTTGATTTTCTCTAGAAGACTAATTATTTATTTTTGGGTGGTGAATAAACTCGAAATGGTAATTAAAAAACCAAAAAATTGGTTTTTTGTGTGTCACGCACCTGGCTGCCGACGCGCTCTCCAGGTCGGAGAGCAACCCGAATTTTAACCGAGACGGTCCCTATATATATGAGCATGAACTACCAAGTACAAAGTACATAGCTCAGTGAAGAAAAATGGTACGCCATACCGAGGGGCAAACTCTTGGTATGACAAGGTGGAGAACAACACCCACCCACACCTCTCTCTCTCTCTCTCTCTCTCTCTCTCTCTCTCTCTCTCTCTCTCTTTCTCTCCTCTCTCTCTCTCTCCTCTCCTCTCCTCCGTCCTCTCGTTCTCTGTCTCTCTCTCTTCCACTCTCCGAAAATCACTTTTCTCTTCTCGTTGAACCTATTTAGGGTACCGTATTCCTGTGTCTTCAAACGTATCCAAGGTCAAACGAACATTTTGAGGATGAAGTAGTTAGGCTTGCCTCCCTTGTGGCCGTGGTCCATACAGTGGATTTTTTTGTTTTTTTTAATAGCTTTGGTGGTGGAGGGAGTTAATTAATGGCGAGTTTCTTCCCCTCGTTCATTTCCACTATCCAAAGGTCACCTGCGGACCCGTCCAAGGCATGGGGAAGAGAAAGAGAGAAGCGGACCCGAGGAACAGTCATCTGCACCGAGTTATCAGAACAGCACAGCAGCATCAGTTCCACAGACAGAAACGCCAGTCTTTCTACGTGCTGGTGGAATTCGAAATCGTTATAGAGTATGCAGAAGACAACCAAACCCCTCAAGAAACATTCCAGGTAAATAATTATAAGGCTTTGATTTATTAGTTAGCCTGTCTGTCGGTAAATCAATCATAGACAGTAGGGGCCTAATGAACACCCGGGGGGGGGGGGGGAAGGGGGATGGGGGTGTCGTAAAAACGGACAAAATTCCACTCTGTGCGAGACTCCTTTTCTTTGTCTCTCTGTCAGCCAGACTGTCTCTCTTCTCTCTCTCTTCTCTCTCTGTCTCTCTCCTCTTCTATCTCTCTGTTCAGTGTTCAGCGTTCTCTCTCTCTCTCTCTCTCTATCTACTGTCTCTCTATGTTCGTCTCTCTCTCTCTCTCCTCTTCTCTCTCTCCCTCTCCCTCTCTCTCTCTCTCTCTCTCTCTCTCTCTCTCTCTCTCTCTGTCTCTCTAGTTTCTGTATTCTGCAGACATTGTCTCTGTCTCTTGAGTATGGGAGAGCAAGGAACGAGAGCAGGAGAGAGAGAGAGAGAGAGGAGAGATAGACGAAGAGAGAAAAAGAGAGAGAGCCTGAGGAGAGAGAGAGAGAGAGCAGGAGAGAGCGAGACAGAGAGAGAGAGAGAGAGAGAGAGACTCGCAGAGAAACAGAGACAATGTCTGGAAGAGACAGAAACACGGAGAGACAGAGAAAGACAGAGACAAAGGCAAAAGTCTGGTTGACAGAGAGACAAAGAGACAGAGACTCGCACAGTGCTCAGCTAAAGAGCGACAGAGAGACAAGCACAGGGTCTGGAGAGAGACAGAAACAGATAAATGCATCATATCACCCCTTGAGTGGGTTTTCGTCCGAGATAACGAGGTGGGCTTTTGTCTGGTGGGCTTTTGACCTGTGGGCTTTTGTCCGGGATTTTTGCCTTCCTTATTATTTTTCTGATAGGCACTTTAGCTTGCAGGCACCCACAATATTGTCTAGATGCAACGTGTAAGCTATTTAGTGTTAACAGGTTTGTCTGGGGACATGACTGTAGAGTAATGTTTTTACGAAGGATACACAGTCAGTGTGTTGACTGTTTGATTTCTGCCCTGGAAGACTAAATATATATTTTGGTGGTGAATAAAATAAAGGCAGAAATGGCGCAATAATATGTGATTCGGTTTAGGAAAGATTAAGGTACTTAAAAAAAAGGGAGGGGGAGGGAGGCTGGATATGTTTTTTTGTTTGTTTGTTTCATTTTCAAAATGTGCATTGATTGAAAGATGGCGATTATTTTGTTTTAATCTTCGTTGATATTAGCCTATGAACACCATCTTCATAATCGTTGCTGTCATCATTGTCATCATCGTCAGTCGTCATCATCATCATCATCATCATCATCATCATCATCCTCTTCATCTTCTTCTTTTGATTCTTCTCCTCCTCATCATCATCATAAACATCACCCGTCGTGTATGATGGAAGTGTCACTTTATGTATGCCTTTCAGTATCACCAGCCTCTTCCTCCGCCGCCTCCTCCTCCTCCTCATCATCATCATCATAAACATCACCCGTCGTGTATGATGGAAGTGTCACTTTATGTATGCCTTTCAGTATCACCAGCCTCTTCCTCCGCCGCCTCCTCCTCCTCATCATCATCATCATCATTAACATCACCCGTCGTGTATGATGGAAGTGTCACATTATGCATGCCTTTCAGTATCACCAGCCTCTTCCTCCGCCGCCTCCTCCTCCTCCTCATCATCATCATCATCAACATCACCCGTCGTGTATGATGGAAGTGTCACATTATGCATGCCTTTCAGTATCACCAGCCTCTTCTCCGCCGCCTCCTCCTCCTCCTCATCATCATCATCATCAACATCACCCGTCGTGTATGATGGAAGTGTCACATTATGCATGCATTTCAATTCAGTATCACCAGCCTCTTCCTCCTCCTCCTCCTCCTCCTCCTCCTCATCATCATCATCATCATCAACATCACCCGTCGTGTATGATGGAAGTGTCACATTATGCATGCCTTTCAGTATCACCAGCCTCTTCCTCCTCCTCCTCCTCCTCCTCCTCCTCCTCCTCCTCCTCATCATCATCATCATCATCATCATCATCATCACCCGTCGTGTATGATGGAAGTGTCACATTATACATGCCTTTCAGTACTATCTGTGTGTGCCTATGTACGCGTGCATACGCGTTCTCTTGCATGTTGCCAATACATGCAATACATTGTGTACGTGTCCCTGTGCGCATACAAGCATCTGTGCTTGTGTCTATGTGCACGAATGGAAGGCTATTCCCATGCATGCATGCAAACATACGCATATATAATTATGTAACCCCTCGCCACAAAATGAGTCGTGTTGTCCCTAGCTCACGTACCCCCTATGGGCAATTTTAGGTATAAATGGGTCAAATTATCACTTTTCAGATTTGAACCTATTATTGAACAATTGGTCTTCCTCTGCATCACACAGAAGTGTTGATGTATTAAAAACGATCCTTTCTGCCTTAAAAGGTGTTTTTTCTCCAGAAACATCTGGTGGTTTTGTACACATTTTGAAACATTCCGGTTGCATTTTCGCATTTTGCCGATTCTTTGAGTATACCATTTCAAATCTTCATAACGTTGCAACAAAGAGTCCAAGTTACAAACTGTTTAGTTTGATAGAGAGCTCTTTCAATGCTGAATACTGATTTTGAATAGCTTAAAAGTGACCCGTGAGACATTACGACTCATTTTGTGATGACAGTATTACGTGTGCGAGTTATCTTCTTTATGTTCAGACCTACGGCTCAGTGATAGCGGACATGTACAGTCGCCTACAGGCTGACGCCTCAGCCGGTCACTTTAACATGGCTGGCTTGACCACTGACGGAAACAGCGTTGGCTATCCCCGCACGGCCATCGACTGCCCACCGGGCACCATGTTTAAAGATCTGTCCACCACCAAGTCTTATTCATGCAGTATGTTATACTTGTGTGTTATATTATCACCATCATTCTCATTATAATGTAAACAGATCTGGGCAAAAGCCAAGTCTTATTCTTGCATTATATAAAACTTGTGTGGATATCATCACCATCATTGTCATTGTAATGTAAACAGATCTGGGCAAAAACCAAGTCTTATTCTTGCATTATATAAAACTTGTGTGGATATCATCACCATCATTGTCATTGTAATGTAAAAAGATCTGGGCAAAAGCCAAGTCTTATTCTTGCATTATATAAAACTTGTGTGGATATCATCACCATCATTGTCATTGTAATGTAAACAGATCTGGGCAAAAACCAAGTCTTATTCTTGTATCATATAAAACTTGTGTGGATATCATCACCATCATTGTCATTGTAATGTAAACAGATCTGGGCAAAAACCAAGTCTTATTCTTGCATTATATAAAACTGGTGTGGATATCATCACCATCATTGTCATTGTAATGTAAACAGATCTGGGCACGCGTCCCACTTCATAACGTGTTTCCTCATTTGATATGGTACTTTGTTGTTCACGATGTTATGTATGAATGTTTGTATGAATGTTTATTGTTTAAATATGTGATATTTTCATGTTGTCTTTTATTTGTGTGTTCTTTGGTTTACATGTGCATATATGAAAATGGAATAAAAATGTTTATTACACAAAAAAAGATCTGGGCAAAACCAAGCCGTATTCTTGCATTATATAATACTTGTGTGGGTATCATTATCATCTGTGTCGCTGTCATATTGTTTTACCCTTTCACCGCCAGCCATAGTTCAGCCAAAATGTTCCATTAAAATTACCTGGGTAGAGAACAAAATCCATCTGCAGTATTGGGGATTCTTCTGTGACATATATAAAATAAGGTCTATCCTTACTTCCCAAAACTAAGACAATAGGAGCTTTGGATAATAGACCCCGATTTGATGCCGTTTAGTGACATAGGTGTTAAATCACCGTGGTGCTAAAATGCCACTATGGCGGTGAAATAGTTAAAGAAATAGTTAAAGAAACCACCCAATCTTGTTCCTGCAGTGTGTAGAATTTGTGCGCAAATCATCATGTGTGTACTATGTAATGTGTGGCTGTGGAATTTCTTTCTTTCGAATTTGTTTTCGGAAAGAAAAAACAAGAGCAAGAAAATGGACCAATAAGTCAGAAACAAAATAGTAATTATATGTGTTTTGCTGTGCGTTTTTCTATTCTCTTATGTGAACTATAACTTGCTGTGCGCCCCCCCTCCCATCTTTCATCCGCATGCATGTTTCTTCACGTTTTGGTTGATGATTGTCGAAGCTTGTTGTTTCAGAGTCTGGTTTACTGTGTGACTGTGAGTGGCTTTCTTTCGTTTTCCATTCTTCTCTTCGCAGCCGGGTGTTCCCCTGGTCGGTTCCTGGCCGTGAACAGCAAGCAGTGTGAGCAGTGCCCCCGGGGTCAGTACAGTGAGGAGGACCAGGCCACCTCCTGTAGCCCCTGTCCCCAGGGATGGTCCACGCCCTCCACAGGGGCGCAGCACCAAAACCAGTGCAGGGGTGAGGGCCATGGTGTCCTTAGACTCTCTCTTCTTCTTCTTGTTCTTCTCTCTCTCTCTCTCTCTCTCTCTCTCTCTCTCTCTCTCTCTCTCTCTCTCTCTCTCTCTGTCCTGTCTCTCTCTCTCTCTCTATCTCTATCTCTATCTCTTCTCTCTCTCTCTCTCTCCTCTCTCTCTGTCTCTCTCTCTCTCTCTCTGTCCCTGCTCCCCCCTCTCTTCCCCTCTCCCCTCCTCCCCTCCTCTCTCTCTCTCTCTCCTCTATCTCTATCTCTCTCTCTCTCTCTCCCCCTTCTCTCTCTCTCTCTCTCTCTCTCTATCTCTCTCTCTCTCGTCTGTCTGTCCTCTCTCTCTCTCTCTCTCCCCCCCTCTCTCCCTCCCCCCCCCTCTCTCTCTCTCTCTCTCTCTCCTCTCTCTCTCTCTCAACACGACAAAGTTTGCTATGTGGAGGTGCGGATGTGTGGCTACGAATTGGGACTCGGAATGAGCGGCGTGGGAGCAACGCCACTGTAAGGCCCAGAAGATAGGACAGCAAAAAAAAAGGGGGAAAAAAGTTTGTCGTGTGTGTTTATGATACAATGTTGTTAATACTTCTACTTTGTTATACTTTTGTAAACACTCAAAATGACATGGGCCAGTGGCCTACTCGTTAAACCATTTCAGCGTTCAGCGTTCTCTCAACACGATACTCCTTCATATAACACTGACCTAGTCCGTTAATTAATCGTTCTAATGCTCAAGACTCAAGACTACTTTATTATCACATACCTGAGAAATTCAATGAATGCTGTGTCTAACACACACTGATGTTGATGATGTCTTTGTTCACACACACACACAGAGTTGTGCCTGGCAGGCAGCTTTTCCCCAGACGGCTTCGTGCCCTGCCAGGCCTGCCCCCCGGGCCACTACCAGTCCCAGAACGGTTCCAGCCACTGCAGCCCCTGCCCTGCTGGCACCTGGACCTCCGCCAGCAACGCCACCTCCCTGCAGGACTGTAGAGGTCAGGGAATGACCATTCTATAGTACCTCTATGCGTTTGTGTGTGTCGGTCAGTCGTGGTTGATTACAGACTACCAGGTATTAGGTACTTTATATTAGGTACTTTATAGTCACAGAGGCGTCTCTGTGAAATTCGGGTTGCTCCCACCTGGAGAGCGCGTTAGTGGTTGATCCGAGTTTATTTGTCGCTTTGAGATCATAGCTACTTGCATTATATTACTATCACTGTTAATGAAAACGTATTGGAGTATTTTCTGAGGCTTGTCTAGGGCCGACATTTTGGCATTTTTAATTACGACAGAAGTATCAAACATAAGTAAAACGAAAGCTGGAACAGTGATGAACAGTTGTAACTCGAAAAACGTGCTTTGAATTGAAAAAACATGGATTTAGACAGGTTTTAGACTAAACAATCGCTGTTCCGAGAATACTCGTAAGTAGGCCCTAACTAGCGTTCTCCCGTTCCGAGAATCATCATATAGTAAAAAGCCAACTGTGTCCGTCCGTGTGTGTGTGTGTGTGTGTGTGTGTGTGAAACACAAAACGGGCCTTATAACTCCGCCGTTTTTCGACCGAATCGCTTCAAATTTGCTGTGAGCCCTAACGGGGTGATGGCAACGGCAACCGAGGCGGCCGTGTCATTTGCGCGGTTTCTGGGCCGATTGCCTCCGAATTTGGCAGGAAGATGACCGGGGCCGGGGACTATCCATGTGCCAAACCGGAAGCGAATCGGATGGTGGGGGGGGGGGGGGGCAGTGGAGATTACAACCGGATGACACTACACGTATCTGTATTATGAAAAAATCGGGACTTTACTGGTTTAGCACTGCCTCCGGGCATTGCCTCCAGTATTGTTCCCACAATCTTTGTATTTACAAATGCCCCACATGCCGAAAGGCCGAACTAAGTTGGCTTTCAGTTCGTTTTTCTGTTTTTGTCCTTTGCCAATCTACGATCGCAAAGGAGTAAGTTTTCGTTCAGGTTTGTTTCCTTTTTTTGTTTGTTTGTTGTTCTTTTCTGTCTGTCCTAAGGATCTCCCGAACCGCTTGACCGAATCACTTCAAATTTTGTGTGGAGGTGTGTCCCTATGCGAGGAAGGCATCCGCACAAAACTTTTCACCGCTCTGACCTTGACCTTGGCGTATGACCTTGAAAACCCAAAATCGTTAAGGGGCCATAACTTCCATACCGCAGGTCCTGGAGTCATGAAACTTGGCATGGAGGTACTTTCGCTTATGGCCGTTCTGATGATGGCGTACCAATGAAGGTCAAGGTCAAGGTCAGGGAGATCGGTATGCCTTGAAAGTGGTATGGGTCTAATAATTGGGGTTTTCTGCCCCACGCATATCTTCCGAACCGCTTCACCGAATCGTTTCCAATTTTGTGTGGTGACGTGTCACCATGAGAGGAAGGCATCCGTGCATAAATTATCACCGTCGTGACCTTCACCTTGGCGTATGACCTTGACAACCGAAAATCTTTAAGGGGCTGTAACGTCCACACCGTTGGTCTTAGGGACTTCAGTCTTGGCATGTAGGTACTTTGGCATATGTTTGTTCTGATGATTGCATACTGATCAAGGTCAAGGTCAAGGTCAAGGAGATCGGTAGGCCTTGAAAGTGGTAGGGGTCTAAAAATTGGGTTTTCAGCCACAAAAGTAAAAATATAATATTTCGCGGACCCGGCGAAACTGGTACTCAGCGTTACCGGTACTTGGCGTTACCTGTACTAGGCGTTACCGGTACGGGGCGTTGCGCTAGTACTCGTAATTCGTCCGGAATGAGTTTTAAAACTATGTTCCCCACATTGTGTGTGAGAGTGCGCGCGCATGTTTTTTGTGTGCGTGTGCGTGTGTGCGTGTGTGGTGTGCGCGTGTTGTGGCTAGCTGTGTGCGTGTTTGCGATGGTTAATATTTTAGTAGTTTATTTAAATATTTATGATTATCTATTTATTCATTTAAATAATTTTGGAAGCGCCCTGAGCTGAAGAGAGAAACGGCGCTCTATAAATGTCAGTTATTGTTATTATTATTATTATTAATATTGTTATTATTATTATTATTATTATTATTATTATCATTCTGTATGTACTTTGGCCTTTCACGGTTCTTTTTTGTTTAGTATTAAGGTTCTTGTTTCAACAGTTTGGCCCTGACCTTTTAGCAAACAATCGCCCACCACTCACAATGTGCCTGACACCTTCTTGGTAACACTTACGGCCTAGGCGATCCCGTTGTTTTAAAGTAAACTGTTTTTAAAAATCCAAAAATAGTTTATTTTACCTTTTGGTTTGTGGCTCAAGCCACAAACCTATAACTCACTTTGTCGGTCGGTCTGTTGGTCCAAAATTGTCGCACATTTTGACAAAATTGTCGCACTTCAAATCGAGGCTACACTTCTGGCCGCTCTTTAAAATGATGTATTTTAAAAGCGTACAAAATAATAAACATACGTAATACAGACACTACAACAGATACGACGAGTATGCGGTGCTTCTTTCGATGAGTATAAGTAGGATACATAGTTTTAAATGTTTTCCAAAAGATATAAAAAAGTTACGAAATGGTGCAGAGATAACATTCTGGTTTACAGATTAAAATTATTGAAAAGCCAGGGGAGGTAACTCATGATTGGAGTGGTAAAAATAGACCGCGTGCCACAAACTATTGCGATTTCGCGCTTGTTTAACCGTAACTCTTCAATGTCCCATTTTTTATATCCTTTAACACTCTTCTACCTTTTTGGTATCTTCATCCGGAAGAAGAAATAATGTTTTATGCCCTCTTTGGCCTTTCGGCCATGTGGGGCCTTCATCCGGAAGTTTGTAAGCTCTGTCTTATCTCTACACGTGTCTCATTATATTATGTGACTGTGTCAGGTCGGAAGACGTTAAGCACGTTCTGTTTTGATGTCCATGTATCACCACATTTCTTTGATATTTATTATATCTTTCATTTAATATAGTTACCCTTTTATGTTCTTCTCATTGCTCGTTTGTTGTTTCTATTGTCTTTGTATTACATTAATATATAAAACGTAATTTGTAAATTAAGATACGCTTCGTTACTCTGCTTAGCCGTCCGTCACAATGTTTTGTCTGTGCGCTTTATATAACTTTTCTTGTTGCCCTATCTAATGATGAGTATTGATTTTCGTTTGTGATTTTGAAAAATAATAAAAATGCTACTTAAAGTAAACGCAATCTTTTTTTCTTACAATTATCCATTCGTCGACTTCAAATTATCTGTTTTGTCCATCCAGATTCAGACGTGTACCTATCCTCCAATCAGAGCTTGACGGCGAAAGTAACGAGCCAATGGGATGCGCCCGGTATCACCCTACGGTTATGGCTTCGCATGGGCGTCAATAGCAGTTGTCAAGTTTCTCTCCATTTTGGCAACCCGCCTATGGCTGATTCTGTCATTCTTGGGCTGTACTCGAGCGTTGGTGATGCATTTCCGCAGAACGGGTAAGAAGATTCAAATTCAACATCAATTTATTATCTCTCAAGGAGAAATTTCGTCCAGGTGCCGTACGACAGAAACATTGACATTCAGCATGCTTACATATCAGCACATTTTTTGGATGACAAGTCACATAAGAATGACAAAGATGAATGAGTATTGCAAAGATGGACAAGATGCATGAGGGTGTTGGCATTTGGCATGCATGGGTATATAATACATATTTAGGATTACATAGGTCACATAGATACATACAACATATTAAGGATTAAGGTTGAATCTTTCAACACGGGCAGGCATTCAAAAGGATCATGAGTTGAAGAGGTGGATGGATCTGGGGATGAAACTTTTCTGTGCCCTGGTGTTAACTTTGAAAGTCTTGTAGCGGTGTCCCGAAGGTAATAGTTCATAGTGACTGTACAATACATGGGAGGTGTCCCTTGCAACTTTCCTGGCTTTTCGCTTAGTTCGTCTTTCATAATACAGCTCATTCAAACATTTCTCTCTCTCTCTCTCTCTCTCTCTCTCTCTCTCTCTCTCTCTCTCTCTCTCTCTCTCTCTCCTCTCTCTCTCTCTCCTCTCTCCCTCTCCTCTCTCTCTCTCCCTCTCCCTACTCTCTCTCTCCTCTCTCTCTCTCTTTTTCTCTCTCCCCTCTCTCCTCTCTCTCTCTCTCTCTCTCTCTCTCTCTCTCTCTCTCTCTCTCTTCCAAAAACTCTTACTACACACATTCACCACATCATCCAACATTCGCTTGTTCTTCAAAGATAGACTTCCAGACCAACTTGTAAAAGAAACAGTAAGCACAGACACAATGCAGCTACGATAGATGCTGCGAGGAGTAGTGTTTTAATGATGGTGGTGGTAGTCATAGGCCTAGTACTGGAAACAATGGTTGTAGTAGTATAGTCGTAGGTCAAATGCATTCGGATTTCGGAAATAAAGGGGAAACTGTTTGGAAGATACTCTAGAAAAGAAGGCAAGTGAATGGACCCTTTATGGGGGGGAATATAGCAGGTGAGAGTTACACAAAATGAAAATGTCAGAGTCAAAGAGAGCACTAATAGATTATAAACAGTTGCTAGCACAGAACTTCCCGAAGGTGTGGAACGTTTGGTCAAAATTTCCCACCCCACCCGGTAGTCCTATCCCCATGGGGGGAGAGGGGGTGGGGGAGGATGGGGTCCAGGATAGTCATTTGGGTGCGTAAAGTTTATGTTTATGAAATTCTCTGCCCCGGATTCGTCACTGGATGGCGCGGTCGAATCAGTCATAAATTATCGCCCTTGCGTGGCGCCAATAATAGGACCCCGTTAGGCTGATAGTAGCATCTGCCATATTATTATGACCGTCAATTTGCTCAGAAAGCTTGGATACCCACTCCGCATGTACCCTTTCTGATTCGTTTGCTTCACCGTGCACGTGCATGCATGCAGGTCAGGCCTAACGCACGTGCAAAGGGTGAAACCCACCGCGTGGAGCAGCGTTCTCTTCACAGTGCAGCCTGCTACTGCCGGGGGGGTCTCTCCTGCAGGAGGCGACGTGAAGCTCTACGTTCAGGGGGCTCACCTGCGATCCAGTCAGCTGGGTGTGGCTGTGGGCATGGCTCTAAGTCTGCGGGTGACCGCCACTGCCGCTGCCACCAGCTCTGCCATTGAGGAGGATTCTGAAGGTAGAATGAAAAATGAAACAAAAAGACCAACAACAAAAAGACGACTAGACCGTAAAATGCTAGATCAACCAGCCGCGTGGCAGCACTTCGGATCCAGTGACTTTGAACTTTGACCAATGACCTTCACATTCCAAAATTGACATTGATATCCTAAGTATATACCTGCGTGATAAAATTGAGGGTCCTATCGGTCCCTCCGTCCAAACGCCATCATGTTTATATGCATATATATATGTGCATATATTATGTACATCTACATGTTAATAATGTGTATGATTGTATATTGATGTAGATGCATACCCAAGAACTAACAGACTGCACTGGTTAAAAATAACAAAATGGGGAGGGAGGTAGGATGTAGGTGGTGGTGGTGGTGGTGGTGGTGGAGGTGGGGGGTGAGAGGGAGGGTGGGGAGGTTGTGTGTGTGTGTGTGTGTGTGTGTGTGTGTGTGTTGTGTGTGTGTGTGTGTTTGTAAATGTGTATTCACGTAATAATTATGTGTACGTTTTGTTTGTTTGTTTGTTTGTTTGTTTTGTGGTTCTATATTTGTATTTCTGTACCTTTGTGTGTAAATTGATGGGATTTTATTTTTTTATGCATTTTTTTGTATCTATTTATTTATTTATTATTTATTTACTTATTTTCTTTTTGTGTGTACGTGTGTTATTGTCCTTAAAGCACTTGAACACTATGGTACAAATGCATCTGCAAGGAATGAGAACATTAACGTGTGTCACAGTTTTTGATTACCCTGCCACCACGTGGGCAGCCACACTCCGTCTTCAGGGGATTTTGGAGACTGGTGATGTTATGCTAAGAGCTTGTCATGGCTAAAGACAATCCCTGCATAACTATGCATAGCATAACAGCATTTCGATGTAGCCTTGGCATTCTAGCCTGTGTCAGTTGGCCAAGGCGATTACGGATAATATAAGCTTATATTAAGCCCTAGATGGTTGGACGCTGTAATGTTTCAAAGCAGATTCAAAGGCTATGCTATAAACTGCTCCATAATCATTTTCTCAACTTCAGTTCTGAATCTGACTCGTAACGCTGAGCTATCCAACTGGATAATTATACAGCGTGGTGTGGAGCAGCAGGAAGAAAAAACTAACACAAAATGAATGAACTGAATAGAAGGAACTAAACATGGAGATCTCCCCAGATCAGTTAATCAAGATTGAATTATTTCAAATTGTGTTTCTATCCCTTTCCAGTGTTAGTCAGCGGACTGCGCGCAGACAGCGGTTCCGTGGATGCAGCCAACATCAGTGAGGCTCTGACTACATGCACGGGAGACAAATCCACCAACCTGATGACATGGGTTCCTTCCCCTAGCTCCATCTTCATCCCTAGCTCCTGTGATGGTAGTAAAACCATGATGGCTGTGTTGTTGTGTTGTTGTTTTTGTTGTTGTGTAATTGAATGATTTGTCCTCTGTCCACAACGTACACAGAGGGGATATGTGTGTGTGTGTGTGTGTGTGTGTGTGTGTGTGTGTGTGTGTGTGTGTGTGGTGTTTGTGTGTGTGTGTGTGTGTGTGTGTGTGTGTGGTGTGTGTGTGTGGTTGTGTGTCTTGCAATACACTTGTTTTTAATCACAGAAGGACGAACACATTACTCATATCAACCATATGATAAGTGTACACTCACTCATACTTATTCAAGCATGCACACACGCACACGTGCGCGCACACTCGTTATACTAGTCTTACTGACTTACAAATGCCAACTTAGGCCTACATGACAATAAAAGGAGACTAACAATAATATTATTAATAAAACATAACACAAAAGCACAGAACAGTTCATCACTGCATGTACTAACACACACACACAGGGAATTAGAAACTGAATTATTGTAATAATTGTCACCTCTCGCACAAGCACACTAAATATAAACACATACACGACCACATACATCCACACGAAGTTCAAAGGGGAGATGTATTTTTAGTGTGTGTGTGTGTGGTGGGTGTTGTGTGTGTGCGTGTGTGTGTGTGTGTGTGTGTATGTGTGTGTGTGTGTGTTTGTGTGTGTGTGTGTGTGTGTGTGTGTGTGTGTCGTGTGTGTGTGTGTGTGTGTGTGTGTGTGTCTATGTACACACCGATTTAAGTCACATTATCAGAATCAACATGGTTTTCCTATTATGCCTTACCAGCAGCAGCAGCAGCAAGCATCTGAACACAATTCCATCTTTATCAATTCCCCTTTAACTTGTCATCTCTCTCTCTCAGCTGTGGACGAATGCCAGTCCTCCCCTTGCGGTGCTCAGGGCGAGTGCAAGAACCTTCAGAGTGGCTACCGCTGCGATTGCCAGGACGGCTGGAGCGGCGGGCAGTGCCAGGTTCCACCCGGGGTGTGCTACCAACACCCGTGCCAGAACGGTGCCAGCTGTGTGCCCCTCCAGCCAGCAGCAGCAGGAGAAGGAGGGTCTGGCAGTTATTATAATTCCACCTCTTCCAACTTCTCCTGTGTGTGTGACGACCAGCACAGCGGAGCTTTGTGCGAATTAGAGAAAGGTGTGTGAAGGAGAATGTAGGATGTTCAGTCCGTTGGGTTGTTTTGATGTTGTGCATAGCTTACTTGAAATGCAAATTAAGCGAAGATGGTGTTTGGGTAATACAATAGTAACGCCCAAGAAAGGTGCTGTAAGCTTGAATGAACTGCTTTGTTTGGATTTTGTACACATATCGCATGTCGAGCTAGAAACCCATGTTCATTTTCCATATGCAATGGATTTCTGTTTCTTGTCCACGACAAGTTATATTATAGGCCCTATTCGGTAATTTACTTATCTCGTGTGTGATGATAATGATGCTATGTTATCCCTGTGCCTTTTGTTTTAGTAAAGTTGCGAAAGTTGTATTATGCGTGTAATCTATTTGTATATTAGCTAGCATTCATAGATATACATAATTCGTTCATTCGATTTCACTCTTTCGAATTTCAATTTGTCTTGTTTTCTGTGGATTTTGGGGATTCTTCTTTATTGCTTTTTTCTGTATGTTATTAATTGTTATGATCAGTTATCTGCGAGTGAAGTAAGGCTTTTTTGCGAAATTATAATACTCTCAATTACTACTTTCCTCAATGCCTTTTATTTAGATCAGTGTTGTGATCATTGATCAGCAGTTAATGTGACCACTGTTAGGATTTTTGTGAAGAAACAAAAACACTGCGTTAACCTACTTCTTTTGAATTTGTTACCATAGCAACTATTCTATTCTCCTGCAGTGTTTTTCCCTAGCAGTGCACATGGGTGGGGGTGGGGAAGCAATAAGAAACGTTATATTTTTTTTGCAGTGCCCGGGGGGTGGGGCAGCTGGGCGGAGTGGGAATCCTCTCATGTTTGCTCTAAGGGATAAAATAATGGCAATGTCTTCCCCTAGCAGTGCACATGGGTGGGGGTGGGGAAGCAATAAGAAATGTTTTATTGTCCTTCAGTCCCCGGGGGGTGGGGCAGCTGGGCGGAGTGGCAGGCGTGCAGCGCCACGTGCGGAGGAGTGCAGCAGAGACATCGTCTGTGTGACAACCCGGCACCCCTCCACCAGGGAATGGACTGCGCCGGAGCCCCCACAGAGACCGTGCCTTGTGGAACAACTGTCTGCCCCGGTGTGTGTGTGTGTTGTGTGTGTGTGTGTGCGCGTGCGTGTGCGTGTGTGCGGTGTGTGTGCGTGTGTGTGTGTGTGTAAGTCAAAATCTTATTTAAACATGGGCGCTGAACAGGCCTAAGTTCTTCTTCTTCTTCTTCTTCTTCTTCTTCTTCTTCTTCTTCTTCTTCTTCAGCGTTCAACAAGACTATGCATCAAAGCCTCAGACCGAGCGATGTCGAAAATATGGATGTCCTGCGAAGGTCATCTGCAGTCCCCCAGAGTTTGGTTCTCAGGTCCGTCCCTCCAGGCCAGGTCTGTTGCCGCATCATGTCGTACAGAGGGCAGTCCTGAAGGATGTGGGAATGGGTCTGGTCAGCTTGTCCGCACTGGCATAGGGATGAGTCTGCGACCCCAGTCCTCAAGTCTTAGGTGTGCCCGGAGGCCGCAGTGCCCTGTGCGCAGGCGAAAGATAGTGGTTTGATCTCTCCTCTCCAGTGTCTGGATCGGATCCATCTGTGCCTGGTAGCCGTCATTCCGTTGGAGCCTGTAGGTTTTGAACCTGCCGCGGATGCGTGTCTTGACTTCCTCATTATGTAGCAGAGACATCAGGCTGGATGAGATGGCTACCTTCCTTTGCAAGGCGATCTGCATTCTCATTTCCAGAAAGGCCGACATAAGCAGGCACCCACTGGAGAGTAGTTGGAGCCTCTTGGTTCAGGGTGGCAAGGGAGGCCTTGAGACCTTGGATTTGTGGGTCTGGGTCAGCAGGGTCAAGGGCCTGAAGAGTGGACATTGAGTCCGTGAAGATAGAGACACTGCCGAGGGACTGTTCACAGGTGGAGAGGAAGTCTGCTGCTGTTTTGATGGCCAGAACTTCAGCTTTGACGCTGGAGCAGAGTTTTCCTCCTGCTACTCCTATAGGCCTACTGCTGCAGTCTCCGTCTGAATACCGGACTTGCACTTCACTACCACCATTGCGTGTTGCACCCTCCGCTGATCCATCTGTGTAGACATGTGTCCAGGAGATGGAAGGATAGCTGTCATCTGTCATGGCAAGATTCAGGGACTTGACTTGCGGCTGTTTGCTGGTCTTTGGCAATGATGCCAGGAGCACTAAGGCTGATGGTGGTCTAAGCAAAGGGTTTCTTTTGTGTTTCACCAAGCCATCTCCAAACAAAATAATTAACTGAAATAGAGAAATAAAAGAAACGCAAAACCATAATCAAATAGGAAAAACACTCCAACTGTAATATGAAATATATTCTGTAAACAATACCAGCAAACTCAATGCTTAGTAGAACATGAACACGTTTAAAACAAAACAAATAGGCCTAGGCTTGTCGAAGTAATCCTTTTTTGGGTGTTAGTGTGTGTGCGTGTGTGTGCGTGCGTGCGCGTGTGTGTGTGTGTGTGTGTGTGATGTGCAACATCTATGCCACGTTTTGCGTCTTTATTTGTGCCCTACGTTATGTTACAGTAAACGGCGGCTTCAGTCCATGGACGCCATTCAGCGACTGCAGCGCCACCTGCGGCGGAGGGGAGAGAACTCGACAGCGCAAGTGCGATAGCCCAGCCCCTCAAAATGGCGGCACTCTCTGTGTGGGACCCAGCAAGGAGAAGAAGACGTGCAACTCTCAAGAGTGCCCAGGTAGACTGCATGTAGATCTTTATGATTGAGTTGTACACCATTACACTGATATATAAGCCTTCTATAATGTACACTGTAATCTGAACTTAACACAGGCCTGTCGCAGTCAAAAGTGTAGCTCGTGCAAATCTGCCGCTCGCTACTATGAGAGTCTGTACACCATTACACTGATATATAAGCCTTCTATAATGTACACTGTAATCTGAACTTAACACAGGCCTGTCGCAGTCAAAAGTGTAGCTCGTGCAAATCTGCCGCTCGCTACTATGAGAGTCTGTATTTGCGACATTGGGCATGAACCACAAATTTCACTCTTTTTGTAGGGATAGGGTTAGGGTTAGGGTTAGGTAAATGGTTCAAGTAAAGAAAGAGTGAAATTTGTGGTTGTCGCAAATACCCTTTTTTGACTGCGACAAGGCCTACATTGAAATGGCGCAGACCCTGTAAAGGCCTTGTCCAACGATGCTACATTTCGCAGGCACATGGTAGCTCTGTCACGCTGTGAGAATGGGGTGAACACTACTCTTGCGAAAGAGCGAGTGATTGCGTCGTCGGACTTTGCCTTAAAGGTAGTTTGCGTTGCGGTGGTATGCAGGCCTATTGGCCACTGCAAAGAACGCCTTTGGCAAGAGTGAGTTCCCTTGGTGGGTGGGGGAAGATGGTTGAGTACTGACCAAACAAGGGCATAGCTCTCGCCAATAACCCTATTTGAGGCCACTTCATGGCTGCCGTTTGCAAGAGTGAATGCCCTTTTGGATACTGATCAACAAGGGAAAAGACAGCTGTTTTATTAAACGTTATTTGTTTCAGTGGACGGAGGCTGGGGGCCTTGGAACGCGTGGGAATTTTGTTCGGTCACGTGCGGGAATGGTTCCCAGTCACGTGACAGGTCATGTGACACCCCTGTTCCCTCCAATGGCGGCCAGCAGTGCGTGGGATCCACCAATGAAACGAGAGTTTGTGACCTGGGAGATTGTCCAGGTGATATTATAGGAACTGGGGGTGTCATCTGTTCAGCAGTTTAATTTAAGTCTTTTCACCAATGGTGATATTAGACAAAAGAAAAACAAGAGGCAAAGCCTTCAAAGATCACTCGAACAGGAACAGGTGGGACAACAACAAATATTGAGGGGGGTGTCTAAAGTACAAGATTGCCAATATAATTTTAAGGTACAAATGAAACTATCATTAATGGGTACAACTTAAAAATATAAAAAAAGTGCCCGTGCCGAGAATCGGACCCGGAACCATTAGCACGACAGACAGACACTCTGCCAATGAGCTATCGAGGCTTTCAGTGTTGATGAGTTTCTTAACTCATGTTGCCTGTTGAATACTATCTAGCCCACCAATCTAAAATGTTATCTGTTTGTTATCTGTTTACCGTGTTGTTTTAAGTATTTAATTATTCAAATTATCATTGCTTGAAAGCTTACATAGACATCTATATGTGTGCAAAGTTTGAACAATGTATGCCTTCTATTTCCCGAGACAATGCCAACGTTAAGGTTTGGAGATTAGACCACGGACACATACACACACACATATATACACACAGACACACAACCGAACAACCATCATACTATAGACTCACTATCATACTATAGAGCCAAAAAGAAAACAATGTTAACCCTTTCACCGCCAAAG
Source organism: Phymorhynchus buccinoides (assembly GCA_017654935.2). Classification (NCBI taxonomy): domain Eukaryota; kingdom Metazoa; phylum Mollusca; class Gastropoda; order Neogastropoda; family Raphitomidae; genus Phymorhynchus; species Phymorhynchus buccinoides. The sequence continues at coordinate 17,152,780 of CM065701.1, read as the reverse complement.
TCGCGTTTTAGCACCACAGTGATTTACCACCTATGTCACTAAAAGGCATCAAATTGGGGTCTATTATCCAAAGACCCTAATAGTCTTAGTTTTGGGAAGTAAGGATAGACCTTATTTTATATATGTCACAGAAGAATCCCCGATACTGCAGATGGATTTTGTTCTCTACCCAGGTAAATTTCATGGAAATGTTTGGCTGAAATATGGCTGGCGGTGAAAGGGTTAGAACTGGGAGTGTCATGAAAGTATCTAGATAACGGATAATGGTCGTTCATTGACAACTGACAACTCATGATCTTTTTAGGCTTAAATGTGTGCTCATCGTGTTCAAATAAGCTACCTCATGTGCGTGCTTAGCATTAGACTTGTATGCATCCACGTGTGATGTGTATTTTTAAGCGTGTATTATGTGCAACCTTATAATAGTATGTACCTTATGCATGCTAAATGTCTGTGTCCGTATGCATTTGATGCATCTTTGTTGCACTCGTGTGACTTTGTTTAACCCTTTCAACACCAGCCATTTTTCAGCCAAAGCTTTCCATTAAACTTACCTGGGTAGACAAATGATTTCATGAGCAATATTTAAGATTCCTTTGTGACATCCATAAAATAGGGCCTATTCTTACCTCCCAAAATGAAGAATATAAGGTCACTGGATACCGGACCCTCATTTGATGCCTTTCAGTGACATGGGTGTTCAATCATTGTGGTGCCAAGAGGCGACAGTGGCGATGAAAGGGTTAAGTCAAAATATGCTTATATTTATGCATGCTGAATGTCGATGTCTCTGTTATTCTGGCACCAGAAGGACATTCCTCATCATAAGAGAATTATAAAGTGATTTGATTTTGAGTTGAGTTGAGTTGAATAAGTGTACGGACAGAAAACAAAATGAACTATTACTATTTATAAAATTAGGATAAAATTATATAAACCGATTTTTGCTAAATCACTCTAATTAAATAAAATGTTGAATATGTATGCATACGGACACAGTCTAAGGATAAGCACGCACATGTATGTAAGGCTTACATAATTATAGCTTATAAGCCTACTTATTAAGAAATAACTGTTTTGTTAGAAATATGACAACAAATGTATTTTATTTATTTTTTCGTTGGTAACCCGGACCGAGTAGGCCTACCTAAAACATAATTTGGTATATTCTAATCACAGAGACTTATCTCTGTGAAATTCGGGCAGCTCTCCCCCGGAGAGAACGTCGCCGCAAGTGCAGCGCCTACCCAATTTATATCAAACATGGGGGGGGGGGTAGAGGGAGGCACCGGGTGAGGAGGGGGACTGGGCACACTTGGAAAACCTAGCTACCAATTTGGCCATACCAGGCAGCGGAATTTCTCCCTGTTCTTACCGACTTTCAACTGGAAGTGGAAGGTGGTGGGACATTCAAGGCCTTCACCGGCAAATTATTCATTGCACGAGTGTCTCGGGATCAGCATGCCAGTCTCGTCCCTTCTTTCCAGTTTGACTGGGAAATCGAACTGAACGCGCAGCCGAGTCCTTCAGATGGGCACTTAAAGCAAGTCTGACCCAAGTTAAAAATATTTTATTGATATAATTTTATTATTATTAGCCTAACCTTGGAAAAAAAATTTTTAAGAAGTGGGGTTTAAAACTTCGTTGTTTAATTGTTAAAAGTAAGCTAATATAGCATGTTGTTCTTGTTGTCTTAATTGAAATGGATGAATGAATGGGTGTGTTTTGTTGTTGGGACCAGCTTGTTCGCAGCTGACCCGCCCCGCTGGGGCCTTGCTGGTGTGTGTGGAGGAGACGAGCCCCTCCTACATGAAGACCTGCAACCTGACCTGCCTGCCCGGCCACATGTCCACCTCCCCCCTGCCCCTGTACAGCTGTGGAGAGAGCACGGGCTACCTGTGGAACCACCAGAGAGACCAGAGCACCAACACTACCCCGGGGCTCCCTGTCTGCACCCGTATGTGTCTGTCTGTCTGTCTGGCTGTGTCTATGTGTCTGTGTGTGTGTGTGTGTGTGTATGTCTGTTTCCTACACCAGTGGAGAAAGCACGGGCTACCTGTGGAACCACCAGAGAGACCACAGCACCAACACTACCCCGGGGCTCCCTGTCTGCACCCGTATGTGTCTGTCTGTCTGTCTGTCTGTGTCTGTGTCTATGTGTGTGTCTATGTATTTGTCTGTCTTTCTGTCATCTACATCAGTGGAGAGAGCACGGGCTACCCGTGGAACCACATGATCGAGAGACCAGAGCACCAACACTACCCCGGGGCTCCCTGTCTGCACCTGTATGTGTCTGTCTGTCTGTCTGTGTTTCTGTCTGTCACCTACAGCTGTGAAGAGACGACGGGCCACCTGAGGAATCACCAGAGAGACCACCAGCACTCCAGCAACACCCCAGGGCTTCTTGGTCTGTAGTAGTAGTAAAATAATAGTAATAGTTATTATTAATGCTTACATAGCGCATAATCTTGCACAGCAACTCAATGCGCTTTTCACTCACCATTCGTACAAACATTTCTAACAAACTGGCCCACGCATCCTCACCATACATCTCTATATGAAAATGAATACATATTAGAGAATGCATTGCATATAATCATAACACAACACACCAACACCCACCTCCCTTCAACACCACCACCCCAACCATCCCCCACTCACCCATCCCCACACCCTGCCCCCCTACTCCCCCAGTAGTAGTAGTAGTAATAGTAGTAGGCCTAGTAGTAGTAGTAGTAGTAGTAGTAGTAGTAGTAGTAGTAGTAGTAGTAGTAGTAGTAGTAGTAATTAGGGCTATAAGTGGGCCTCGCGGCCCTTTTACGCCCTTTCTCGTTAGTGACTTTGATTTGTTTCAGGGTGGCTTGCTTTCTACAGCTAAACTATAAAACTTAACAAAAATATGGAATGGACTTTTTTGGTATTCATCGAAAGTGGTATAAAAACATGACATCATTGTGTCTTTGTCCAGAAGAGTTTTGAATATATTTATGTTAGGTGCAGCCTTAATGTTAGTTGACAAATTATTCCAGTATTGAACAACTCGGTTAGAAAAGTAAAACTTGCGAATGTTAGTAACTGATCGTCTTAAAAATAACTTATCGGTACTATTTACCCGTCAGGTGTGTGTGTGTGTGTGTGTGTGTGTGTGTGTGTGTGTGTGTGTGTGTGTGTGTTGTTGTTGTTGTTCTTTAATTTAACGTCTTTTCACTTAGAAGTGATATTAGACATATCACTTGTGTGTGTGTGTGTGTCTGTCTGTCTGTGTGTGTGTGTGTGTGTGTGTGTGTGTGTGTGTGTGTGTGTGTGTGTGTGTGTGTGTCTGTCTGTGTGTGTGTGTGTGTGTGTGTGTGTGTGTGTGTGTGTGTGTGTGTGTGTGTGTTCGTGTGCGTGCGTGTGTGTGTGTGTGTGTGCGTGCGTTGTGCGAGTGTGTGTGTGTGTGCGTGCGTGCGCGCGCGCGCGTGCGTGTGTACTTGCGTGTAAGCTTACGTCCGTGTGTGTATGTATGCATGAAGGCCTGAACTTGTGTGGTGTGAACTATATTTACGCATTCACTTTTGTTGCGCTTTTTTGCTAATTATATATCACACTCTGCTCACAACTTAAAACGCACACTCACTTTATTAAAAAAACCAATATGCCAGTCAGTCGTTTTTGACCATGACTGCCAGATAGCAGATGGGGTAGATGCTATTCCGGCGGGATGAGCTATAATTTGTTTATAGTGGAGATGCCTTGCCCAGGGCACATCCCCACTCTCTCGGCCAAAGGGATTTGAGGACGAGAGCTGGCGTTGTTGGTGAAGGTCCCCAAAGGCCAAACCATCCCTTTGGTGGCTGCAGCAACGAAAGCCAGTACAAGGCCTCGTTTGAGAATCAGTCTTCCACACAAAAAAGAGAGACTAAACTGTACCATGATTGGCCATCACTGTAGAAGCTCATCTATTGTACAGCTCTCGTGTTACTGTTGGCCCCTATTACAACCTATATGTCAACCAATGATAGAAGCCACGTTCATTTTCACAGGCCCCAGAACCATCAACAGCGTCATCATCTACCAAGAGGCCTTGCTCAGCACGCCGTGCGTCACGGAAGAGGAGGATTCTGCCGTGCGGCAAAACGTGTACGGCAACGTTGCCGCTACCGTGCCGTGCATGCTGCAGAATCAGTGTACGACCACCGTGTCGTCCGACTGCTACGATCCGTCGCCGTCTTCGTTTCGCAGACGCAGGCGTCGCCGCAGTGCTTCTGCTTCTGATCCGATGAGTGTCATTGTGGAAGTGACGATGCCTCTGGGTTCTAGTCAAGTGCTGGATGCTAGTAGGTCATATACGGGCCTGCTATACACGTCAACTAAATATCGCACGACTGTGCGACGCGATTCGATCACGTGGTCTCGAATGCGAAACAAATTTGTTCTTCAAGGACCACCACGTGATCGAATCGTATCGTACGGTCGTACGATTCGTACGGTCGTACGATATTAGTTGACGTGTATAGCAGGCCCTTAAGAGTTGGCCTGTTCTGTCCGTCTGTCTGTCTGTCTGCTTGTCTGTGTAGGCCTATTGGAGCGCGTGTGTATGCGTTTTGTAAGGTGTAGGTGGGTGTTTGTGTATGCGCTTGTGTGTTCCTCTGTTTGTATGTGTGTGTGCGCGAGCGTGTGCGCGTGTATGCATGTCGTGTGTGTGTGCGTGCGTGTGTGTATGTGTGTGTGTGTGAATGTGCATGCGCGTGTGTAAGACGTGTGTGTGCGTTTCCACGCACACGTACGCTCTCGTATGTGATAGGTCCTACATTCGAGACACATGCATCGTCACATGTTGCATAACTCTTTGAAGTCAAAGCATATACAAATTTGCGTTAACTGGTGCAAAACAATTGCAAACAAAGGTTTTCACCTGCTGTCGTAATCATGAAGGCGCCTTACTGTAGCTGATTTCGAAACCTTGGGCAAAAGTTGTGATCCAAAATCGATGCTGATGTAATTTGGTAACACTTTCTTAAAGGGACAACCTGACGGATGAGGTTTCTGCCAGAAACACGTCGAGATCACCAGAAAGGCAGCCTTTTCAAGGATCGGAACACTCGCTTTACTCTGGTTTCCTAGAAATCAAACCGTCAAAACGGCGATTCCTCCTTGGCGGAGTTGCCGGAGAGAGAAGCCATTTTGGACGGGGTGGGTGGAGGACACTGAAAGTGATTGAAGCTTTTTCTTCTTTGCAGTGCAGCAAAAAAAACAATTGGAGCTATTTCCTTTGCTGTGGGCGAAACTCCTTTTGGTAAACTGTAAATAATAAGGCTTATATTGTTGAAATTTCATGATTTGGTTCAAGCGACTCAGGCAGCCATTAGAAAAGAGAAGGCAATCTGACTTCCAGCACCTCCGCCAATGAGGAATCGCCGATTTGACGGTTCAATTTCTTGGAAAACCAGAGCTACATATATATGTACATGAGTGTTGCTATCTCTGTAAAGGATGTTTTCCTTGTGATATCGACGTGTTTATTGCAAACACTCATCCATCAGGGTGCCCATTTAAGTCTTTTCGCGTGTGACACAATGATACATTAATATTTATTGTGGGGTTTTTTTTTATATCAAAACTAAAAAGTGAGATAGACAGCTGAATTCCACATCAATCATTCTAAGAAACAAGGGCAAAAATCCATATTTGTTACCCTTATGAGAAGATAAGCTGATGAATTGATATCTGAGCCTTTATTTTGTAATTGTAATATTCTAATAGCACAGAAGCCCGTCTTTTATAAAATATGGATTGAGAAAGATGTTTATAAAATTAGTCATTTGCTGGATGAAAATGGCAAGCTTTTGTCTTTGATATGTTTTTGTTAAAGTATGGCATTCCTACAAACATTCTTACTTACTTCGGAATCATAAATGGGGTGAAACATTATGCTAAAAATAAGGCAGTACAATTAACTGATGGCAATTTTTCTCCATTTTCAACAAATAAAGTACTGTCTGTCTTGCTCTCTTCCCCCAAAGGCGCAAGACTGTTTTATGAGCATTTGGTAAGTAATGAAGTAAACCCAAGGTGTTGCCAGAACTGGGATAGTAGACTTGCAAGGAATGTGCCGTGGAAGATCATATTTCGAAAAATTAAAAAAATTAAAGAAGTTACCCAGATTTCGGTACCCAAATTGTAATGGCATGTGTTTATTTTCTAGTGGTCCAATCACCATGAAATTTGGCAGGAATGTGCCAAAGACACCACACTCTTACTGCAATGTTTTTTGTAAGTCTGTGATAAACAGAAGTAGGAGAAAAAAAAATTGTCTTTAAAAATGTTGCGGAAAGCAAATAAAAATTACTACCGACTTTGTATCACTCTCTTGAAAACATTTTTTAAACACAGTGCTTCATCTTTTATGTGCATGCATGTAAACACAGTACAAATGATTGGTACTAAACTCTTAGCCCTACTGTTAAAAGTAAGTCCACAGCTCGCGCACAGATTTTTAACATTTTTTTTATGGATGATCACACATATGATCATTAATAAACAAAGTTCTTTTTAGCAGAATTGAACAATGCTAGTACCAACCATTGGTATTGGCCCCTGCAATCTGCATGCCAAATTTCAAAGCAATAGGATTAAATTTACTCAAAATATGATGTTGAAAGTAAACCAGCGCACAGAAAAACGCAAACATTTTGACGACAGAAAATTAACATGATTTCCTACCTTGTGCTGTCCTAATGAGCTCCAGCAAGGTAAGGCTGGCCTTCTCTTTCTGCCTGCTGTTCATTCTGACCCAGGAGTCTTTGTCTCCTAGCTCTGCGTTGCTGTTTGGTTGCAGCCTGGGCCTGACGACTAGCGTTTATAACGCGCACAGTGTCTTTTTTGTCGCAGAACTCCGCACAGAACTTTCCGGGTTTGATTTGCATTCTATGTAGAATGGCCTTCAAACTGCTGGCTCCATCATTGAAAAGACACACAGCCAAGGCAACAGCTGTAGTCACAGTCCCTAGCCCATGGTTTTTGGATTTAGGGCAAAACCTCCAGATAAGACCGTTCAATGATTCGTTTGCGTTTTGCGTGTACCCCTGCAAGCATTTCTTGAGAAGCTCGGTCCTACAAAGATCTTTGAACACAGGTTTTATAACATCCACAACTTCATTTGGCATGTTATTCTCTTGCTTATATTCTGTCCCATCCCTTTCAGCCTGCTTGAATTTGCACCACTCTATGTCACAGAAACTGTGCCTATGGGTTGGATTTTCATCATTTGATGAATAGTGGAAAAGTACAGCCCAAACAGCAATGCGCATTTTCTCAAGGTTATTCTTGTTTGCCCTTATAGCATTTCCATAATACACCTGCATTTTGTCTATCATTTTGTCTGTCAATCTGCCCTTTCCACCTAAAGGTTTACCATCAGCTAATTTACCTTTTGTTGCTTTCTTCAGATTTCTAAGTCGCGTCCCCATCCTCTTTTGTACGTGACCGACGCACTCACTTTTTTCAATCAGGATATCATCGTAGGGTTTTGAATCATGTACCTTTTTAAAACTATTTGTATCCCCATCACCAATGAAGTTGGTGTACCTTAATTTATAATTTGCTACTGATCTAGAAAAAATTTGGACTGCCGCCTCAGATTCCATGGATCCAGAGGATCCGTCATGCGTCTTGGTGCATACTGTGGGGTGCTCTCTGTTCCATTTCATGTACTCTTCTGTGTTTGGATCCTGTTTTTCCCAGTACTGACAAGATTTGCATTTTTTGCTTTTACACTGGGTGTCAATCACTTTGCCAGAATGCATACCAATGGTGGTTGTGAGCCCTACATTGGAGGTATGACCCCTAGTCATCCACGTACCATCACTTGATACATCAATATGTCGGTTTTCATCCTTTTCTCTGTCCTCCGCATTTTGATATTCTTTTGCAGCTGCTTGCTTCATACTGATGGTCTGCACATCAGTAGCTGCCTTTTGAATAGTGTCATTTATTATTTTGTGACTACTCTTATGCACTGGTGGGGGCAGATCCATTACACCACAAAATGTTTTCAGTTCAGCGAGGTCTCCCCCAATGCATCTCATCGCAAACACTGCGTGCCTGTTCACAACATTTACACTAGAATTTCCAACAGGTACCTGGGGACAAGATGGGAATGCTGTCTGAAAATTGCATTGTTTGTTTTCACAGTGAAAGACAAATTGACTTCCTAAACCTTTCCTGCTCAGTTCGACTAACTTCACATGCTCACGACAGTTGGCGCAAACAAGTTTTGATGTAATATTTTGATTCAAAAGATCCATATCAATCAGCCTGTAGCCTACTGGTGTCTCTAGATCAAAATCAACTTCTTCATTTTCTATCTCTGACTCAAAATCAACACTTTCTTCTTCACTGTCAATCATTATTTTGTACAAATCCTGAAGTTTTTCCTCTGATCGAGAAAAGGGGGGCGTGGCACATTCTGTCTTTGAACATTTTGGTGGTGGAGCTTCATTGTCATCACTCGGTGGAATGTTTTCTCTTTCAAGGGATACGACTTCACTGACACAATCTTTACTTACTGTGCTTACTTTTGTGTATCTATTTCCACGAAATGAACGTTTTTTAACTCTACTGCCACTGTACTTTCTGTCTGTAGGCATGGTGATTCCAAACACTATCAATAAAAAACACTAAAATCAATATTTCAACACCAAATGCACAACACGAGCGCCCATGGACTTTACCGGAAGTTGACAGTAAACTTTACTGGCTATACGCGCAGCAGGTGTGCAACTTTGGTGAAAAAGGAGGCAAAATGGACTCGTGTAAAAATATTCATTTTCAGGGGATTTCAGGGTAGAAAAATGCCCGAAAATGACTTGACCCTACCTCCTTTTGGGCCTTATAACTCCAAAACTACTTTGAATATTTTAAAACTGTAACTTGCACATAAAACTAGAATGATTGAACTTGACACACATGCCAATAGTGTTTTAAGTTTCCAAAAAACGATTTTTGGTGACAATCTGGGTAGGGTTTCTCCCTTAAAGTGGGCCCAAATTAGAATTGTTCATAGAATTATCGGAACTAACATTATTCTTCAAAGCATGAATTGTGAAGCAACAAATAAATGTTCTTTTTGTAATATTGAAAAAGAAAATATTCAACACCTTTTCTGGCACTGCCAATTTGTTCAAACTTTTTGGAAAGAATTTCAAACAAAACTTACTAAAATGCTCAATCGCACAGAATTTTTAATTTAGCGAACACTTAGTAATTTTCGGTTGTGAAAAGAATGTTCGCACAGATGAGATTATAGATTTGATCATCTTGCTCGCAAAATCGTACATTTATAAATGCAAGACAAAAAAAGAATCACCGCTGTTCATGCCATTTACACATACTTTAAAATATAGGTTTTCAGTTGAAAAATACAATGCCAGAATCCAAATGAAAGTCGATCAGATTGAACAACTCTGGGACCCATACAAACCCTTGTTTTTCTGATATTGAAAGATTATGGTCTTGAGGAAGGGGAGGGGAAAGCGTATCGAACTTTTTCAACAATAATATAATTATGTATTATACGTTTTCTTTTCTTTTTTCTTAGACCAGTGTGATTTAGATGGGGGGGGGGGGGGGGGGGGGGTTGCGTGGGGGGGGGGGGGGGGGTTGCGTATGGCATTTGTGTCCGTTGTGGTTGACAAACTGTCTTAATCTTTGAGCTAATGCTTTGGTAAATATATGAGGCACTCATTATATTTTTTTTTTATTTTTTTATGTATTAAATAAATTACAAAAATTGTTATTTATATGTGATCCTCTCGCATATACATAACATATTCACGTCTTTCATAACGCTTATCCAATGCCTCTTCCTTTTTTTTTTTTTTTTTTTTTCTTTTTTCTTTTTTTGTTGTTGTTGTTTGTTGTGTGTTTTTTGCTTTGTTTGTTTTTTGTTGTTTTGTTGTTGTTTGTGTGGGTTTTTTTGGGGGGTTGTGCGTGTGTGTTGTTGTTTTTTTGGTTGTTTTTTCCCCTCTTATTATTCTATTTCTGTATCTGTATTGAATGAGTTATTCACTGGATAATTTATTTATTGCTCCTCTGTCTGTCTTTATCAAGTTAAAAAAAAAGAATGAATGGATGTATGTTTAAATGTAAACTGCATGTATATGTTTGCTTGTGTTTGATTCATTCGTTCATTAAAAAAAAAAAGTTTGAGAGAAAAAAAGAAGATAAGCTGATGACGGAATGAACAAAACTGTTTCTCTCTTTTCTGTCATCAAATGATCAAAATGATCTCCCTTTACGGGCGAAAAACGACACAATCTTTGTGTGCCACCATTAAAGACCCCCCACGTCACGTGTCACATTCCCTCTTATGCTGGGAAGATTTCTTAAGATTTCATACCAGCTATAAGAGGGAAAACACGTGAAAACCGTGATTTTGACACGTGACGTGGTGGGTCTTTAAAGCTTCATCCTTTCGCCGCCGATGTCACATTTTTGCACCACAATTAAAATGCATCAAATCAGGATCTGTTATCCAAAGTCCAATGACCCAATTTTCTTAATTTGTGGAGTAAGAAGAATCCCCAATATTACAAATATCCCTCTCTACCTAGGTCAGTTTAATAGAAATATTTGGCTGAAAATACCTGGCGGCGAAAGGGTTCACCCTTCTTGATCGTGGGCAGATGACACGGCGTCGGTGACAGCTTACGAGCAGCTGCTGATGCTGGCTGACCAGACCTACAGCATGATGACAGCAGAGAACGACACCGCCGCGTCCTTCTACCACGTCACCGTCAACGGCCACGTCATCACGCCGTTGAACGTCAGCAGTGACGTCACTGGCTCGTGCCCCTCGGGGCACACCCTCGTTGGAGAGGTTTGCGGTGAGAGACCACTACTAGGGCTGTGTGAGACTACAGGGGTTGCTGCCACAACACTACAATCATAACAGTTTGTGTCAATGCGATGCGATTGTGATGGTGCGATTCGTGATTCACGCGAAATAATACTCCTGTCTAAAAAAAGAATTCTACTATAGAGGAAGACGGGGTAAAAGACCTATGGGCTGGTAAGAAGCCCATGCCAATTATCTCATAAAATAAAGAAAATTTCAGTCAAATTTGCCCATGAGACGAATGCTAAACATTAACGCTCGTCTCATGGGCAAAATGTGACTGAAATTTCCTTTATTTCATGAGATAATTGGCATGGGCTTCTTACCCGCCCACGAGCTTTTTACCCCGTCTTATCCTACTTTTCGCTCTATAGAATACACATGTAGACCCAATACACGAATTTCACGCGTGTCGTCGTCGTCTTCGATCGCTCAGACAGTTTCCTGTCAATTATGAGCGCAGATGGGTCATGCTGCCTTTTTTTATTCACCAAACCCTTTCAAAAAAGATTTCCCCCGGCCGAAGTCGGACTTGCTGGGCCTAACTATATTTTCTTAGTTAGGCGCATATCGGCAGTTTGACGCATCTGCGCTCGTAATTGACATGAAACTTGTCTGAGCGATCGAAGACGACGACAACTGGCGTCGTCAAAATCGCATCGCATTGACACAGAATCGCATGTATATGTGTAGCGGGCCCTTACGTCCTGTGCCACAGTGTGAAGATTGGCCACAGACATGTGTGTTAGCTGGGTTACGTATGCTTATTGATGGGTCTATGTCTCTATTATGTGTCTCTGTTTTATATGGCCTTGTCTGTAGTATGTCTGTATGTGACCGCTACTAACATCGCCCTCATATTATACTGACCACGGCACAGATACGAAGCTTGTTTATGTTGTTTTAAAGAATAGCGCACGTGTGTGTGTGTGTGTGTGTGTGTGTGTGTGTGTGTGTGTGTGTGTGTGTGTGTGTGTGTGTGTGTGTGTGTGTGTGCGCGCGTGTGTGTGTGTGTGTACATGCGTCCATGTCAGTGAATAATTGCAAAAGTGCATCTCTGTGTGTGTGTGTCGCGTGCCTATGTGTGTGTGTTGTGTGTGTGTGTGTGTGTGTGTGTGTGTGTGTGTGTGTGTGTGTGTGTGTGTACATGCGTCCATGTCAGTGAATAATTGCAAAAGTGCATCTGTGTGTGTGTGTGTCGCGTGCCTATGTGTTGTGTTTGTGTTGTGTGTGTGTGTGTTTGTGTGTGTGTGTGTGTGTGTGTGTGTGTGTGTGTGTGTGTGTGTGTGTACATGTCAGTGAATAATTGCAAAAGTGCATCTGTGTGTGTGTGTCGCGTGCCTATGTGTGTGTGTTGTGTGTACTGACCCACAATTACGGTCTTTTATTGTGTGTGTGTGTGTCCAGTGGAGTGTCCAGTGGGCAGTAAGGAAGAAGTTGACCCATCATTACAGTCTTTTATTGTCTCTCTGTGTGTGTCCAGTGGAGTGTCCAGTGGGCAGTAAGGAGGAAGAGGCGGAGTGTGTGATGTGTCCCCTGGGTCAGTACCAGGACCAGTCAGCCTCCACCTCCTGCAAGCCCTGTCCTCAGGGCCGGGCCTGGGACGTCCTGGGAGCCACCTCCGTGTCCCAGTGCCTCTGTGAGTGTGTGTGTGTGTGTGTGTGTGTGTGTGTTTGTGTTTGTGTGTGTGTGTGTGTGTGTGTGTGTGTGTGTGCGTTGTGCGTGTGCGTGTGCGTGTGTGCGTGTGCGTGTGCATGTGTGTGTGCATGTGTGTGTGGGTGTGTGTGCGCGTGCAGATACATTCTCACATACAGTGAGAAGGAGAAAAGGAGACATAAAGATACAGAGAGACAGACAGATAAACAGATAAAAGGGGAAAGGCGGGTCATGGAGAGGAGGGAGGGGGGGGGGTGCAGGCTCGCAAAGAAAACTGACAGAATCAACAGCAGACCTACGATAAAAACCGAACAGACTACCATTAACATCAAATCTTACTTTATAAACAACAAAAACATGTTTTGCTTTTCAGTCTCCTATTCATCCAACAACGACGACGATGATGATGTCGAGGAATCTGACGACGATCACATCCCCCTCATCGTCGGTCTGGTGTGTGCGGCCGTCGTCGTCATCGCTTTCATCGTCGGTATCGTCGTCATCGTCCACAAAATGGGCTGGCAGAAAGACGCGAGGTCAGTGGTTTAGTTATTGCTTCTTTTTTTTTTAAAGACCCACCACGCCATGTGTCAAAGTCACGGTTTTCGCGTGTTTTCCCTCTTATAGCTGGTAAGAAATATTCCTAGCATAAGAGGGAATGTGGCACGTGACGTGGGGGGTCTTTAAAGAGATACTGGTGGTTTTTGTAGGCCTACTTTCTTTTCGAGTCGAAAGTGTTTTCTATTAGGCCTACATGACTATTATTATTCTATTAATAAAGCAAAAGCAGCTTTATATATCGAAAACACCGTAACCTTACTGTTGCGAATGAGTCGAGGGGTGGGGTGGGGGGGCGGGGGAGGGGGGGGGGTTCGGTACTGTTGGCGGGTCTGATAGAAGATATGTATCGTTATGTGGAAAGATGTCTTCTTCTTTTTTTTAGCTCATCTTTTTTTTAGTTACCTCCATGTAGAGTGCAACAGAGGTAACGCGTTCGCCTCGTGCACGATAAACCCGAGTTCGAACCTACTGGGTGCAGAGGAATGTTCCTCTCACTCTGCTCTAGAACTTGTGATCTGAACGTGGAGTCTTTCGGATGAGACGATAAACCGAGGTCCCCCGTGTGTGCCCTTGCACTTAGCACACGTTAAAACCCAGTGGCAACGAAAAAAAAAGTTATCATGTGGTCAAAATTTACCAACACCACCACCCCCCAGCCTTTTTTTTTGCTTCCTCATCAGTCACACACAAATCGCATGTAAATTTAAAAAAATTGGGTGGCGCGCCTCTGGCTGCGACGCGCTCTCCCGGTGGGAGCAACCCGAATTTCACAGAGACGCCTCTGTGACTATAAAGTACCAAATACCAAATATGAGTAAACGAAGTGAGTTTACGTAATCGCGATTATTCGGTAATTCCTTGTGTGTCTGCGTCTCCTCTCCAAGACTCATTGCTTCTATGGCTGCCTTTCTGTTTCAGTCCAGAAACAAAATTGATGGATTGATTGCTGGAATGATTGATGAATTGATTGATGAATTGATTGATGAATTGATTGATGAATTGATTGATGGATGGATGGATGGATGGATTGATGGATGGATGGTTTGATTGATGGATGGATGGATTGATTGATGGATGGATTGATTGATGGATGGATGAATTGACTGATGGGTGGATTAATTGATGGATTGATGAATTGATTGATTGATTGATTGATGGATTGATTGTATGATCGGTCGACTCACTGATTTATTTGTCATCGTTCAGAAACAGATGGGCCAGACCCAGCAGCGCTCTCTCGATCTCCACCAACCGTGTGGGACAGACCCCGGATCCGGACAGCTATGAACTGCAGCAGGCTCCGGCCCTACACCGTTCCGTCACCCCCTCTGCCCTCAAGATGCACGTGCTGCTAGGAAGAGGGGACAGCCTGCCCCCACTGTCAGCCAATCCCCGCGCTGATGGTCCACAGATGCCGCCCGTACAGACCACCCTGCCGTGGAGGAATCAATGGACCTCTGCTGCTGCTCCGCTCCCGCCCCTCAAACCCGTGGATTAACTCGGATTAACGGAATGAATATTAACTTTCGCGTCCTCCAGGTCCTAAGGACTCATGTAGGATAGTAGTTCTACTTTCGATTTGGGTCGGATTAACTCCCGAAAAATTATCTGTCCCCTGTCTCGTACCCCGAGTTACTTTCGATTTGGGTCGGATTAACTCCAATTAATGAGGTTTTATACCGAGCATTCTCTGTCCCCTGTCTCGTGCCCCGATATGCGAACGCCACCTACTTAAAATTATCGCCCTTGCTTGTCAGGAACTACGAAACGAACACGAAAACGAAATGTTATTTAACCAGGGAACATGAGATAGGCTATGACAGCTTTTTTTTTCACCCAGCCCTGAACTAGTAGTATATAGCCACATAAAATTATCTGCTCCTGACTCGTCACCAGGGGGCGAATATATTAAAAGCCCTTTGCCCTCCAGATTCATTTTGATTTTTGTTTCTTACCTCTTAGAATCTACAACCAAGGACTCCAATCGGGTTTCGCGTGTTCCCCCTCTTTATAGCGGGTAAGAAATCTTCTTTTGACCAGGTTTGACTCCCATACAAATGCCCCAAAATTGAAAACGAAAAATCATTTTAAGGAGCAGCCCCAATTTGAAGTCGGGGGTATTTGTATGTGGGTCACAGCTACCCAGAAAACAACAACAGGGGACTTAATCTTGCGGGTCAGTGCGTGTCTTTAAGTATAAAACCACAAGTAAAACCTGGACCAGAATACGGTCATGGCCTTCAAGTCTAAACCCTGCCTGCCATTATTTAGAGTAATGTGTCAAAGACTAAAAACAGACTGGACTCAGGCTAATTGTGACCTAGCACCACGAAAGGGACATTAAGTGTCAAAATGACCATTCTGAGAAAATTATCCCTTTATAAACTTCAGACAATGATCGTTCTATTGATACAAGAACCATTCTTGTATCTTTGTCCGCTCCAAAGTTATGAGCATTTAAAATTAGTAAGGTGAGCGTCGGCCATTTTGAGAAAACGCAGTCTAAAGTCTAGCCTAGCTGAAGAAAATGCATTGACGTACTCGTTTTAAAGCACTTATAATATCATTTAGAGACCATATTAAAGATTGTCCTTTATAAATATGGAAGGTAATATGTTAGAGAACACGCAAATACCCATAACTCAGAATTGACAAGAAATGAGATTTTTGACTTTGCAAGCCTGTTGTGAAAAACTAGCCCAGTGACTTAATGTCCCTTTCGTGGTGCTAGGTCACAATTGTTTTCCACTCTAATTTCTGTTCGCCTCTTTAAAGAGTTAACTCTAAACGCAAGTTCTAATAATATACAATTTATACAAATGCAATCTCTGTGAGTGTGCCGAATTAAATGAATTCTGTGTCATTAAGAGAATTTTGTTTTGTTTTTGTTATAGAACCAAAATAACTAAATAATTATAATAATTCAGGGCCGGCCCTGGGGCACATTAGAAGGGGGGGGGGGAGTATGAACAAGGATGGGGGTCTGGGGGCCGGTGAAGGCCCCCGGTGGGGTCCAGGGCCCCCCTGAAGCTGAATCTTTTTTAACAACACAAAGTGCCCAAACTCCCTATATATAACAAAACAAAGTGCCCAAACTCCCTATATATAACAAAACAAAGTGCCCAAACTCCCTATATATAACACAACAAAGTGCCCAAACTCCCTATATATAACAAAACAAAGTGCCCAAACTCCCTATACATAACAAAACAAAGTGCCCAAACTCCCTATACATAACAACACAAAGTGCCCAAACTCCCTATACATAACAAAACAAAGTGCCCAAACTCCCTATACATAACAAAACAAAGTGCCCAAACTCCCTATACATAACAACACAAAGTGCCCAAACTCCCTATACATAACAACACAAAGTGCCCAAACTCCCTATACATAACAAAACAAAGTGCCCAAACTCCCTATATATAACAACACAAAGTGCCCAAACTCCCTATATATAACAAAACAAAGTGCCCAAACTCCCTATATATAACAAAACAAAGTGCCCAAACTCCCTATACATAACAAAACAAAGTGCCCAAACTCCCTATATATTGCACCTTAGAACAACAAAACACTAAGTCTGACTCTCTCTCTCTTTCTTTCTTTTTTTCTTTCTCTTTTTTTTGGTGGGAGAGGGGGTGGGGGTGCTACGGAACCCAGGTAACCCCCCCCCCACCACCCCCACACCCCCTCACGTCTGGATCTGGCCCTGTAATTAACATTAATAGTTTAATTTCTTCCTGGTGTATTCCTCATTGTATCTGTTGGGTTGGCTTCAATATGCTGTGATAAACAATGTTGTCTGTGATATGCTGGGTTTGTACAATAATTGTTTTCAACCTGCTCTACACTAAGAATGATAAGCCTACCAAGATCTCCAAATTATGTGATTGAACTTGACTGATTGACCTGCATCTAGTGAAGCCGCTTATTTGAATATTGTTAAAGTAACCCAGAACTATTTAATTAACCGGAACTTTGTCACTTTTTCTGTTTGTTCATCTTATTTGTTCGTTTGTATTTGTTTTATTGTGCTTTTCTTTGTTTACTTAAGTGTGGGTGTGTATGTGTGTGTGTGGTGTGTGTGTGTGTGTGTGTGTGTGTGTGTGTGTGTGTGTGCGTGTGTGCGTGCGTACGTGCGTGCGTGCGTGTGTGTGCTAAGCTGACCCTAAACCTATCCCTAACCCTAACCCAAACCATATTCCTAACCCTAACTCTAGGGTTTAGGAATAAATAGGGTTTAGGGTCAGGTAAGTGTCAATCTCATAAAATAACATAAAAAAAAAATTTGGGTGGATTAGACGGTTTCAGGTTAGGGTTAGGGATAGTTTAGGGTCAGTTTAGTATCAAATACACACACACAAAAGTTGATGACTAAGCTGACCCTAAACCTATCCCTAACCCTAACCCAAACCCTATTCCTAGCCCTAACCCAAACCCTATTCCTAGCCCTAACCCTAACCCGAAACTGTCTGAAATGAATGAAAGGGGCTGAGGAGGGAGCTTTTCTTCACATTTACCGATCTTTTTTTTATAGGCCTACTAAGTGTGTGTGTGCTATGCATTGTTATCAGTAGGTCATTAATGAGAGACTTAGTGCGATTTTTCTCACACCAGAGGGCATGACGCTCGTGTGGGGCTAATCCTCTCTATATTATTAGTTGGGGATAAAGAAAGAGAGAGAGACAGTGAGTGGTCCTACCATCACTCTCTCTCTCTCACTACGCCCAAGTAAGAAAATCGCGTGATAAGCCCCTAGTGCATTGACTGCCCTCTGGCGTGAAAAATATCGCCATAGGTTGACCATTGTATCGCTATTGTCTGTACTCGTTGGGGTGGGTTCATTTCCTTTCTTCTGTATCTGTTTTCAAATAGCATAGGGTAAGACGGGGTAAAAAGCCCATGGGCGGGTAAGAAGCCCATGCCAATTATCTCGTGAAATAAAGAACATTTCAGTCACATTTTGCCCATGAGACGAGTGTTAATGTTTAGCATTCGTCGCATGGGCAATTTCACTGAAATTTGCTTTATTTCATGAGAAGAACAAGTGCAACGCCGAGCGGTAGCAAAGTCCCCTCGCAGCATCGCCGAGCTACTCGGAAATCGGAATGTGTCGGCTGTACACATACATAAAAACGCATAAAAACAGCACGTAACTACATAAAAACGCATCAAAACAGCACGTAACTGAATAGTTTTTTTTATATATAGCCTTGGGGTTCGGACCCGTGATTTGAGCGCGCGCGATCATGCGCACACGCGCGCACAGAAAAATTCATGACACCTGTGTTATAGACCATTCATCAAGAAATGTTGTGAAAAAAACTGCATTAAAATACATGCAAAACTTCGCGAGATATTAGCGATTATGTATTTCGGGGTTTGAACCCCGTAACTGGCGCGACCTTGACCTTAGTGTAAAACTAAATACATCAGTGGATAGCCTGCATCTTGGCAAACTAGTATACCAAATTTTGATGATGATAGACTGAATAGTTTTTGAGAAAAACGGACGAATAGCCGGACGGAGGCACGCCGGACGGACGGACGGACACTGGACGGACGGATCAGACAAAAACAACAGCTCCCCGAACCTTCGGCTCGGGGACGTCCTCTCGGTCTGAAACAGACACATATGGGACATTTGTAGATACAAAGATGGTGGGAACGATGGTGGAGGCAATGCCCGGAGGCAGTGCAACACCAGTAAAGTCTCGATTTTTTAATAATACAAATACGGGTGGCAGTAACCACGCCTCGGTTAAACCTCATCGGCTATGGTACCGCCACCCCTTTTATTTCATGAGATAATTGGCATGGGCTTCTTATCCGCCCATGGGCTTTTTACCTCGTCTTACCCTACAGTCATGCAAATGATAATTATTGAATCTTTTACTCAATAGTTGTACTATAGACCTACATATTTTGTGAATGATTGCTACACGATTTTTCTTTGGTGTGAAATAGAAATAGAAATAAATATCTATGAATATGAATTTTTGAAAGAGATGTTTTTAATTAATTAAAGTATTAAGACTGATTTTGAAAATAAAAATGACTGTGTATCCGAGTGTGTGTATAATATACGTTTGTGAGTTTGTTCAACTATGCCATCCTATTTGTTTAGTGATTGCAATCAAACTTAATGAAAATGTGTGTGTGGGTGTGTGCGTGGGTGTGTGGGTGTGTGTGGGGTGGGGGTGTATGTGTGTGTGTCCCTCCTCCCTCTCTCTCTCTCTCTCTCTCTCTCTCTCTCTCTCTCTCTCTCTCTCTCTCTCTCTCTCTCTCTATCTCTCTCTCCCTCTCTCTCTGTCTGTCTATCTATGTGTGTTTGTTCCAATCGTGCTCCGTTGGATACTACAAGAACTTTTTTTTGCCTCGATTGCGGGCAGAAACAATAACAGTTGTGTCAACAGAGCAGGACCCATATACGTGACCCAGCACCACGAAAGGGACATTAAGTCGCTGGGCTAGTTTCTCACAACAGGCTTGGAAAAATCCAAAAATATAATTTTTTTGTCAATTTTGAGTTAAGGGCACTGCTATGTTCTCTAACATCTTATCTTTCATATTTATACAGGTTAATCTTTAATATGGTATCTAAATAGCCTTATAAGTGCCTTAAAGCGAGCAGGTCAGTGCATTTTCTTCAGCAAGGCTAGACTTTAGACTGTGTTTTCTCAAAATGGCTGATGCTCACCCTACTAACTTTAAATGCTCATGACTTTAGAACGGAAAGAGGTACAAGAATGGTTCTTGCATCATTAGAAAGAGAATTGTCCGACGTGTGCCAATCTATAATTTTATCAGAATGGTCATATATTACCTTTGATTATGTTCTATGCTACCACGGTGGCGATGAAGATTGATCAGGGGGAGAAACCGAAGAACAACGCGTGTGTGTTTGTGTAGGACTTTATTCGCGGTTGCTTCCCTTGTTATAGACCCCCATTTTAATAATGATGTGGCTGGCGCTAGAATCAGTAGACTGACTGCGCTATAATTAAATTTCAACAAGATTAAAAACTAACAATTTTAGTTAACCCTTTCGCTGCGAGCCATTTTTCAGCCCAAAAATGCCATTAAACTTAACTGGGTAGAGAAAATGAAATATCTGCAATATTGTGAATTCCTCTGTGACATATAACATTAGGCCTATCCTTACCTCCCAAAATTAAGAAAATAGGGTCTTTGGATAACAGGTCCTGATTTGATGCCTTTTAGTGACATGGGTGTTAAACCATTGTGGTGTTTAAATGCTACATTGACGGTGAAAGGGTAAGGATATATTCCATCCCCCTCTCTTATACTTGTTTTCGCGTGCGTGTGTGTGTGTGTGTATGTGCACGTGCGGCGTGCGTGTGTGCGTGCGCGTGCGTGTATGTGTGTGTGTGCGTGCGCGCGCGTGTGTGCGTGCGTGCGCGCATGCGTGTGTGTACATGCGTGCGTGCGTGCGTGCGTGCTTGCTTGCGTGCGTGAGTAGCCTACGTCTCTGTGTGTCTTTGTGTATGCTTGCGCGGCATACGCACCGGCGTGTGTGTTCGTGAGTCGGTGTTTATAAAAGTGAAAGAAAATCCGTTTAACGTCCTCCTCCGGTCTGGAACAGACACATATGGGACATTAGTAGATATAAAGATGGTGAGAACGATCCTGGAGGCAATGCCCGGAGGCTAGTGCAACACCCGAGTAAAGTCCCGAATTTTTAACAATACCGTGAGATATGATGATTGTTATGTATTACATTCATGAAAGTGAATAGGCTTACGTGTGTATTTATTTAAGAACATTTATATAGCGCTTCACCTTTAGGCCGGGTTCACATTAGACGCGTAAGTTCCGTACGGAAAACCCTAAACAAGTGGAAGAAAGAAGGATGAAAGTTTACGCATAATTTATAGGGGAAATTCGGACACGTGCGCAACACTTTTCCCTTCTTTGTTTCACTTATTTATGGATTGCGCACGGGTTTCCGCATAGAGTTATTATCCGCTTATGTGTGTACACGGCCTTAAGCTCTAAGCTTATTTGTATGTATGCGTAGCCTACCAATGAGTGTGTGCAGCACTGAGAAAACGATACGAAGCCATTGAAGCCGCCAAACAAATCAAGGTCTCTGAGAGCAAGAATTCATTCGTGCATTTCATCCAACCATTGTCTGTCTCAATGACGCGATTCAGCCAGCCTGCGAAGCGAGATAGTATTATAATGTTTTCCGCGGAGAATTCTGTTCCTTCCTGACTGTCTTTCTATCTGACTATCTATCTATCTGAACACGATACTGTTTGAACGGATAGACGGCCTATATACGTACGAGGCTCAACGTTGTTTGAACGTACGCGGATATAGGCATTTAGGATATCTAGGCCAAGTTCGCGAAATCAAGGTCACTGGTCAAAGGTCAAGGTCACTGGAGCCGTAAATGTGCCGCCCGCTGCTTGTAGGTTATTACTGTTGCGATACACATAGTGTAAGCCCCTCAAATTGTGTATGCAGATAGTTAGGATAATGAGGCCGAGTTCGAATACGAAAACCGTCATTGGTCTCAAAGGTCAAAACCACTGGACCCCACCCCCACCCCGCATAAAATTGCTACCGCGCGGATGGTTGATCTAGCGTTTTACGATCTAGTTTAGTCTAGACCTAAAAGCAACACAGACAACAGACACAGTCAGGTGCGGTCAAGTAAGCCTTAGCCCAAATAGGTGACCAGTTCGTATAAATGCACATGCACTAGTCTCAATGTAGGTGTAGAGTGGCACAGACGGAGGTAACGCGTTCGCCTTGTGTCAAGTAAACCCGAGTTCGAACCTGGGTCAGTACAGGGGATTGTTCCTCTCACTTTGCACTAGGCCTTACGTGGAGTCTATCGGATGAGACGATAAACCAAGGACCCGTGTGTCCATGCACTCAGCACACGTGTGTGTGTGTGT
>CM065701.1:17124024-17127754 GCA_017654935.2 Phymorhynchus buccinoides | reverse complement strand
GGGTCTTCAGAGGATAGTTCCTGTTGATTGTGGTTGGTGTTAAGGGTTTGGCCTTGTGGGATGTTTGTGGGTCTTCACACGCAGTGATGATTCCTGAGGATGATGTGATGATGGTGACAGGCTGCGCCATGAGGGACTGTTGAGGGTCTTCCTGTTCTGGTGGGAGACCTGACTACTTGGAATTTTCCCAATCAGTAGCCCATATATCAATTTTCAGTAGCATGGCAAATTTGTCAGTAGCATCCACAAAATGACGGCCGAAACGTACTGCTTAATGTTTCACCGATTGAACGTGTCGACGACAATTGTCTCTACCGCCATGATTCACATAGAAGTCCGCATGGCAGCGAGCATGGTTCGCACCGAGTCGACTTCTGACGATGCAAGGCCACTCCTCCGTGAAAGCTATTTTGAAAACTTGTGCAGCAGGCCGATGTTTTTTCTAAGAACCAGATGATTTTCGTTTTCTGGTTTGGGTTCGTTTTTCTTCGTTTGAAACATCTCCCGAACCGCTACTGCTGCTGGAGTCCGCCATTTTTTTCAGAGAAAGTAATAAGAACGCATGCGCAGTCACTTTGATAAAAACGGAAGTGACTAGGTTATCGCGCGTCTGTTCTTGGAAACAGACAAAACCGGGAACGGCACAAGCAAAAATTAAATGCGTCTGCAATTTTTTTTTTCTCCCCCGTAACAACATTAAGGTTGCCGTAGCTCCGTAGCAAAGCTTTATTTTTCGTAGCTGCTACGGCCAAATCGTAGCAGTAGGCAGGTCTGCGGTGATGGTGACCACAGGACATTTCTGGCGATATTCACAATTACGCCTGCCAAGAACCTTAATTTGTAACAGAAAAGAACATAGCCCATTGCTTTCTCAGTCAACATTATCGTTCTTGGCGGGCGTAATTGTGAATATTGTCAATTTTAAAAAAAATCAAAACAAAGTCCAATTCTTAAGCAGAACAAACTCTAAAGCTACATTTGGATTTTTTAAAAGCATTTATATTGTTTAACTCAATCTTTGTAAAGCATTGACCCGATTTATAAAATTAAAGAAAAATTTATTATGTGAATTATAATTTTTAAACAAATTTGTAAAAATTAACGGGTAAAGCTAGTTGTAATTTAGACACCCCCTTCATGCTTACGACTCTCATCATTCTCAAAGTCTCGAGTTCTTTCAGTTACATGACAATGTCAATAACCTTAGGCTGATCCTAACCCTATCCCTTCCCCCCGAGAAACAGCAGAATGTTGCTTTTCAGTGAACATTTTGAAAGCGAAAATTTAATACGGGTATCTAAACTACACCCCAGCCAAACCTTAGCCACATTATTACGGCGCATTGTTTCTGCCACTGGATTTAAAGCAGGCCTAACGAAGCACAGGCTGCAACTGTCCACTGAACCTTAGCAATAATTGCTTACGCCGGTGACACACACGCGTAAAATCGTATAGGGATGTGATCCGACTGGGCCACGTGAGTCATAATTTACGTGAAATATTTCCGTTTAAAATGATCCTGCTATTTTCGCTCACTATGCATGACCCAATACATGAATATCGCGTGAATCGTGACTCGCATCGTCACAGTCGCATCGCATTCAACTCCGAATCGTATGTAGTGTAGCAGGCCCTTAACAGTGACACCATCAGCTTAGCTATCACCGGTCGTTTTTCCACACACACACAAATCAGAATTCGGGCAGCTCTCGCACTATCATCTGTCCATCTACAATGCTTATAAAGACGATAATATTTTGTCGACGCTTAAGACACACATGAATACACAAACCACTTACCTTTCATTTCAAACTTACATATGTCAAAAATTCAATATGGCGCAGCAGACGACCACATAGGGCCGTCGTCTTGCAGACGCACAGTTCAAGAAAGAAAAAAAAACTTCGAGAGGGGTACAGGAAATTAAAAGGAGGCGCGTGCATGCTTGTGCGCGATTGGTTAAGATAGGACTACGTGACACAATAAACACCTTTATCCACGCTTTTCACGAGTTTTACGCTTGTCATAATTATTCGCTCTTAGGTTTGTCGGTGAATTGTCCGATTCTCTTTATTTAACTGTCTGAGTGTGTTTGTCTCTCTCTCTCGTTTTGCGTGTATTTTGTTTCTCTTCTTATTAATTTTAAATATTAGTTAATTATTTAGGGTCGATAGTTTCAACCCCAAAAATAGCACGTGTGGGCGCGCGCTAGTGGGCGTGTGTGTGTGTGTGTGTGGCGCGCGCCGCGCACGTGTGTTATTTCGGTTCTTAGTTTTGGTTTTAAATTTGTTCATGCTCGGCTGCTTTAGGGTTGGGGTGGGGAGAAGGCGAGAAGGCTTTTACTGTTTTACGCATTTCAGTGGTTGGTGTTAACAGCTTCTGGTGTTAACTCTCTGGTGTTAATAATCAAAACGGCTTAGGCCTATTTCATCATGTCATAGCATTTAATAGGGGCCTACCATATCATATCGAATAATCATATCAATGATCACATCATATACCATATGAGATCGAGGTTACATGTAATAGGTTTTTACTAAGCTTTTACCATTTCTTCTCCTTGTTGAATACACAGTGGCTACGGGCACGGCGTTGCTGCAACACTCAGACCATGTTCAGGGATAGCAACTCTTCCTAGTCGAATTTTTCGTCAACAAAAGCATTTTCTTATTTCGTATATTTAACGCATCTTGGTAAGGAATAGGGTTAGGGATAGGGTTAGGAACATGTCAGTGTTAATATTAGTATGTTTTTAAAGGACATTTGCGCACAATTTATGCGTCCCGTGATTGAGCGCCGTACCTGTAGCCTGGAGAACGTGAGATACGGCCCCGAGCCTCTGCCTTATGAATAAGCCTAGCCCGGTACGCGGTAGGCTATTTTTAATTTATTCCTTTTTTCTGCTTAAAGGGGCACCCTGACCGATGGGTTTATGCTAGAAACACGTCGAGATCACCAGCAAAAACACCTTTCACATAGATCGCAACACTCACTTTGCTCTCTATAGCTATTTCCTTTGTTGTGAGCGACACTCCTTTACATAAACTGCATAAAACATTTAAAATCAATTAAAAATAAAAAGGCTTGTATTGTGAACATTCGTGCAAACAATTTGGTCTAAACTCAGGCGGCCATTGGAAAAGAGACGACACACGCCTTCTCTTTGGGTGAAATAATTTGACTTCCAGCACCTCCGCCAAGGGTGAATCGCCGCTTTGACGGTTTGATTTCTAGGAAACCAGAGCAAAGTGAGTGTTGCGATCTTTGTAAAGGGTGTTTTCATGGTGATCTCGACGTGTTTCTTGCAAAACACTCATCCATTAGGGTCCACCTTTAAAGACCCACCACGTCACGTGTCAAAATCACGGTTTTCACGTGTTTTCCCTCTTTTAGCTGGTAAACAAATCATAAGAAATCTTCCAAGCATAAGAGGGAATGTGACACGTGACGTGGGGGGTCTTTAGCACACAACTAAAACGTACGAAGACATCAAATGGAAACTTCTTTTTAACTAGAGTGTGAACATGCTACATCACCAGCCGCGAGGCAGCATTTTCGGCTCCAGTGGCCTTGACCTTTGATCACTGCCCATTTTCAAACATGGCCTAGATATTCTAACTACCTATCCGCCTGCAGTACTTTGAGAATACTAGGTCCCTCCGTTAAAACGCTATCTCCTCCGATGTTGGAGTGTGGGTGGCTGTACACGTGGCGGGGTAATCGAGAAACG
>CM065701.1:17084024-17119024 GCA_017654935.2 Phymorhynchus buccinoides | reverse complement strand
TCAACTCCACCGAAGTGACTCAGCAGCAGCGCAGAGTCTCCTCGGTTGGTTGCCTCCTGGCGGCCCAACATAGATTCGCTCCCCTTGGACGGCTGGTTTCGCATTCTGCGACTTGAACAAGCCGGGGTGCGGCTGCGAGTTGACACTCGGAGTGAGCGGCGTGGGAGCTGTACGGCCCAGAAGATGGGACAGAAAGATATGACGAATGACGACTGGACACCAACGTACACTACTATTATTGTAGGCATGGCCTAGGAACACAAGAGAAGGAAGAAGAAGCAGAAGAAGAAGACGAAGAAGAAGAAGAAGAAGAAGAAGAAGAAGAAGAAGAAGAAGAAGAAGAAGAAGAAGAAGAAGAAGAAGAAGAAGAACTTTAACAACAACAACAAAAACAAAAACAAGTAGAAGAAAAATAAGAAATGAAAGAGGAAGAGGAGGAGGAGCAGGAGAGGAAAAGGAGAAGGAGGAGAAGCAGAAGAACAACAAGAAGATCGAGAACAAGAACCCCAGAGTCGCCTCTGTAGTGAAGATTATGCACTGGGTGAATGCTTTATACGTTCTTAATATCTTTGGTTTCTAGTTCTTCTTGTTTTAGAGAAAGTGCATCTCTGCTAATAATTCTTCAGGTAGACCTATTATTTTGTTTGTTGTTTGTTTTGTTTTTCTTCATTTTAACAGCCGTGTCGTGCGGTGCCCCGAACATAGTGGAAGGGGGCAGCATGGCCTGCCCCAGCGGGCATCAATACCCCAGCGTGTGCATCATCACCTGTCAGCGAGGTTACAGCCACAGCGGGCTGCCTTTCGTCCAGTGTCAGAATAACAAGGCTTGGACCACTGCAGCTCCCTGTGTTGGTGGGTGGGTGGGTTGGCTGGATTGGTGGATGATAAAGTGTGAGGAGAAGGGGGTGGATGGATGGGTGGGTGGTGGGTGAATCGAGGTGTGGGTAGGAGGGAGGGGTGGTGGTGGTAGGTGGATGGTGATTGGGTGAGTGGTGACGGGTGTGTAGATGAGTGTGTGTGTATGTGTGTGTGTGTGTGTGTATGTGTGTATGTGTGTGTGTGTGAATGTGTGTATGCATGTGTGTGTGTGAATGTGTGTGTAAGTGTGTGTGTGTGTGTGTGTGTGTGTGTGTGTGTGTGTGTGTGTGTGTGTGTGTGTGTGTGTGTGTGTGTGTGTGTTTCGCCCGTGACTGTAGGTTACAATGATGTTCATCTACGAATGTTTATTTAATCTGCTCGTCTCAAACTGTTAATCAAACTGCCCATCCTAAGCTGTCCATCTTAAACTGTTCAGTTTGTTCGTCTCAAATTGTTCCTAAAAATAACTGTACGTTCCAGTTGTTCCTCTCAAACTATACAACGCAAATTGTTCATCTAAATACTCTTCATTTTAAGCTGTTCATCTCGAACCCTTCATTTCAAACTGTTCACCCCAAACTGTTCATCTCAAACCGTTCATCTCAAACTTTACCTCAACAGACACAGAAGCCCCTCACTTTCCAGCGGGCTGCCCGGCCAATCAGCAGCTGTACTCAGGACCTCTGAAGTCCCCGGTCACCGTGACCTGGACTGACCCCGAGGTCAAGGACAACAGCAACCAGGCCGTGACCTTGACCAGCAGCGTGGCCAAGACCTCGACCTTGGACGTGGGCTTCCACGTGATCTGGGTCACGGCAGAGGACACGGCGGGAAACTCAGCTTCCTGCAACTTTGTGGTCAACGTGCAAGGTAGGAGTTCCATTATTATTCTAAACGTTTAAGTCCCATTAGGGTCAAAGGTCGAAGTTATATTTCCATTTAAGGTCAACTTTCAAGGTAGGAGTTCCATTATAGTCAACGTTCGTCTCTCTCTCTCTCTCTCTCTCTCTCTCTCTCTCTCTCTCTCTCTCTCTCTCTCTCTCTCTCTCTCTCTCTCTCTCTCTCTCTCTCTCTCTCTCTCTCTCTCTCTCTCTCTCTCTCTCTCTCTCTCTCTCTCTCGCTCTCTCTCTCTCTCTCTCTCTCTCTCTCTCTCTCTCCTCTCTCTCTCTCTCTCTCTCTCTCTCTCTCTCTCTCTCTCTCACTTTCTCTCTCTCTCTCTCTCTCTCTCTCTCTCTCTCTCTCTCTCTCTCTCTCTCTCTCTCTCTCTCTCACTCTCCTCTCCTATTCGTCATGTCTGCTTTTTGTGTGTTTTTGTATCATTCTCGCCCTTTGTTTAAAACACATCTGTTTACCGTGAAACGAATTTTCTTAAAACAAAAATAACGAATTTTCTTAAAACAAAAATCCAAACGATTATTAGATTATCTGAGTGGTACTAAAACGAATGACAACATAGGGTTGAGTAGTTTTATTCAATCAAAGTGTTCGGTTGCAATATTACTTTTAGGCCTATAAGGTGATTTTGTGTGTGTCTTGGACAGCAAGAACCTGCAATTCCATTCAGGCTCCATTCGACAGTCGCGTGACCTGCAGCCATGGTTACATAGAGGGGTCAGAGTGCACGGTGACGTGTAATCCGGGTTACCAGCTGCAAGGGGACGCCACCACACGGTGTGAGAGTTCTGGTTCCTGGAATTCCCCACTTCCTGTTTGTAAGGGTGAGTAAAGGCAGGGGGTCTGTGGTAAAAGGTCTTTTCTTTGCACACCTCTCTCTCTCTCTCTCTCTCTCTCTCTCTCTCTCTCTCTCTCTCTCTCTCTCTCTCTCTCTCTCTCTCTCTCTCTCTCTCTCTCTCTCTCTCTCTCTCTCTCTCTCTCCCTCTCTCTCTCTCTACCTCTCTCTCTCTCTCCTCTCTCTCTCTCTCTCTCTCTCTCTCTCTCTCTCTCTCTCTCTCTCTCTCTCTCTCTCACACACACACACGCACGCACATACACACACACACACACACACACCACACACACACACAAACATGCACACACAAAACACACACACACACACACACACACACACACACACACACACACACACACACACACACAACACACACACACACACACACACACACACACACACACACACACACACACACACACACACACACACACACACACACACACACTGGTTCACTTCTTGATTGATGGATAGATTTAATTTTGCAAATCCTCATCACAATTCTGAATAGGGTCCAAATGAATTAAACTATTGAATTAAACTATTGAAGACACATCTCTCTCTCTCTCTCTCTCTCTCTCTCTCTCTCTCTCTCTCTCTCTCTCTCTCTCTCTCTCTCTCTCTCTCTCTCTCTCTCTCTCTCTCTCTCTCTCTCTCTCTCAGTAATCGAACATTCACTTTCTGTCTACATGATAACTTTGTGTCTGCAGTCATGAGCTGTCCAGCTCCTCCCACCATCAACAATGGCAACTTCTTGCAATGCAGCGGAGGAGTCGAGTTCAAATCGGTGTGCATTCTGACCTGCGACCCAGGGTTCAAAGTTCAGGGGTCATTGAGCATTCAATGCCAGGGCGACGCCACCTGGTCTGCGGCTGGGAGTTGCGAAGGTTCGTTCGTTCCTTGTTGGCTAATTGGTCAGTCAGCCAGTTAGTTAATTAATGTTGTTAAATGAATAAAGGGAAGAAACTCTCATTTTACATCCTATTATTCATTTCATTACACCCTATATCATAGCCTTCCTACTTCAAACTTAATTCAAACTTAATTTTGTTTCAAGTGTGTTTAGTTTAAAACTTAGCTAGGTTAGTTAGTTACACTGCTCAAAATGTGCCAAGGATATACTTTTATAACCTTGATTGCTAAAAGGTGGTGGAGTTGTAAGCAATGCAAATTACATTACCGGAAAGAGCAATCATCCGTGAACACAAGCTCGCTCAAATTTGTTTTATCCAACTTCCTGTTTACGTGCATCACGTGATGTTCGAGAGCCACCTCCCAAAAGTGACATTTTGTTCCGCGGAAATGGAGTGAAAATATAATTGTGAGTAAAATTGTCAGAATCATCGACATTTCTTGCTCACATCCTATACGTTGTACAAGAGACAAAGTTTCATGGCGGAAGTGAGTCATTTGACTCGCAAAGAGTTGTCTTTCTGTGTTGGCATGCTGGAGAACAGTTGTGCACAGACTCGTCGTGTCATTAGTGTTTGGAATATCGCAATGCGTTGCTTCCAGAGCTTGGATTCACTGCCATGAGGTTGGTACTGCTGCTACACGTCGTGAAGGTGGTAACATGTGAACGACTGGTTATGAAAATGGCCATTTTCCGCTCTTTTCAGTCCTGCCCAAATCGTTTCACATACACTCTCTGACAGCATTTTGATTTGCTGAATGCCTCATTGGGGAACATTTCCACCCAAACTGTGAGGAACGGACTCCATGATGCTGCCTTCATTCCCCCTGGGCATGTTTGGGCATCCTGCTCATTCCAGCTCAAAAGCAGCGGTGTCGTTTGAGAGCCCAGAACCACGTCATCTGGACATTATGAGACTGGACATGAATTCTCTTCACCAACGAGTTCAGCATCTGTCTTTTTTTCACTGATGGTCTTTCCAGCGTCACCTAGGAAACGTGAATCAGGGAGCATGACTGATCTTGAAGTGGGTATTTGACAGTTTGGGCCTGAATCAGTATGGTCAGGAAAACAGTGTCACATTTATTTTTCAAAATGAATCCCTGATAGCTGTTCCCTACAGTGATGAGGTCATCGATGTTCACGTCACAATCTTCTGCTGGTATTATCTAAGATAACTATGACTTGTTCATGGGTGATAATGCATCTTTTCATCGAGCAAGAGTTGTTTGCGCATGCCTGCAGCAAGAGAGTATCGTCCATAATATGAGGTAGGTTGCCCAATCCAGAGACCTCAGTCTGACCCAACAAAGGTGGGTTAGCAGCTATTCACAGCAGCTCAGAAGTCTACAGGACCCGGAACGGTGCCTGGTGAAGAAGTGGAACGCCTTGGTTCAGCAGGAGCTTCAAAAGCTCCTCCAGAACACGAAATTGCGTTTTCAAGCTGGAATTGCAGTGAGGGGGTCTCGCACATGCTTATCCATGACTTTTCTTGCCGCAAAAAGCAAAACAATTAAAAATGGAAATGTCGCTCCATTCAGTTGTTTTAAGCATTCTTAATTCGTACCACAAAATGTCCTTGAGGTAAGCCACTCAAATCATTCTCAGACCTGGGCCTGTATTCACGTTGAGATAGCATGAGACTTAGCATGATGCTAACTTAGAAGCTCTTCCAATGTCCTATTGGATTTAATAGGACTTTTGGAAGAGCTTCTAAGTTAGCATCATGCTAAGTCTCATGCTATCTCAACGTGAATACAGGCCCTGGTCTTTTATTAATATGTGAAGATGAAATGGTTTTTTAAACTAAACAAGAAAACAACATTAATGGCGTTATGATAATCTGTCATAATTCTGCAGGTTTAAGATAATATCCTTAGCAAATATTTTAGCAGCATAGTTAGTTAGTTAGTTAGTTAGTTAGTTAGTTAGTTAGTTAGTTAGTTAGTTACTTACTTAGTTACTTACTTACTTACTTACTTACTTACTTACTTACTTACTTACTTACTTACTTACTTACTTACTTACTTACTTGCTTGCTTACTTAGTCACTTACAATGTTTGTTAGTTAGTTTGCTTGTTAGATAGTTGGCTGGTTGATTGGTTGGTTGGTTAGTTAGTTAGTTAGTTAGTTCGTTAGTTGAGCCAACCACTATGCATCATTTTAAACTTTTGTCTGTGTGTGCATGCGTGTGTACGTGCGTGTGCGTGTATGTTTCATATATCTGCATATATAACGCAGACACGGAGGCGCCACAGTTCCTGAACAGCCCCTGCCTGCCCAACATTGACGTGTTCGCCTCACGGCTGGGCCAGCCCACCTTGGTCAACTTCAGCCAACCCCCGGTCACCGACAATTCAGGTCACGTGACCTTGACCAGCGACGTCACATCCGGCACGTCATTTCCGATCGGCGTGACGCAGGTCACGTTCACCGCGACGGATCTTGCGGGCAACAGCAGAACTTGTCAGTTCACCGTGACTGTCACGTGTGAGTGGCCGTGGGCGCAGGGCCTAGATAGGTGGGGAGCGGGAGAGTGGAGGGGGTGCAGTAACAGAACAAAGGAAGAAAGTGTAATATCAAGTAATGAACACACGCACACGCACACACACACGCACACGCACACGCACGCACGCACGCACACACACACACACACGCACGCACACGCACACACACACACACACACACACACACACACACACACACACACACACACACACACACACGCAACGCCCTGCGTGCGCAGAGAGAGAGAGAGACAGAGAGAGAGAGAGAGAGAGAGAGAGAGAGAGAGAGAGAGAGAGAGAGAGAGAGAGAGAGAGAGAGAGAGACAGACAGACAGACAGACAGAGAGAGACAGACAGACAGACACAGAGACGGACAAACACAGTCGTTGCTGCTTTCCTATTCATGTGTTTTGTTTTATTTTGATCATTTGACGTCCATAGGCTACATTTATGACAATTTAGGCCTACGTAGTACTCTTCCTGTCTTTTGATGCCAAGTCTATATTATCTTCTTTATTCATCAAAACGTGCCTGCAAATAATGTTTGATATCTTAGAATTTGATTGAAAAAACGTTCGGTCAATGATTTTTTGAAAGCTGTTTGCTTCTCTGTCTCTTTGTCTCTGTCTGCATGAATGTCTCGCTGTCTTTCTTTCCCTCTCTTTTCTCTCTCTTGAATTCTTGTCTGTGTGTCCATTTTTGCCTCTGTATTATCTCTCTCTCTCTTTTTCTCTCTATTGTTGCCTCTCTTTGTTGTTGTTTTCTCTCTCTGTTAATCATTTTCTTCTCTCTCTCTCTATTTGCTTGAATGCAATAGTGTAAAAAAGCTGTTATTGCTTACTCTTTTACCCTCAATAAATAACATTCGTATTCATTCGTATTTTTTTCTCCCTGTCTCTCTCTCTGCCTCTGCCTCTCTCTCTCTCTCTCTCTCTCTCTCTCTCTTCTCTCTCTCTCTCTCTCTCTCTCTCTCTCTCTCTCTCTCTCTCTCTCTCTCTCTCTCTCTCTCTCTCTGACCCTGATCCCCATTCCTCCCTAGTGCAATGTATTTTTGGGTCCATTTATATTCTCTTCTCACAATATCTCTTTCTCTTCTCTCTCTCTCTCTCTCTCTCTCTCTCTCTCTCTCTCTCTTAACACTCTCTTTTCTCTTCTCTCTCTCTCTCTCTCTCTCTCTCTCTCTCTCTCTCTCTCTCTCTCTCTCTCTCTCTCTCTCTCTCTCTCTCTCTCTCTCTCTCTCTCTCTCTCTCTCTCTCTTCAGCCTTGGCCTGTGATACCCCGGACCTGGAGCTATCCAACAGGAGTCGAACCTTGATGACCTACGCCTGTCCAGACGGCTATGTCCACGGGGCCACGTGTGCCCTTGGCTGCAAGTATACTTACCCATTAATGGGCTCGTCCAACATCACCTGTGAGGCCGACGACTATACCTACCCCCCTACTATGGAATGGGTCTGGCCCGAGCCTCATTTGGGCAAACCCGAGTGCAAAGGTAATAATAATGTATTGATTATTTTAGCTGTGTGTGTGTGTGTGTGTGTGTGTGTGTGTGTGTGTGTGTGTGTGTGTACGTGTGTGTGTGTGTGTGTGTGTGTGTGTGTGTGTGTGTGTGTGTGTGTGTGTGTGTGTGCGAAATAGAAAGAGATAGAGAGAATGTACGTATGTGTGTGTGTATGTGAAGTGTGCGTGTGTGTGTGTGTGTGTGTGTGTGTGTGTGTGTGTGTGTGTGTGTGTGTGTGTGTGTGAGAGAGAGAGAGAGAGAGAGAGAGAGAGAGAGAGAGAGAGAGAGATAGAAAGATATAGAGAGAATGTACGTATGTGTGTGTGTATGTGAAGTGTGTATGTGTGTGTGTATGATGAAGTGTGTGTGTGTATGTGTGTGTGCGTGCGTGTGTGTGTGTGTGTGTGTGTGTGTGTGTGTGTGTGTGTGTGTGTGTGTGTGTGTGTGTGTGTGTGTGTGTGTGTGTGTGTGTGTGTGTGTGTGTGTGTGTGTGTGTAGACTATGGTGTGTGTGTGTGCATGTCAGTATGTGTGTGTGTGTGTGTGCATGTCAGTATATGTGTGTGCGCGCGCGCATGCGTGCTTTCATGCTTCCTCTCATGCATGATTGCATGTATGTCTTTGTGACCTATCTCTCTGTATGTCTTCGCGCGTTGCTTAGTGCGTCTATGCCCTTTAACCTACATCATACATCGTACATCATACATGTCTGTGCAGAGAACACCTGCCCTAAACTGAGGCCCCCGACCAATGGAGCTCTGTCGTGCTTCATGGGCAACTTCGGCCAGGACTGCCTCATGTCCTGCAACGAAAACTGGGACGTCCCCGCCTACACCGACGGCCGGTTCTACTGCCCCTTCTCCAGCGGATTCTGGATCCCTGGCACCGTGCCCGATTGTCTGGGTACGTGAGCTAGCTGTATAGGGGTCTATAATAACTGCTCAAACGTTTTGCTATCCTGATAATTATAGACTCTGGAACGTGCAAAAACCATCAAAGGTTAACCCTTCCCGTACCCCGTGGGTGTGTTTGCACCCATTGTTTTACTTTTTGCTACATATTTTCAAAACCGTTCATTGAATCTTGCTGAAATGTTATGACTTTGTCAATGAAAGATTTTACTATGTGCACGCCAAAAATCCAGCCTTTTTTGTTGCAAAAACAAGCGAGTAAATAAACAACAAATTCGTCGTTAAATGATCATAAAGCAGTTGTAGCCTATATTTTCTTAATATTTAGTTTGGTCTATAGTAGTGTTCATCTTAATCAAATCAAAGATCTGCAAACTCTTTTTGCACCGCCTTCCCCTTTAGGTTCCCCTTAAAATACACAAAACAACAGAATTGACCAACATGCCAATTTTCATATTAATTGGTGGAGGGGGTTGGCTCTGTTGGCAAGAAAAGTCTATTTCAATCAGTCTTTCCTTTCATGCTTTTTTTATGGATTGGCAGGCTTTTCTTGGCCTACATTACACTGGCGTAGGAGGGGGGGGGCAGACGTATCTCTCTGCCCCAAAAAATTTTTTATAACGGCAAAAAAAAACCCACAAAAACAAAAACACAGAAAGGACACAAGGAAACGAAAGAGTTAATAGTCTCAGCCCATTCACTACACATTGCTGTCATGGACTTGGTACTGCATCAAAGATGGATTTGAGGGGGGTTACAGGGGTTCCACCCCCTCAAACAAAAAATGGAAA
Organism: Phymorhynchus buccinoides; assembly: GCA_017654935.2. NCBI lineage: Eukaryota > Metazoa > Mollusca > Gastropoda > Neogastropoda > Raphitomidae > Phymorhynchus > Phymorhynchus buccinoides. The sequence goes on along the minus strand of CM065701.1, from coordinate 17,109,814 downwards.
GAAAAAGAGGAAGACAAATTGTAGTTCCATGCTACATTTATTCTCTCAAGAGAAGCCTTGATTGCATCTTTTACATTCAAATTATCATCAGCTTCTGGGAGGCAATCCCCCCAGACCCATCACCCCACCCCAACTGACCACTTGGAGCTACCCCCTCCCCTCTTCCATGACTGGCTGATCCGCCCCAAACATGGTTGTATTTTTATGCTTTTTTGTTGTCTCCTTTCAATTCACATCATGTTTTATTTCATTCATAGATTTTTTTATGTCATTGATTATGATTATGTTTAAAAATAACAATAATAAAGTATTTTTGTAGGATTTACTAAGTCATGTAATTTAACCTATCCATCCATTCGTCTTGTCCGTGCGCTTGCGCCCCCCCCCCCCCCCCCCCCGGTTTGTTGGCAATCCCCCCCCCCCCCCCCCCCCCCTGGCTTGAAAACGTTCATACGCCACTGCATTATGCATTATTCTCCAATTTCATCTCATGCCTGTATTATTGACCTTTCCCCACCTCGTTTTTGTTCAACAAGTACGACTTCGCCCTGGCTCCATCAAGGTCCAGACGGACATGTTCTACTACACTGGCTCCTGCTCCACCTCCCTGGACACCCTCAAGCAGAACTTCGTGGACCGCATCAGCAATTCCACATGGAAAGATGCCTGCGTGGGCGTGCCTTCCTGCGTGTGGCAGAATGTCCAGGTACTACAGTTAAACCTCCCTGTTATGACCTTGAAGATTCGCCTTGGCACAAGGCTGTGTCAGACCATTCGACATAGGCTAGAACACCAAGGCTACATCAAAATGTTGTCATGCTGTGCATAGTTATGCAGGGGGGGGGGCAGAATGTCCAAGTGGGTCTACAGTGAAGCCTCCCTGTTATGACCTTGAAGATTCGCCTTGGCACAAGGCTGTGTCAGACCATTCGACATAGGCTAGAACACCAAGGTTACATCAAAATGTGGTCATGCTGTGCATAGTTATGCAGGGGGGGTGGCAGAATGTCCAAGTGGGTCTACAGTGAAGCCTCCCTGTTATGACCTTGAAGATTCGCCTTGGCATAAGGCTGTGTCAGACCATTCGACATAGGCTAGAACACCAAGGCTACATCAAAATGTTGTCATGCTGTGCATAGTTATGCAGGGGGGGGGGGGGGGGGCAGAATGTCCAAGTGGTGGAACCTCTCTAATAAGACCTTGAAGATTCGCCTTGGCATAAGGCTGTGTCAGACCATTCGACATAGGCTAGAACACCAAGGTTACATCAAAATGGTGTCATGCTGCGCATAGTTATGCGGGGGGGGGGGGGGGGGCAGAATGTCCAAGTGGTGGAACCTCTCTAATAAGACCTTGAAGATTCGCCTTGGCATAAGGCTGTGTCAGACCATTCGACATAGGCTAGAACACCAAGGCTACATCAAAATGGTGTTATGCTGCGCATAGTTATGCGGGGGGGGGGGGGGGGGGGGGGGGAGGGCAGAATGTCCAAGTGGGTCTACAGTGGAACCTCCATAATAAGACCTTGAAGATTCGCCTTGGCATAAGGCTGTGTCAGACCATTCGACATAGGCTAGACACCTACCAAGGCTACATCAAAATGTTGTTATGCTGTGCGTAGTTATGCGAGGGGTTTGTCTTTAGCAATGACAAGCTCCTCGCATAGTTGATCAGTCTCCCACCCCCCACCCCCTCCCCCGAAGTCAGAGCGTGGCTGCCCACGAGCGTGGCGGGGTAATGAAAAAGGGTCACACACGTAATGTTATCGTCTGTAGCTGATGCACCTGTACCATAGTGTTCAAGTGCTTCCGCTGTTGGGATGATCCCTGGAGTCTTTTAGCCAGGGTAAGCCAACGACAACAGAGACCTAGAAAACTCAGCACCCAAAAAAGGTCATAAAAGGCAGGTGGACACTCAGTTGTCTGAATATGAAGGGGGAAATCGGGGATTTTTCTTTTTTAGTCACAATGTTAGAGGACAGCTTTAATAGGGGAGGTTCGGTTCTACTCTACTACTATGCAAACACAGTAACAACGAGGGTTGGGGAGAATATTAAACACAAATCAATAAAGGTTTGGGTACACGTTGACATTATTCACGAGATATTTATATTTCCCCATGGCAACACAGCGAGTTGTAAGTCATATTATGAGTAGCCTAACACTGTGTTGCCATGGGGAAATAGAAATATCTCGTAAATAGTGTTCATGTGTACACAGACCTTAATGTGACTTACAGATTACTGTGTTCTATGGGGCAATAGAAATATCTTGTGAATAATTTTAACGTGTACACAGACCTTAATGTGACTTACAGATTACTGTGTTATATGGGGCAATAGAAATATCTTGTGAATAATTTTAACGTGTACACAGACCTTAATGTGACTTACAGATTACTGTGTTCTATGGGGCAATAGAAATATCTTGTGAATAATTTTAACGTGTACACAGACCATAATGTGACTTACAGATTACTGTGTTATATGGGGCAATAGAAATATCTTGTGAATAGTTTTAACGTGTACACAGACCTTAATGTGACTTACATATCACTGTGTTGCCGTGGAGAAATAGATATATCTTGTGAATAGTGTTAACACTTAAATAAAGATAAAGAACCGTCTGTTCCTAAAAGGCGCACTATTACTGTCAAGGTCGTCTTCCGTATGCCTACCTATGCACCTACAGTCAATGTCTTAATGTTTGATTTTCTCTAGAAGACTAATTATATATTTTTGGTGGTGAATAATCGCATGTTAATAAAAACCAAAAAATGGGTGTCGCGCCTCTGGCTGCGACGCGCTCTCCAGGTCGGAGAGCAACCCGAATTTTACAGAGACGCCTATATATATGAGCATGAACTACCAAGTACAAAGTACATAGCTCAGTGAAGAAAAATGGTACGCCTACCGAGGGGCAAACTCTTGTATGACAAGGTGGAGAAAAACACCCACCCACACCTCTCTCTCTCTCTCTCTCTCTCTCTCTCTCTCTCTCTCTCTCTCTCTCTCTCTCTCTCTCTCTCTCTCTCTCTCTCTCTCTCTCTCTCTCTCTCTCTCTCTCTCTCCAGCAAGAAATCACTTTTCTCTTCTCGTTGAACCTATTTAGGGTACCGTATTCCTGTGTCTTCAAACGTATCCAAGGTCAAACGAACATTTTGAGGATGAAGTAGTTAGGCTTGCCTCCCTTGTGGCCGTGGTCCATACAGTGGATTTTTTTAATTTTAAACCAGCTTTGGTGGTGGATGGAGTTAATTAATGGAGAGTTTCTTCCCCTCGTTCATTTCCACTATCCAAAGGTCACCTGCGGACCCGTCCAAGGCATGGGGAAGAGAAAGAGAGAAGCGGACCCGAGGAACAGTCATCTGCACCGAGTTATCAGAACAGCACAGCAGCATCAGTTCCACAGACAGAAACGCCAGTCTTTCTACGTGCTGGTGGAATTCGAAATCGTTATAGAGTACACGGAAGGGAACCAAACCCCTCAAGAAACATTCCAGGTAAATAATTATAAGGCTTTGATTTATTGGTTAGCCTACATGTCGGTAAATCAATCATAAAGTAGGGGCCTAATTAACTACGAGGGGTGTCTGTAAAAACAGACCAAATCCCACTCTGTGCGAGACTCCTTTTCTTTGTCTCTCTGTCAGCCAGACTCTCTCTCTCTCTCTCTCTCTCTCTCTCTCTCTCTCTCTCTCTCTCTCTCTCTCTCTCTCTCTCTCTCTCTCTCTCTCTCTCTCTCTGTATCTCTCAGTATCTCTGCAGACATTGTCTCTGTCTCTCTGATATGGAGAGATAAGGAACGAGAGAGAGAGAGAGAGAGAGAGAGAGAGAGAGAGAGAGAGAGAGAGAGAGAGAGAGAGAGAGAGAGAGGCAGACAGACAGACAGACAGACAGAGACATAGACTCACAGAGGAGGTCAGAGAAACAGAAACAATGTCTGGAAGAGACAGAAACACAGAGAGACAGAGAAAGACAGAGACAAAGGCAAAAGTCTGGTCGACAGAGAGACAAAGAGACAGAGACTCGCACATTGCTCAGCTAAAAAGCGACAGAGAGACAGGCACAGGGTCTGGAGAGAGACAGAAACAGATAAATGCATCATATCACCCCTTGAGTGGGTTTTCGTCCGAGATAACGAGGTGGGCTTTTGTCTGGTGGGCTTTTGACCTGTGGGCTTTTGTCCGGGATTTTTGCCTTCCTTATTATTTTTCTGATAGGCACTTTAGCTTGCAGGCACCCACAATATTGTCTAGATGCAACGTGTAAGCCATTTAGTGTTAACAGGTTTGTCTGGGGACATGACTGTAGAGTAATGTTTTTACGAAGGATACACAGTCAGTGTGTTGACTGTTTGATTTCTGCCCTGGAAGACTAAATATTTATTTTGGTGGTGAATAAAATAAAGACAGAAATGGCGCAATAATATGTGATTCGGTTTAGGAAAGATTAAGGTACTTAAAAAAAGGGAGGGGGAGGGAGGCTGGATATGTTTTTTTGTTTGTTTGTTTCATTTTCAAAATGTGCATTGATTGAAAGATGGCGATTATTTTGTTTTAATCTTCGTTGATATTAGCCTATGAACACCATCTTCATAATCGTTGCTGTCATCGTTGTCATCATCGTCAGTCGTCATCATCATCATCATCATCATCATCATCATCATCATCCTCTTCATCTTCTTCTTTTGATTCTTCTCCTCCTCATCATCATCATAAACATCACCCGTCGTGTATGATGGAAATGTAACTTTATGTATGCCTTTCAGTATCACCAGCCTCTTCCTCCGCCGCCTCCTCCTCCTCCCTTCTCCTCATCATCATCATCATCACCCGCTCCTCCTCCTCCTCATCATCATCATCATCAACATCACCCGTCGTGTATGATGGAAGTGTCACATTATGCATGCCTTTCAGTACTATCTGTGTGTGCCTATGTACGCGTGCATACGCGTTCTCTTGCATGTTAACAATACATGCAATACATTGTGTACGTGTCCCTGCGCGCATACAAGCATCCGTGCTTGTGTCTATGTGCACGAATGGAAGGCTATTCCCATGCATGCATGCAAACATACGCATATATAATTATGTGACCCGTCGCCACAAAATGAGTTGTGTTGTCCCTAGCTCACGTACCCCCTAGGGGCAATTTTAGGTTATAAATGGGTCAAATTATCACTTTTCAAATTTGAACCTATTATTGAACAATTGGTCTTCCTCTGCATCACACAGAAGTATTGAAGTGTTAAAAACGATCCTTTCTGCCTTAAACGGTGTTTTTTTCCAGAAACATCTGGTGGTTTTGTACACATTTTGAAACATTCCGGTTGCATTTTCTTATTTTGTCGAGTCCTTGAGTATACGACCTCAAATCGTCATACCTTTGCAACAAATAGTCTAATTTACGAAAGGTTTAGTTTGTTAGAGAGCTCTTTCAATGCTGAATAATGATTTTGAATAACTTAAAAGTGACCCGTGGGACATTACGACTCCTTTTGTGATGACAGTATTACGTGTGCGAGTTCTTTTCCTTATGTTCAGACCTACGGCTCAGTGATAGCGGACATGTACAGTCGCCTACAGGCTGACGCCTCAGCCGGTCACTTTGACATGGCTGGCTTGACCACTGACGGAAACAGCGTTGGCTATCCCCGCACGGCCATCGACTGCCCACCGGGCACCATGTTTAAAGATCTGTCCACCACCAAGTCTTATTCATGCAGTATGTTATACTTGTGTGTTATATTATCACCATCATTCTCATTATAATGTAAACAGATCTGGGCAAAAGCCAAGTCTTATTCTTGCATTATATAAAACTTGTGTGGATATCATCACCACATTGTCATTGTAATGTAAAAAGATCTGGGACGGTATTCACGTTGAGATAGCATGAGACTTAGCATGATGCTAACTTAGAAGCTCTTCCAATGTCCTATAGGATTTAATAGGACTTTTGGAAGAGCTTCTAAGTTAGCATCATGCTAAGTCTCATGCTATCTCAACATGAATACCGTCCCTGGGCAAAAACCAAGTCTTATTCTTGCATTATATAATACTGGTGTGGATATCATCACCATCATTGTCATTGTAATGTAAAAAGATCTGGGCAAAAGCCAAGTCTTATTCTTGCATTATATAATACTGGTGTGGATATCATCACCATCATTGTCATTGTAATGTAAAAAGATCTGGGCAAAAGCCAAGTCTTATTCTTGTATCATATAATACTTTTGTGGATATCATCACCATCATTGTCATTGTAATGTAAACAGATCTGGGCACGCGTCCCACTTCATAACGTGTTTCCTCATTTGATATGGTACTTTGTTGTTCACGATGTTATGTATGAATGTTTGTATGAATGTTTATTGTTTAAGTATGTGATGGTTTCATGTTGTCTTTTATTTGTGTGTTCTTTGGTTTACATGTGCATATATGAAAAAGGAATAAAAATGTTTATTACACAAAAAAAGATCTGGGCAAACCCAAGCCGTATTCTTGCATTATATAATACTTGTGTGGGTATCATTATAATCTGTGTCGCTGTCATATTGTTTTACCCTTTCACCGCCAGCCATAGTTCAGCCAAAATGTTCAATCAAAATTACCTGGGTAGAGAACAAAATCCATCTGCAATATTGGGGATTCTTCTGTGACATATGTAAAATAAGGTCTACCCTTACTTCCCAAAACTAAGACAATAGGGTCTTTGGATAATAGACCCCGATTTGATGCCTTTTTAGTGACATAGGTGTTAAATCACTGTGGTGCTAAAATGCCACTATGGCGGTGAAATGGTTAAAGAAATAGTTCAAGAAACCACCCAATCTTTTTCCTGCAGTGTGTAGAATTTGTGCGAAAATCATCATGTGTGTACTATAGTAATGTGTGGCTGTGGAATTTCTTTCTTTCGAATTTGTTTTCGGAAAGAAAAAACAAGAGCAAGATAATGGACCAATAAGTCAGAAACAAAATAGTAATTATATGTGTTTTGCTGTGCGTTTTTCTATTCTCTTATGTGAACTATAACCCCCCCCTTGCTGTGCGAACCCCCCCCCGAACCCCCCCCCCCCCCCCCCCCCCCCCCACCCCCCCCACCCCCCCCCCCCCCCCCCCCCCCCCCCCCCCCCCCCCACCCCCCCCCCCCCCCCCCCCCCCCCCCCCCCCCCCCCCCCCCCCCCCCCCCCCCCCCCCCCCCCCCCCCCCCCCCCCCCCGCCCCCCCCACCCCCCCCCCCCCCCCCCCCCCCCCCCCCCCCCACCCCCCCCCCCCCCCCTGCATCTTTCATCCGCATGCATGTTTCTTCACGTTTTGGTTGATGATTGTCGAAGCTTGTTGTTTCAGAGTCCAGTTTACTGTGTGACTGTGAGTGGCTTTCTTTGGTTGATGATTGTCGAAGCTTGTTGTTTCAGAGTCTGGTTTACTGTGTGACTGTGAGTGGCTTTCTTTCGTTTTCCAATCTTCTCTTCGCAGCCGGGTGTTCCCCTGGTCGGTTCCTGGCCTTGGACAGCACGCAGTGTGAGCAGTGCCCCCGGGGTCAGTACAGTGAGGAGGACCAGGCCACCTCCTGCAGACCCTGTCCCCAGGGATGGTCCACGCCCTCCACTGGGGCGCAGCACCAAAACCAGTGCAGGGGTGAGGGCCATGGTGTCCTTAGACTCTCTCTTCTTCTTCTTCTTCTTCTCTCTCTCTCTCTCTCTCTCTCTCTCTCTCTCTCTCTCTCTCTCTCTCTCTCTCTCTCTCTCTCTCTCTCTCTCTCTCTCTCTCTCTCTCTCTCTCTCTCTCTCTCTCTGTGTCTCTGTCTCTCTGTCTCTCTCTCTGTCTCTCTCTCTCTCTGTGTCTCTCTGTCTCTCTCTCTCTCTCTCTCTCTCTCTCTCTCTCTCTCTCTCTCTCTCTCTCTCTCTCTCTCTCTCTCTCTCTCTCTCTCTCTCTCTCTCTCTCTCTCAACACGACAAAGTTTGTTATGTGGATGTGCGGATGTGTGGCTACGAATTGGGATTCGGAATGAGCGGCGTGGGAGCAACGCCACTGTAAGGCCCAGAAGATAGGACAGCAAAAAAAAAGGGGAAAAAAAGTTTGTCGTGTGTGTTTATGATACAATGTTGTTAATACTTCTACTTTGTTATACTTTTGTAAACACTCAAAATGACATGGGCCAGTGGCCTACTCGTTAAACCATTTCAGCGTTCAGCGTTCTCTCAACACGATACTCCTTCATATAACACTGACCTAGTCCGTTAATTAATCGTTCTAATGCTCAAGACTCAAGACTACTTTATTATCTCATACCTGATAAATTGAATTAATGCTGTGTCTAACACGCACTGATGGTGATGCTGTCTTTGTTCACACACACACAGAGTTGTGCCTGGCAGGCAGCTTTTCCCCAGACGGCTTCGTGCCCTGCCAGGCCTGCCCCCCGGGCCACTACCAGTCCCAGAACGGTTCCAGCCACTGCAGCCCCTGCCCTGCTGGCACCTGGACCTCTGCCAGCAACGCCACCTCCCTGCAGGACTGTAGAGGTCAGGGAATGACCATTCTATAGTGCCTCTATGCGTTTGTGTGTGCCGGTCTGTCGTGGTTGATTACAGACTACCAGGTATTAGGTAGTGGAGAGTGAGATTAGCGTCCAATTGATCATATATCCTTATGGACGTTCTCCATGAAGACTGGGCTGTCTTCGTATTAGGTACTTTATATTAGTTACTTTATAGTCACAGAGGCGTCTCTGTGAAATTCGGGTTGCTCCCACTTGGAGAGCGCGTTACTAGTTGATCCGAGTTTATTTGTCGCTTTGAGATCGTGGCTACTTGCAGAATCATTAGTCTCCTTAATATTACTATCACTGTTAATGGAAACATATTGGAGTGTTTTCTGAGGCTTGTCTAGGGCCGACATTTTGGCATTTTTAATTACGACAGAAGTATCAAACATAAGTAAAACGAAAGCTGGAACCGTGATGAACAGTTGTAACTCGAAAAACGTGGTTTGAATTGAAAAAAACATGGATTTAGAGGTTTTAGATTAAACAGTCGCTGTTCCGAGAATACTCGTAAGTAGGCCCTAACTAGCGTTCTCCTGTTCCGAGAATACTCGTAATTCGTCCGGAATGAGTTTTAAAACTATGTTCCCCACATTGTGTGTGAGAGTGCGCACGCGCATGTTTTTGTGTGTGTGTGCGTGTTCGTGTGCGTGGGTGTGCGCGTGTTGTGGCTAGCTGTGTGCGTGTTTGTGATGATTAATATTTTAGTAGTTTATTTAAATATTTATGATTATCTATTTATTCATTTAAATAATTTGTGAAGCACCCTGAGCTCAAGAGAGAAACGGCGCTCTATAAATGTCAGTTATTGTTATTGTTATTATTATTATTATTATTATTATTATTATTATTATTATTATTATTATCATCATTCTGTATGTACTTTGGCCTTTCACGGTTCTTTTTTGTTTAGTATTAAGGTTCTTGTTTCAACAGTTTGGCCCTGACCTTATAGCAAACAATCGCCCACCACTCACAATGTGCCTGAAACCTTCTTGGTAACACTTACGGCCTAGGCGATCCCGTTGTTTTAAAGTAAACTGTTTTTAAAAATCCAAAAATAGTTTATTTTACCTTTTTTAACCGTAACTCTTCAATGTCCCATGTTTATATCCTTTAACACTCTTCTACCTTTTTGGTATCTTCATCCGGAAGTTTGTAAGCTCTGTCTTATCTCTACACGTGTCTCATTATATTATGTGACTGTGTCAGGTCGGAAGACGTTAAGCACGTTCTGTTTTGATTTCCATTTCTCACCACATTTCTTTGATATTTGTTATATTTTTCATTTAATATAGTTACTTGTTTATGTTCTTCTCATTGCTCGTTTGTTTCGATTGTCTTTGTATTACATTAATATATAAAACATAATTTGTAAATTAAGATACGCTTCGTTACTCTGCTTAGCCGTCCGTCACAATGTTTTGTCTGTGCGCTTTATATAACTTTTCTTGTTGCCCTATCTAATGATGAGTATTGATTTTCGTTTGTGATTTTGAAAATAATAAAAATGCTACTTAAAGTAAACGCAATCTTTTGTCTTACAACTATCCATTCGTCGACTTCAAATTATCTGTTTTGTCCATCCAGATTCAGACGTGTACCTATCCTCCAATCAGAGCTTGACGGCGAAAGTAACGAGCCAATGGGATGCGCCCGGTATCACCCTACGGTTATGGCTTCGCATGGGCGTCAATAGCAGTTGTCAAGTTTCTCTCCATTTTGGCAACCCGCCTATGGCTGATTCTGTCATTCTTGGGCTGTACTCGAGCGTTGGTGATGCATTTCCGCAGAACGGGTAAGAAGATTCAAATTCAACATCAATTTATTATCTCTCAAGGAGAAATTTCGTCCAGGTGCCGTACGACAGAAACATTGACATTCAGCATGCATACATATAAGCACACTTTTGGATGACAAGTCACATCAGAATGACAAAGATGAATGAGTATTGCAAAGATGGACAAAATGCATAAGGGTGTTGGCATTTGGCATGCATGGGTATATAATACATATTTAGGATTACATAGGTCACATAGATACATACAACATATTAAGGATTAAGGTTGAATCTTTCAACACGGGCAGGCATTCAAAAGGATCATGAGTTGAAGAGGTGGATGGATCTGGGGATGAAACTTTTCTGTGCCCTGGCGTTAACTTTTAAAGTCTTGTAGCGGTGTCCCGAAGGTAATTGTTCATAGTGACTGTACAATACATGGGAGGTGTCCCTTGAAACTTTCCTGGCTTTTCGCTTAGTTCGTCTTTCATAATACAGCTCATTCAAACATCTCTCTCTCTCTCTCTCTCTCTCTCTCTCTCTCTCTCTCTCTCTCTCCCTCTCTCTCTCTCTCTCTCTCTCTCTCTCTCTCTCTTTCTCTCTCTTTCCAACAACTTTACTACACACATTCACCACATCATCCAACATTCGTTTGTTCTTCAAAGATAGACTTCCAAACCAACTTGTAAAAGAAACAGTAAGCACAAACACAATGCAGCTACGATAGATGCTGCGAGTAGTAGTGTTTTAATGATGGTGGTGGTAGTCATAGGCCTAGTACTGGAAATAATGGTTGTAGTAGTATAGTCGTAGGTCAAATGCATTCGGATTTCGGAAATAAAGGAGAAAACTGTTTGGAAGATACTCTAGAAAAGAAGGCAAGTGAATGGACCCTTTATGGGGGGAAATATAGCAGGTGAGAGTTACACAAAATGAAAATGTCAGAGTCAAAGAGAGCACTAATAGATTATAAACAGTTGCTAGTACAGAACTTCCCGAAGGTGTGGGAACGTTTGGTCAAAATTTCTCACCCCACCCGGTAGGCCTATCCCCATGGGGGGAGAGGGGGTGGGAGAGGATGGGGTCCAGGATAGTCATTTGGGTGCGTAAAGTTTATGTTTATGAAATTCTCTGCCCCGGATTCGTCACTGGATGGCGCGGTCGAATCAGTCATAAATTATCTCCCTTGCGAGTCGCCAATAATAGGACCCCGTTAGGCTGATAGTAGCATCTGACATATTATTATCACCGTCAATTTGCTCAGAAAGCTTGGATGCCCACCCCGCATGTACCCTTTCTTATTCGTTTGCTTCACTGTGCACGTGCATGCATGCAGGTCAGGCCTAACGCACGTGCAAAGGGTGAAACCCACCGCGTGGACCAGCGTTCTCTTCACAGTGCAGCCTGCTACTGCCGGGGGGGTCTCTCCTGCAGGAGGCGACGTGAAGCTCTACGTTCAGGGGGCTCACCTGCGATCCAGTCAGCTGGGTGTGGCTGTGGGCATGGCTCTAAGTCTGCGGGTGACCGCCACTGCCGCTGCCACCAGCTCTGCCATTGAGGAGGATTCTGAAGGTAGAATGAAAAATGAAACAAAAAGACCAACAACAAAAAGACGACTAGACCGTAAAATGCTAGATCAACCAGCCGCGTGGCAGCACTTCGGATCCAGTGACTTTGAACTTTGACCAATGACCTTCACATTCCAAAATTGACATTGATATCCTAAGTATATACCTGCGTGATAAAATTGAGGGTCCTATCGGTCCCTCCGTCCAAACGCCATCATGTTTATATGCATATATATATGTGCATATATTATGTACATCTACATGTTAATAATGTGTATGATTGTATATTGATGTAGATGCATACCCAAGAACTAACAGACTGCACTGGTTAAAAATAACAAAATGGGGAGGGAGGTAGGATGTAGGTGGTGGTGGTGGTGGTGGTGGAGGTGGGGGGTGAGGGGGTGGGGAGGTTTGTGTGTGTGTGTGTGTGTGTGTGTGTGTGTGTGTGTGTGTGTGTGTGTGTGTGTGTGTTTGTAAATTTGTATTCACGTAATAATTATGTGTACGTTTTGTTTGTTTGTTTGTTTTGTGGTTCTATATTTGTATTTCTGTACCTTTGTGTGTAAATTGATGGGATTTTATTTTTTTATGCATTTTTTTGTATCTATTTATTTATTTATTTATTTACTTATTTTCTTTTTGTGTGTACGTGTGTTATTGTCCTTAAAGCACTTGAACACTATGGTACAAATGCATCTGCAAGGAATGAGAACATTAACGTGTGTCACAGTTTTTTATTACCCTGCCACCACGTGGGCAGCCACACTCCGTCTTCAGGGGATTTTGGAGACTGGTGATGTTTTACTAGGAGCTTTGCATGGCTAAAGACAATCCCCTGCATAACTATGCATAGCATAACAGCATTTCGATGTAGCCTTGGCATTCTAGCCTGTGTCAGTTGGCCAAGGCGATTACGGATAATATAAGCTTATATTAAGCCCTAGATGGTTGGACGCTGTAATGTTTCAAAGCAGATTCAAAGGCTATGCTATAAACTGCTCCATAATCATTTTCTCAACTTCAGTTCTGAATCTGACTCGTAACGCTGAGCTATCCAACTGGATAGTTATGCAGCGTGGTGTGGAGCAGCAGGAAGAAAACTAACACAAAATGAATGAACTGAACAGAAGGAACTAAACATGGAGATCTCCCCAGATCAGTTAATCAAGATTGAATTATTTCAAATTGTGTTTCTATCCCTTTCCAGTGTTAGTCAGCGGACTGCGCGCAGACAGCGGTTCCGTGGATGCAGCCAACATCAGTGAGGCTCTGACTACATGCACGGGAGACAAATCCACCAACCTGATGACATGGGTTCCTTCCCCTAGCTCCATCTTCATCCCTAGCTCCTGTGATGGTAGTAAAACCATGATGGCTGTGTTGTTGTGTTGTTGTTTTTGTTGTTGTGTAATTGAATGATTTGTCCTCTGTCCACAACGTACACAGAGGGGATATGTGTGTGTGTGTGTGTGTGTGTGTGTGTGTGTGTGTGTGTGTGTGTGTGTGTGTGTGTGTGTGTGTGTGTGTTTGTGTGTCTTTGCAATACACTTGTTTTTAATCACAGAAGGACGAACACATTACTCATATCAACCATATGATAAGTGTACACTCACTCATACTTATTCAAGCATGCACACACGCACACGTGCGCGCACACTCGTTATACTAGTCTTACTGACTTACAAATGCCAACTTAGGCCTACATGACAATAAAAGGAGACTAACAATAATATTATTAATAAAACATAACACAAAAGCACAGAACAGTTCATCACTGCATGTACTAACACACACACACAGGGAATTAGAAACTGAATTATTGTAATAATTGTCACCTCTCGCACAAGCACACTAAATATAAACACATACACGACCACATACATCCACACGAAGTTCAAAGGGGAGATGTATTTTTAGTGTGTGTGTGTGTGGTGTGTGTGTGTGTGCGTGTGTGTGTGTATGTGTGTGTGTGTGTGTGTGTGTGTGTGTGTGTGTGTGTGTGTGTGTGTGTGTGTGTGTGTGTCTATGTACACACCGATTTAAGTCACATGATCAGAATCAACATGGTTTTCCTATTATGCCTTACCAGCAGCAGCAGTAGCAAGCATCTGAACACAATTCCATCTTTATCAATTCCCCTTTAACTTGTCATCTCTCTCTCTCTCTCAGCTGTGGACGAATGCCAGTCCTCCCCTTGCGGTGCTCAGAGCGAGTGCCAGAACCTTCAGAGCGGCTACCGCTGCGATTGCCAGGATGGCTGGAGCGGCGGCCAGTGCCAGGTTCCACCCGGGGTGTGCTACCAGCACCCATGCCAGAACGGTGCCAGCTGTGTGCCCCTCCAGCCAGCAGCAGCAGGAGGTGGAGGAGGGTCTGGAATTAATAATAATTCCTCCTCTTCCAACTTCTCCTGTGTGTGTGACGACCAGCACAGCGGAGCTTTGTGCGAATTAGAGAAAGGTGTGTGAAGGAGAATGTAGGATGTTCAGTCCGTTGGGTTGTTTTGATGTTGTGCATAGCTTACTTAAAATGCAAATTAAGCGAAGATGGTGTTTGGGTAATACAATAGTAACGCCCAAGAAAGGTGCTGTAAGCTTGAATGAACTGCTTTGTTTGGATTTTGTACACATATACCATGTCGAGCTAGAAACCCATGTTCATTTTCCATATGCAATGGATTTCTGTTTCTTGTCCACGACAAGTTATATTATAGGCCTTATTCAGTAATTTACTTATCTCGTGTGTGATGATAATGATGCTATGTTATCCCTGTGCCTTTTGTTTTACTAAAGTTGCGAAAGTTGTATTATGCGTGTAATCTATTTGTATATTAGCTAGCATTCATAGATATACATAATTCGTTCATTCGATTTCACTCTTTCGAATTTCAATTTGTCTTGTTTTCTGTGGATTTTGGGGATTCTTCTTTATTGCTTTTTTCTGTATGTTATTAATTGTTATGATCAGTTATCTGCGAGTGAAGTAGGGCTTTTTTGCGAAATTATAATACTCTCAATTACTACTTTCCTCAATGCCTTTTATTTAGATCAATGTTGTGATCATTGATCAGCAGTTAATGTGACCACTGTTAGGATTTTTGTGAAGAAACAAAAGCACTGCGGGGGGGGGGCAGAGCTGGGTGGAGTGGGAATCCTCTCATGTTTGCTCTAAGGGATAAAATAATGGCAATGTCTTCCCCTAGCAGTGCACATGGGTGGGGGTGGGGAAGCAATAAGAAATGTTTTATTGTCTCTTCAGTCCCCGGGGGGTGGGGCAGCTGGGCGGAGTGGCAGGCGTGCAGCGCCACGTGCGGAGGAGTGCAGCAGAGACATCGTCTGTGTGACAACCCGGCACCCCTCCACCAGGGAATGGACTGCGCCGGAGCCCCCACAGAGACCGTGCCTTGTGGAACAACTGTCTGTCCCGGTGTGTGTGTGTGTGTGTGTGTGTGTGTGTGCGTGTGCGTGTGTGTGCGTGTGCGTGTGCGTGTGCGTGTGTGTGTGTGTGTGTGCGTGTGTGTGTGTGTGTGTAAGTCAAAATTTTATTTAAACATGGGCGCTGAACAGGCCTAAGTTCTTCTTCTTCTTCTTCTTCTCTTCTTCTTCTTCTTCTTCTTCTTCTTCTCTTCTTCTTCTTCTTCTTCTTCTTCTTCAGCGTTCAACAAGACTATGCATCAAAGCCTCAGACCGAGCGATGTCGAAAATATGGATGTCCTGCGAAGGTCATCTGCAGTCCCCCAGAGTTTGGTTCTGAGGTCCGTCCCTCCAGGCCAGGTCTGTTGCCGCATCCTGTCGTACAGAGGGCAGTCCTGAAGGATGTGGGAAGGGGTCTGGTCAGCTGGTCCGCACTGGCATAGGGATGAATCTGCGACCCCAGTCCTGCTTAGGTGTGCCCGGAGGCTGCAGTGCTCTGTGTGCAGACGAATGATAGTCGTTTGATCTCTCCTCTCCAGTGTCTGGATTGTATCGATCTGTGCCTGGTAGCCGTCATTCCGTTGGAGCCTGTAGGTTTTGAACCTGCCGCGGATGCGTGTCTTGACTTCCTCATTATGTAGCAGAGACATCAGGCTGGATGAGATGGCTACCTTCCTTTGCAAGGCGATCTGCATTCTCATTTCCAGAAAGGCCGACATAAGCAGGCACCCACTGGAGAGTAGTTGGAGCCTCTTGGTTCAGGGTGGCAAGGGAGGCCTTGAGACCTTGGATTTGTGGGTCTGGGTCAGCAGGGTCAAGGGCCTGAAGAGTGGACATTGAGTCCGTGAAGATAGAGACACTGCCGAGGGACTGTTCACAGGTGGAGAGGAAGTCTGCTGCTGTTTTGATGGCCAGAACTTCAGCTTTGACGCTGGAGCAGAGTTTTCCTCCTGCTACTCCTATAGGCCTACTGCTGCAGTCTCCGTCTGAATACCGGACATGCACTCCACTACCACCATTGCGTGTTGCACCCTCCGCTGATCCATCTGTGTAGACATGTGTCCAGGAGATGGAGGGATAGCTGTCATCTGTCATGGCCAGATTCAGGGACTTGACTTGCGGCTGTTTGTTGGTCTTTGGCAATGATGCCAGGAGCACTAAGGCTGATGGTGGTCTAAGCAAAGGGTTTCTTTTGTGTTTCACCAAGCCGTCTCCAAACAAAATAATTAACTGAAATAGAGAAATAAAAGAAACGCAAAACCATAATCAAATAGGAAAAACACTCCAACTGTAATATGAAATATATTCTGTAAACAATACCAGCAAACTCAATGCTTAGTAGAACATGAACACGTTTAAAACAAAACAAATAGGCCTAGGCTTGTCGAAGTAATCCTTTTTTTGGTGTTAGTGTGTGTGCGTGTGTGTGCGTGCATGCGTGTGTGTGTGTGTGTGTGTGTGTGTGTATGTGTAGGCCTATATGTGTGTGTGCAACATCTGTGCAACGTTTTGCGTCTGCATTTGCGCCCTACGTTATGTTACAGTAAACGGCGGCTTCAGTCCGTGGACGCCATTCAGCGATTGCAGCGCCACCTGCGGCGGAGGGGAGAGAACTCGACAGCGCAAGTGCGATAACCCTGCCCCTCAAAATGGCGGCACTCTCTGTGTGGGACCCAGCAAGGAGAAGAAGACGTGCAACTCTCAAGAGTGCCCAGGTAGACTGCATGTAGATCTTTATGATTGAGTTGTACACCATTACACTGATATATAAGCCTTCTATAATGTACACTATAATCTGAACTTAACACAGGCCTGTCGCAGTCAAAAGTGTAGCTCGTGCAAATCTGCCGCTCGCTACTATGAGAGTCTGTATTTGCGACATTGGGCATGAACCACAAATTTCACTTTTTTGTAGGGTTAGGGTTAGGGTTAGGTAAATGGTTCAAGTAAAGAAAGAGTGAAATTTGTGGTTGTCGCAAATACAGACTCTCATAGTAGCGAGCGGCAGATTTGCACGAGCTACACGTTTTTGACTGCGACAAGGCCTACATTGAAATGGCGCAGACCTCTGTAAAGGCCTTGTCCGACGCTGCTTCCTCTCGCATGCACCTGGTAGCTCTGTCATGCTGTGAGAATGGGGTGAACACTACTCTTGTGAAAGAGCGAGTGATTGCGTCGTCGGACTTTGCCTTAAAGGTAGTTTGCGTTGCGGTGGTATGCAGGCCAATTGGCCACTGCAAAGAACGCCTTTTGCAAGAGTGAGTGCCCTTGGTGGGTGGGGGAAGATGGTTGAGTGCTGACCAAACAAGGGCATAGCTCTCGCCAATAATCCTATTTGAGGCCACTTCATGGCTGCCGTTTGCAAGAGTGAATGCCCTTTTGGATACTGATCAACAAGGGCTTAACTTTTGCCGTCAAGGGCGTTAATAACCCTACATGCAGTGGCCAATAAAAGGGGGATTGAATGCATCTGAGATCTAATTAGCAGTCAACCTCTTTCAATTGAGTGTCTTTATTGCATCTTCAAAGCGGTTGGAATATCTTTTTCGATTAAAAACTCGGGACTTTCCTGGCATTGCAGTACCTCCAGGATCGTCCCAACATCTTTATATATATAAAAAGATTATGAAGAATTGTGTGTGGTTTTTTAACACGGAACATTACTCAAAATTAACGTTAACCGGTTTTGTTTCTGAGGTTCACAAATAAAGACATTGGACACAGAAAAGTTTTATCAAAGCAAACTATTCTGCATTTCAAATGCACTAACTTTTCAGTCCTTCAGAGTAGGGGTACGGAGCTGGCTATTCTCTTAGATTTTTATTTCATACTATATATATATACATATAAACGTACAAGAATTGAAGAAGAAAAAACAACCACACCATTAAACTTTCCTCTTATATATATAGTTTGCTTTAATAAAACTTTGTTTGTGTCCAATGTATAAGTTTGTGAGCCTAAGAAAGAAACTCAATAAATTTAATTTTAACTTTACGATTTCTCTTGTGTTCTGAAAATAACAAAAAGAAAATAATGTGCTGATTTACTTTTTCTCCCAATGGGAAAAGATAGACAATGCCTATGCAAAGACAGCTGTTTCGTCTTTGAGAAAGACTCTTCAGTCTGCATATCGGCCTGCAAAGAATGTCGACTGTGAACATTCAAACTGAGCTAGAAGACTTTCTCCAAGAGAAAGGTTGTCCTCTTTGCACCAGATTGAATGTCCACAATAAAAGCAAACCAGCACTTAATTCAAAAGAAATAATAAAAATCTTGTGTAAAATAACAAAAATAATAATGTTCTAAAATTACAATCCCTCGAAGAGAGTAGAAGAGATGGGATGCCATGTTGGTGGATCCAGTGAAGGATTCAATAGGGGAGGTCATATAAATCGTAGTAAACACCAACATACTCCCGGTGAGGAGGAATGTAGAGAGGTGTGCCTGGATCAGGTAGACTGATGCGCTTTCCTTCTTCGAAGTATGATATAAACGTACAAGAATTGAAGAAGAAAAAACAACCACACCATTAAGCTTTCCTCTTATATATATAGTTTGCTTTAATAAAACTTTGTTTGTGTCCAATATATAAGTTTGTGAACCTAAGAAAGAAACTCAATCAATTTAATTTTAACTTTACGATTTCTTTTGTGTTCTGAAAATAACAAAAAGAAAATAATGTGCTGATTTACTTTTTCTCCCTATGGGAGAGATAGACAATGCCTATGCAAAGACAACTGTTTCGTCTTTGAGAAAGACTCTTCAGTCTGCATATCGGCCTGCAAAGAATGTCCACAGTGAACATTCAAACTGAGCTAGAAGACTTTCTCCAAGAGAAAGGTTGTCCTCTTTGCACCAGATTGAAAGTTTCTTAACTCATGTTGCCTGTTGAATACTATCTAGACCACAAGTTATATATATATATATAACAAAAACAAAAAGCAGGAGAATGGACCAATAAGGCAGAAAGATAGCAGGTGACAGAAAGCAAAGGGAAAAGGCAGGGTCAAATAGAGTGGTCGATTAGAGGAAGTTAGAAGCACAGAACGTTTCAGTTTTAAATTTATTACCATTTAAAACCATTGTTTTATTAAACGGTTGTTTGTTTCAGTGGACGGAGGCTGGGGGCCTTGGAACGCGTGGGAATTTTGTTCGGTCACGTGCGGGAATGGTTCCCAGTCACGTGAGAGGTCATGTGACACCCCTGTTCCCTCCAATGGCGGCCAGCAGTGCGTGGGATCCACCAATGAAACGAGAGTTTGTGACCTGGGAGATTGTCCAGGTAATATTATAGGAACTGGGGGTGTCATCTGTTCAGCAGTTTAATTTAACGTCTTTTCACCAATGGTGATATTAGACAAAAGAAAAACAAGAGGCAAAGCCTTCAAAGATCACTCGAACAGGAACAGGTGGGACAACAACAAATATTGAGGGGGGTGTCTAAAGTACAAGATTGCCAATATAATTTTAAGGTACAAATGAAACTATCATTAATGGGTACAACTTAAAAATAAAAAAAAAGTGCCCGTGCCGAGAATCGGACCCGGAACCATTAGCATGACAGACAGACACTCTACCAATGAGCTATCGAGGCTTTCAGTGTTGATGAGTTTCTTAACTCATGTTGCCTGTTGAATACTATCTAGCCCACCAATCTAAAATGTTATCTGTTTGTTATCTGTTTACCGTGTTGTTTTAAGTATTTAATTATTCAAATTATCATTGCTTGAAAGCTTACATAGACATCTATATGTGTGCAAAGTTTGAACAATGTATGCCTTCTATTTCCCGAGAAAATGCCAACGTTAAGGTTTGGAGATTAGACCACGGACACATACACACACATATATACACACAGACACACAACCGAACAACCATCATACTATAGACTCACTATCATACTATAGAGCCAAAAAGAAAACAATGTTAACCCTTTCACCGCCAAAGTCGCGTTTTAGCACCACAGTGATTTACCACCTATGTCACTAAAAGGCATCAAATTGGGGTCTATTATCCAAAGACCCTAATAGTCTTAGTTTTGGGAAGTAAGGATAGACCTTATTTTATATATGTCACAGAAGAATCCCCAAATACTGCAGATGGATTTTGTTCTCTACCCAGGTAAATTTCATGGAAATGTTTGGCTGAAATATGGCTGGCGGTGAAAGGGTTAGAACTGGGAGTGTCATGAAAGTATCTAGATAACGGATAATGGTCGTTCATTGACAACTGACAACTCATGATCTTTTTAGGCTTAAATGTGTGCTCATCGTGTTCAAAGAAACTACCTCATGTGCGTGCTTATCTTTAGACTTGTATGCATCCACATGTGATGTGTATTTTTAAGCGTGTATTACGTGCAACCTTATACTATTATGTACCTTATCCTCATGCATGCTAAATGTCTGTGTCCGTATGCATTTGATGCATCTTTGTTGCACTCGTGTGACTTGGCTTAACCCTTTCAACACCAGCCATTTTTCAGCCAAAGCTTTCCATTAAACTTACCTGGGTAGAGAAAATGATTTCATGAGCAATATTTGAGATTCCTTTGTGACATCCATAAAATAGGGCCTATTCTTACCTCCCAAAATGAAGAATATATTAAGGTCACTGGATACCGGACCCTCATTTGATGCCTTTCAGTGACATGGGTGTTCAATCATTGTGGTGCCAAGAGGCGACAGTGGCGATGAAAGGGTTAAGTCAAAATATGCTTATATTCATGCATGCTGAATGTCGATGTCTCTGTTATTCTGGCACCTGAAGGACATTCCTTATTATAAGAGATACTAAAGTAATTTGATTTTGAGTTGAGTTGAGTTCAATAAGTATACGGACAGAAAACAAAATGAACTATTACTATTTATAAAATTAGGATAAAATTATATGAACCGATTTTTGCTAAATCACTCTAATTAAATAAAATTTAGAATATGTATGCATACGGACGCAGTCTAAGGATAAGCACGCACATGTATGTAAGGCTTACATAATTATAGCTTATAAGCCTACTTATTAAGAAATAACTGTTTTGTTAGAAATATGACAACAAATGTATTTTATTTATTTTTTCGTTGGTAACCCGGACCGAGTAGGCCTACCTAAAACATAATTTGGTATATTCTAATCACAGAGACTTATCTCTGTGAAATTTGGGCAGCTCTCCCCCGGAGAGCACATCGTCGCAAGTGCAGTGCCTACCCAATTTATAAAAAACATGGGGGGGGGGGGGGGTAGAGGGAGGCACCGGGTGAGGAGGGGGTGTGGGCACACTTGGAAAACCTAGCTATCAATTTGGCCATACCAGGCAGCGGGATTTCTCCCTGTTCTTACCGACTTTCAACTGGAAGTGGAAGGTGGTGGGACATGCAAGGCCTTCACCAGCAAATTATTCATGGCACGAGTGTCTCGGGATCAGCATGCCAGTCTCGTCCATTCTTTCCAGTTTGACTGGGAAATCGAACTGAACGCGCAGCCGAGTCCTTCAGATGGGCACTTAAAGCAAGTCTGACCCAAGTTAAAAATATTTTATTGATATAATTTTATTATTATTAGCCTAACCTTGGAAAAAAAATTTTTAAGAAGTGGGGTTTAAAACTTCGTTGTTTAATTGTTAAAAGTAAGCTAATATAGCATGTTGTTCTTGTTGTCTTCATTGAAATGGATGAATGAATGGGTGTGTTTTGTTGTTGGGACCAGCTTGTTCGCAGCTGACCCGCCCCGCCGGGGCCTTGCTGGTGTGTGTGGAGGAGACGAGCCCCTCCTACATGAAGACCTGCAACCTGACCTGCCTGCCCGGCCACATGTCCACCTCCCCCCTGCCCCTGTACAGCTGTGGAGAGAGCACGGGCTACCTGTGGAACCACCAGAGAGACCAGAGCACCAACACTACCCCGGGGCTCCCTGTCTGCACCCGTATGTGTCTGTCTGTCTGTCTGTCTGTGTCTGTGTCTATGTGTGTGTCTATGTATTTGTCTGTCTTTCTGTCATCTACATCAGTGGAGAGAGCACGGGCTACCCGTGGAACCACATGATCGAGAGACCAGAGCACCAACACTACCCCGGGGCTCCCTGTCTGCACCTGTATGTGTCTGTCTGTCTGTCTGTGTTTCTGTCTGTCACCTACAGCTGTGAAGAGACGACGGGCCACCTGAGGAATCACCAGAGAGACCACCAGCACTCCAGCAACACCCCAGGGCTTCTTGGTCTGTAGTAGTAGTAAAATAATAGTAATAATTATTATTAATGCTTACATAGCACATAATCTTGCACAGCAACTCAATGCGCTTTTCACTCACCATTCGTACAAACATTTCTAACAAACTGGCCCACGCATCCTCACCATACATCTCTATGAAAATGAATACATATTAGAGAATGCATTGCATATAATCATAACACAACACACCAACACCCACCTCCCTTCAACACCACCACCCCAACCATCCCCCCACTCACCCATCCCCACCCCTGCCCCCCTACTCCCCAGTAGTAGTAGTAGTAGTAATAGTAGTAGGCCTAGTAGTAGTAGTAGTAGTAGTAGTAGTAGTAGTAGTAGTAGTAGTAGTAGTAATTAGGGCTATAAGTGGGCCTCGCGGCCCTTTTACGCCCTTTCTCGTTAGTGACTTTGATTTGTTTCAGGGTGGCTTGCTTTCTACAGCTAAACTATAAAATTTAACAAAAATATGGAATGGACTTTTTTGGTATTCATCGAAAGTGGTATAAAAACATGACATAATTGTGTCTTTGTCCAGAAGAGTTTTGAATATATTTATGTTAGGTGCAGCCTTAATGTTAGTTAACAAATTATTCCAGTATTGAACAACTCGGTTAGAAAAGTAAAACTTGCGAATGTTAGTAACTGATCGTCTTAAAAATAACTTATCGGTACTATTTACCCGTCAGGTGTGTGTGTGTGTGTGTGTGTGTGTGTGTGTGTGTGTGTGTGTGTGTGTGTGTGTGTGTGTGTGTGTGTGTGTGTGTGTGTGTGTGTGTGTGTGTGTGTGTGTGTGCGTGCGTGCGTGCGTGTGCGTGTGTGTGTGTGTGCGTGCGTGCGTGCGCGCGCGCGCGTGCGTGTGTACTTGCGTGTAAGCTTACGTCCGTGTGTGTATGTATGCATGAAGGCCTGAACTTGTGTGGTGTGAACTATATTTACGCATTCACTTTTGTTGCGCTTTTTTGCTAATTATATATCACACTCTGCTCACAACTTAAAACGCACACTCACTTTATTAAAAAAACCAATATGCCAGTCAGTCGTTTTTGACCATGACTGCCCGATAGAAGATGGGGTAGATGCTATTCCGGCGGGATGAGCTATAATTTGTTTAGAGTGGAGATGCCTTGCCCAGGGCACATCCTCACTCTCTTGGGCAAAGGGATTTGAGGACTGCTGGCGTTGTGGAAGGTCCCCAAAGGCCAAACCATCCCTTTGGTGGCTGCAGCAACGAAAGCCAGTACAAGGCCTCGTTTGAGAATCATAGTCTTCCACACAAAAAAGAGAGACTAAACTGTACCATGATTGGCCATCACTGTAGAAGCTCATCTATTGTACAGCTCTCGTGTTACTGTTGGCCCCTATTACAACCTATATGTCAACCAATGATAGAAGCCACGTTCATTTTCACAGGCCCCAGAACCATCAACAGCGTCATCATCTACCAAGAGGCCTTGCTCAGCACGCCGTGCGTCACGGAAGAGGAGGATTCTGCCGTGCGGCAAAACGTGTACGGCAACGTTGCCGCTACCGTGCCGTGCATGCTGCGGAATCAGTGTACGACCACCGTGTCGTCCGACTGCTACGATCCGTCGCCGTCTTCGTTTCGCAGACGCAGGCGTCGCCGCAGTGCTTCTGCTTCTGATCCGATGAGTGTCATTGTGGAAGTGACGATGCCTCTGGGTTCTAGTCAAGTGCTGGATGCTAGTAGGTCATATACGGGCCTGCTATACACGTCAACTAAATATCGCACGACTGTACGACGCGATTCGATCACGTGGTCTCGAATGCGAAACAAATTTGTTCTTCAAGGACCACCACGTGATCGAATCGTATCGTACGGTCGTACGATTCGTACGGTCGTACGATATTAGTTGACGTGTATAGCAGGCCCTTAAGAGTTGGCCTGTTCTGTCCGTCTGTCTGTCTGTCTGCTTGTCTGTGTAGGCCTATTGGAGCGCGTGTGTATGCGTTTTGTAAGGTGTAGGTGGGTGTTTGTGTATGCGCTTGTGTGTTCCTCTGTTTGTATGTGTGTGTGCGCGAGCGTGTGCGCGTGTATGCATGTCGTGTGTGTGTGTGCGTGCGTGTGTGTATGTGTGTGTGTGTGAATGTGCATGCGCGTGTGTAAGACGTGTGTGTGCGTTTCCACGCACACGTACGCTCTCGTATGTGATAGGTCCTACATTCGAGACACATGCATCGTCACATGTTGCATAACTCTTTGAAGTCAAAGCATATACAAATTTGCGTTAACTGGTGCAAAACAATTGCAAACAAAGGTTTTCACCTGCTGTCGTAATCATGAAGGCGCCTTACTGTAGCTGATTTCGAAACCTTGGGCAAAAGTTGTGATCCAAAATCGATGCTGATGTAATTTGGTAACACTTTCTTAAAGGGACAACCTGACGGATGAGGTTTTTGCCAGAAACACGTCGAGATCACCAGAAAGGCAGCCTTTTTCAAGGATCGGAACACTCACTTTACTCTGGTTTCCTAGAAATCAAACCGTCAAAACGGCGATTCCTCCTTGGCGGAGTTGCCGGAGAGAGAAGCCATTTTGAACGGGGTGGGTGGAGGACACTGAAAGTGATTGAAGCTTTTTCTTCTTTGTAGTGCAGTAAAAAAAACAAGCGCGAAAATCGCAATAGTTTGTGGCACGCGGTCTATTTTTACCACTCCAATCATGAGTTACCTTCCCTGGATTTTCAATAATTTTAATCTGTAAACCAGAATGTTATCTCTGCACCATTTCGTAACTTTTTATATCTTTTGGAAAACATTTAAAACTATGTATCCTACTTATTCTCATCGAAAGAAGCACCGCATACTCGTCGTGTCTGTTGTAGTGTCTGTATTACGTATGTTTATTATTTGGTACGCTTTTAAAATACATCATTTTAAAGAGCGGCCTCAATTAATTTTGAAGTGTAGCCTCGATTTGAAGTGCGACAATTTTGTCAAAATGTGCCTAAATTTTGGAACGACAGACAGACCGACCGACCGACAAAGTGAGTTATAGGTTTGTGGCTTGAGCCACAAACAAAAATATTGGAGCTATTTCCTCTGCTGTGGGCGAAACTCCTTTTGGTAAACTGTAAATAAGAAGGCTTATATTGTGGAAATTTCGTGATTTGGTTCAAGCGACTCAGGCGGCCATTAGAAAAGAGAAGGTAATCTGACTTCCAGCACCTCCGCCAAGGAGGAATCGCCGATTTGACGGTTTAATTTCTTGGAAAACCAGAGCTACATAAGTGTTGCAA
>CM065701.1:17066524-17079024 GCA_017654935.2 Phymorhynchus buccinoides | reverse complement strand
TCAACTTTTGTGTCAGGATGTGACACTAAGAATATAACGCATTCGTACATAAAGTATCCCTCGGAAATATAATGTCGCCGAGCGGCAGACGTGTTTCGTTTTTTCTTCACCCTCCGATATCTCGTGAAATACTGTATAGAGTCACTCCAAATTGTCTGTGGGGGTGTACAAAGACGAGTAGAAGACACTGCAGTACAAATTATGCCACGTGGGAT
This sequence comes from Phymorhynchus buccinoides, assembly GCA_017654935.2. Classification (NCBI taxonomy): domain Eukaryota; kingdom Metazoa; phylum Mollusca; class Gastropoda; order Neogastropoda; family Raphitomidae; genus Phymorhynchus; species Phymorhynchus buccinoides. The sequence goes on along the minus strand of CM065701.1, from coordinate 17,078,809 downwards.
TTTAATGTCGCCGAGCGGCAGACATGTCTCCGAGTTAAGAGTTAAGTGGCTGCCTTTCTGTTTCAGTCCAGAAACTAAATTGATGTATTGATTGATGGACTGATTTATTAATTGATTGATTGATTGTATGAACGGTCTTCTTCTTCTGCGTTCCCAGGTCATATGGCCATAATGGGCAATGTACATATGTGTCCGGTTTTCAGTTTTCACTGGTCTCCCCGCTGCGTACTGCCGACACATTCCGATTTCGGAGGAGCTCAAAAGGAGAAACATTATTTGGAAGATTTTTTTTTTTTTAAAGGCAGGAGAATGGGCCAATAAGTCAGAAAGATAGTAGATGACACAAGGAAAAAGGCAGAGTCAAAGAGAGTGGCAGATTAGAGGAAGCTACAAGCACAGAACTTCCAGAAGATGGGGGAACTATTTTCACGAAAGACACACCCCCCCACCCACCCCCCCCCCACCCGTATGAACGTTCGATTAATCGATCGATCGATAGATTGATCGGTCAACTCACTGATTTATTTGTCATCGTTCAGAAACAGATGGGCCAGACCCAGCAGCGCTCTCTCGATCTCCACCAACCGTGTGGGACAGACCCCGGATCCGGACAGCTATGAACTGCAGCAGGCTCCGGCCCTACACCGTTCCGTCACCCCCTCTGCCCTCAAGATGCACGTGCTGCTAGGAAGAGGGGACAGCCTGCCCCCACTGTCAGCCAATCCCCGCGCTGATGGTCCACAGATGCCGCCCGTACAGACCACCCTGCCGTGGAGGAATCAGTGGACCTCTGCTGCTGCTCCGCTCCCGCCCCTCAAACCCGTGGATTAACTCGGATTCACGGAATGAATGTTAACTTTCGCGTCCTCCAGGTCCTAAGGACTCATGTAGGATAGTATTTCTACTTTCGATTTGGGTCGGATTAACTCCAATTAATGAGGTTTTATACCGAGCATTCTCTGTCCCCTGTCTCGTGCCCCGATATGCGAACGCCACCTACTTAAAATTATCGCCCTTGCTTGTCAGGAACTACGAAACGAACACGAAAACGAAATGTTATTTAACCAGGGAACATGAGATAGGCTATGACAGCTTTTTTTTCCACCCAGCCCTGAACTAGTAGTATATAGCCACATAAAATTATCTGCTCCTGACTCGTCACCAGGGGGCGAATATATTAAAAGCCCTTTGCCCTCCAGATTCATTTTGATTTTTGTTTCTTACCTCTTAGAATCTACAACCAAGGACTCCAATCGGGTTTCGCGTGTTCCCCCTCTTTATAGCGGGTAAGAAATCTTCTTTTGACCAGGTTTGACTCCCATACAAATGCCCCAAAATTGAAAACGAAACATCATTTTAAGGAGCAGCCCCAATTTGAAGTCGGGGGTATTTGTATGTGGGTCACAGCTACCCAGAAAAACAACAACAGGGGACTTAATCTTGCGGGTCAGTGCGTGTCTTTAAGTATAAAACCACAAGTAAAACCTGGACTAGAATACGGTCATGGCCTTCCAGTCTAAACCCTGCCTGCCATTATTTAGAGTAATGTGTCAAAGACTAAAAACAGACTGGACTCAGGCTAATTGTGACCTAGCACCACGAAAGGGACATTAAGTGTCAAAATGACCATTCTGAGAACATTATCCCTTTATAAACTTCAGACAATGATCGTTCTATTGATACAAGAACCATTCTTGTATCTTTGTCCGCTCCAAAGTTATGAGCATTTAAAATTAGTAAGGTGAGCGTCGGCCATTTTGAGAAAACGCAGTCTAAAGTCTAGCCTAGCTGAAGAAAACATGCATTGACCTACTCGTTTCAAAGCACTTATAATATCATTTAGATACCATATTAAAGATTGTCCTTCATAAATATGGAAGATAATATGTTAGAGAGCACGAAAATACCCATAACTCAGAATTGACAACAAATGAGATTTTGGACTTTCCAAGCCTGTTGTGAGAAACTAGCCCAGCGACTTACTGTCCGTTTCGCGGTGCTGGGTCACAATTGTTTTCCACTCTATTTTCTGTTCGCCTCTTTAAAGAGTTAACTCTAAACGCAAGTTCTAATAATATACAATTTATACAAACGCAATCTCTGTGAGTGTGCCGAATTAAATGAATTCTGTGTCATTAAGAGAATTTTGTTTTGTTTTTGTTATAGAACCAAAATAACTAAATAATTATAATAATTCAGGGCCGGCCCTGGGGCACATTAGAGGGGGGGGGGGGGTATGAACAAGGATGGGGGTCTGGGGGCCGGTGAAGGCCCCTGGTGGGGTCCAGGGCCCCCCTGAAGCTGAATCTTTTTTAACAACACAAAGTGCCCAAACTCCCTATATATAACAAAACAAAGTGCCCAAACTCCCTATATATAACAACACAAAGTGCCCAAACTCCCTATATATAACAAAACAAAGTGCCCAATCTCCCTATATATAACACAACAAAGTGCCCAAACTCCCTATATATAACAAAACAAAGTGCCCAAACTCCCTATACATAACAACACAAAGTGCCCAAACTCCCTATACATAACAACACAAAGTGCCCAAACTCCCTATATATAACAACACAAAGTGCCCAAACTCCCTATACATAACAAAACAAAGTGCCCAAACTCCCTATACATAACAAAACAAAGTGCCCAAACTCCCTATACATAACAAAACAAAGTGCCCAAACTCCCTATACATAACAAAACAAAGTGCCCAAACTCCCTATACATAACAACACAAAGTGCCCAAACTCCCTATACATAACAACACAAAGTGCCCAAACTCCCTATACATAACAACACAAAGTGCCCAAACTCCCTATATATAACAAAACAAAGTGCCCAAACTCCCTATGCATAACAAAACAAAGTGCCCAAACTCCCTATACATAACAAAACAAAGTGCCCAAACTCCCTATACATAACAAAACAAAGTGCCCAAACTCCCTATACATAACAAAACAAAGTGCCCAAACTCCCTATACATAACAAAACAAAGTGCCCAAACTCCCTATACATAACAACACAAAGTGCCCAAACTCCCTATACATAACAAAACAAAGTGCCCAAACTCCCTATACATAACAACACAAAGTGCCCAAACTCCCTATATATAACAACACAAAGTGCCCAAACTCCCTATATATAACAAAACAAAGTGCCCAAACTCCCTATATATAACAAAACAAAGTGCCCAAACTCCCTATGCATAACAAAACAAAGTGCCCAAACTCCCTATATATTGCACCTTAGAACAACAAAACACTAAGTCTGACTCTGTCTTTCTTTCTTTTTTTCTTTCTCTTTTTTTTTGGTGGGAGAGGGGGTGGGGGTGCTACGGAACCCAGGTAACCCCCCCCCCACCCCCTCACGTCTGGATCTGGCCCTGTAATTAACATTAATAGTTTAATTTCTTCCTGGTGTATTCCTCATTGTATCTGTTGGGTTGGCTTCAATATGCTGTGATAAACAATGTTGTCTGTGATATGCTGGGTTTGTACAATAATTGTTTTCAACCTGCTCTACACTAAGAATGATAAGCCTACCAAGATCTCCAAATTATGTGATTGAACTTGACTGATTGACCTGCATCTAGTGAAGCCGCTTATTTGAATATTGTTAAAGTAACCCAGAACTTTTTAATTAACCGGAACTTTGTCACTTTTTTTGGTGTGTTCATCTTATTTGTTCGTTTGTATTTGTTTTATTGTGCTTTTCTTTGTTTACTTAAGTGTGTGTGTGTGTGTGTGTGTGTCTGTGTGTGTGTGTGTGTGTGTGTGTGTGGTGTGTGTGTGTGTGTGTGTGTTGTGGTGTCTGTGTGGTGTGTGTGTGTGTGTGTGTGTGTGTGTGTGTGTGTGTGTGTGTGTAGTGTGTGTGTGTGTGTGTGTTGTGTGTGTGTGTGTGTGTGTGTGTGTATGTGTGTGTGTGTGTGTGTGTGTGTGTGAATGCGTGTGTGTGTGCGTGCGCGTGCGTGCGTGTGCGTGTGTGCGTGTGCTGTGCGTGCGTACGTGCGTGCGTGCGTGTGTGTGCTAAGCTGACCCTAAACCTATCCCTAACCCTAACCCAAACCATATTCCTAACCCTAACTCTAGGGTTTAGGAATAAATAGGGTTTAGGGTCAGGTAAGTGTCAATCTCATAAAATAACATTAAAAAAAAAATTTGGGTGGATTAGACGTTTTTTTTTTCAGGTTAGGGTTAGGGATATGTTTAGGGTCAGTTTAGTATCAAATACACACACACAAAAGTTGATGACTAAACTGACCCTAAAACCTATCCCCTCCCTAAAACCCAAACCCTATTCCTAGCCCTAACCCAAACCCTATTCCTAGCCCTAACCCTAACCCCGAAACTGTCTGACAATGAATGAAGGGGCTGAGGGAGGGAGCTTTTCTTCACATTTACCGATCTTTTTTTTATAGGCCTACTTAGTGTGTGTGTGCTATGCATTGTTATCAGTAGGTCATTAATGAGAGACTTAGTGCGATTTTTCTCACGCCAGAGGGCATGACGCTCGTGTGGGGCTAATCCTCTCTATATTATTAGTTGGGGATAAAGAAAGAGAGAGAGACAGTGAGTGGTCCTACCATCACTCTCTCTCTCACTACGCCCAAGTAAGAAAATCGCGTGATAAGCCCCTAGTGCATTGACTGCCCTCTGGTGGCGTGAAAAATATCGCCATAGGTTGACCATTGTATCGCTATTGTCTGTACTCGTTGGGGTGGGTTTATTTCCTTTCTTCTGTATCTGTTTTCAAATAGCATAGGGTAAGACGGGGTAAAAAGCCCATGGGCGGGTAAGAAGCCCATGCCAATTATCTCGTGAAATAAAGAAACATTTCAGTCACATTTTGCCCATGAGACGAGTGTTAATGTTTAGCATTCGTCGCATCGGCAATTTCACTGAAATTTGCTTTATTTCATGAGAAGAACAAGTGCAACGCCGAGCGGTAGCAAAGTCCCCTCGCAGCATCGCCGAGCTACTCGGAAATCGGAATGTGTCGGCTGTGCACATACATTAAAAACGCATAAAAACAGCACGTAACTACATAAAAACGCATCAAAACAGCACGTAACTGAATAGTTTTTTTTTATATATAGCCTTGGGGTTCGGACCCGTGATTTGAGCGCGCGCGATCATGCGCACACGCGCGCACAGAAAAATTCATGACACCTGTGTTATAGACCATTCATCAAGAAATGTTGTGAAAAAAACTGCATTAAAATACATGCAAAACTTCGCGAGATATTAGCGATTATGTTTTTCGGGGTTTGAACCCCGTAACTGGCGCGACCTTGACCTTAATGTAAAACTAAATACATCAGTGGATAGCTTGCATCTTGGCAAACTAGTATACCAAATTTGATGATGATAGACTGAATAGTTTTTTGAGAAAAACGGACGAATAGCCGGACGGAGGCACGACGGACCGGACGGACGGACGGACGGACACCGGACGGACGGATCAGACAAAAACAATAGCTCCCCGAACCTTCGGCTCGGGGACGTCCTCTCGGTCTGAAACAGACACATATACAAAGATGGTGGGAACGATGGTGGAGGCAATGCCCGGAGGCAGTGCAACACCAGTAAAGTCCCGATTTTTTAATAATACAAATACGGGTGGCAGTAACCACGCCTCGGTTAAACCTCATCGGCTATGGTACCGCCAACCCCTTTTATTTCATGAGATAATTGGCATGGGCTTCTTATCCGCCCATGGGCTTTTTACCTCGTCTTACCCTACAGTCATGCAAATGATAATTATTGAATCTTTTACTCAATAGTTGTACTATAGACCTACACGTTTTGTGAATGATTGCTACACGATTTTTCTTTGGTGTAAAATAGAAATAGAAATATATATCAATGAATATGAATTTTTGAAAGAGATGTTTTTAATTAATTAAAGTATTAAGGCTGATTTTGAAAATAAAAATGACTGTGTATCCGAGTGTGTGTATAATATACGTTTGTGAGTTTGTTCAACTATACCATCCAATTTTTTTAGTGATTGCAATCAAACTTAATGAAAATGTGTTTGTGGGTGTGTGGGTGTGTGTGTGCGTTGCGTGTGCGTGGTGGGTGTGTGTGTATGTGGGGGTGTCCCTCTTCTCTCTCTCTCTCTTTCTCTCATCTCTCTCTCTCTCTCTCTTCTCTCTCTCTCTCTCTCTCTCTCTCTCTCTCTCTCTCTCTCTCTCTCTCTCTCTCTCTCTCTCTCTCTCTCTCTCTCTCTATGTGTGTGTGTTTTTACTAATCATGCTCCGTTGGATACTACAAGACTTTTGTTTTGGGTTGCGTGCAGAAATGGTAACAGCTGTGTCAACAGAGCAGGACCAATATGTGACCCAGCACCACGAAAGGGACATTAAGTCGCTGGGCTGGTTTCTCACAACAGGCATGGAAAAATCCAAAAATATCATTTTATTTGTCAATTTTGAGTTAAGGGCACTGCTATGTTCTCTAACATCTTATCTTTCATATTTATACAGGTTAATCTTTAATATGGTCTCTAAATAGCCTTATAAGTGCTTTAAAGCGAGCAGGTCAGTGCATTTTCTTCAGCAAGGCTAGACTTTAGACTGTGTTTTCTCAAAATGGCTGATGCTCACCCTACTAACTTTAAATGCTCATAACTTTAGGACGGAAAGAGGTACAAGAATGGTTCTTGCATCATTAGAAAGAGAATTGTCCGACGTGTGCCAATCTATGATTTTCTCAGAATGGGTAAGAGAATTGTCCGACGTGTGCCAATCTATGATTTTCTCAGAATGGTCAGTTTGTTCGTGGTGCTATGTTACATATTACCTTTGATTATGTTCTATGCTACCACGGTGGCGATGAAGATTGATCAGGGGGAGAAACCGAAGAACAACGCGTGTGTGTTTGTGTTGGACTTTATTCGCGGTTGCTTCCCTTGTTATAGACCCCCATTTTAGTATTGATGTGGCTGGCGCTAGACTCAGTAGAAAGACTGCGCTATAATTAAATTTTAACAAGATTAAAAATTAACATAATTCTAGTTAACCCTTTCGCTGCGAGCCATTTTTCAGCCCAAAAATGCCATTAAACTTAACTGGGTAGAGAAAATGAAATATCTGCAATATTGTGAATTCCTCTGTGACATGCATAACATTAGGCCTATCCTTACCTCCCAAAATTAAGAAAATAGGGTCTTTGGATAACAGGTCCTGATTTGATGCCTTTTAGTGACATGGGTGTTAAACCATTGTGGTGTTTAAATGCTACATTGACGGTGAAAGGGTAAGGATATATTCCATCCCCCTCTCTTATACTTGTTTTCGCGTGCGTGTGTGTGTGTGTATGTGCACGTGCGGCGTGCGTGTGTGCGTGCGCGTGCGTGTATGTGTGTGTGTGCGTGCGCGCATGCGTGTGTGTACATGCGTGTGTGTGCGTGCTTGCTTGCGTGCGTGAGTATGCCTACGTCTCTGTGTGTCTTTGTGTATGCTTGCGCGGCATACGCACCGGCGTGTGTGTTCGTGAGTCGGTGTTTATAAAAGTGAAAGAAAATCCGTTTAACGTCCTCCTGTCTGGAAACAGACACATATTATGGGACATTAGTAGATATAAAGATGGTGGGAACGATCCTGGAGGCATTGCCCAGAGGCAGTGCAACACCCGTAGTAAAGTCCCGAATTTTTAACAATACCGTGAGATATGATGATTGTTATGTATTACATTCATGAAAGTGAATAGGCTTACGTGTGTATTTATTTAAGAACATTTATATAGCGCTTCACCTTTAGGCCGGGTTCACATTAGACGCGTAAGTTCCGTACGGAAAACCCTAAAACAAGTGGAAGAAAGAAGGATGAAAGTTTACGCATAATTTATAGGGGAAATTCGGACACGGTGCGCAACACTTTTCCCTTCTTTGTTTCACTTATTTATGGATTGCGCACGGGTTTCCGCATAGAGTTATTATCCGCTTATGTGTGTACACGGCCTTAAGCTCTAAGCTTATTTGTATGTATGCGTAGCCTACCAATGAGTGTGTGCAGCACTGAGAAAACGATACGAAGCCATTGAAGCCGCCAAACAAATCAAGGTCTCTGAGAGCAAGAATTCATTCGTGCATTTCATCCAACCATTGTCTGTCTCAATGACGCGATTCAGCCAGCCTGCGAAGCGAGATAGTATTATAATGTTTTCCGCGGAGAATTCTGTTCCTTCCTGACTGTCTTTCTATCTGACTATCTATCTATCTGAACACGATAACGTTTGAACGGATAGACGGCCTATATACGTACGAGGCTCAACGTTGTTTGAACGTACGCGGATATAGGCATTTAGGATATCTAGGCCAAGTTCGCGAAATCAAGGTCACTGGTCAAAGGTCAAGGTCACTGGAGCCGTAAATGTGCCGCCCGCTGCTTGTAGGTGATTAGTGTTGCGATACACATAGTGGCTCTATATAAGGCCCTCAAATTGTGTATGCAGATAGGATAATGAGGCCGAGTTCGAATACGAAAACCGTCATTGGTCTCAAAGGTCAAAACCACTGGACCCCACCCCCACCCCGCAAAAAATTGCTACCGCGCGGATGGTTGATCTAGCGTTTTACGATCTAGTTTAGTCTAGACCTAAAAGCAACACAGACAACAGACACAGTCAGGTGCGGTCAAGTAAGCCTTAGCCCAAATAGGTGACCAGTTCGTATAAATGCACATGCACTAGTCTCAATGTAGGTGTAGAGTGGCACAGACGGAGGTAACGCGTTCGCCTTGTGTCAAGTAAACGCCGAGTTCGAACCTGGTCAGTACAGGGGATTTTTTTCTCTCACTTTGCACTAGGCCTTACGTGCAGTCTATCGGATGAGACGATAAACCAAGGACCCGTGTGTCCATGCACTCAGCACACGTGTGTGTGTGTGTGTGTGTGTGTGTGTGTGTGTGTGTGTGTGTGTGCGTGCCGTGTGCGTGCGTGCGTGTGCGTGTGTGCGTGTGCGTGTGTGCGTGCGTGTGCGTGTGCGCGCGTGTGCGTGTATGCGTGTGTGTGTGTGTCTGTGTGCGTGTGCCAGCCTGTGTGTCAATTTGTGCGTGTTTGTGTGTGTGCGTGTGTGCGTACGTGTATGTATGCATGCGTGTTCGTCACAGTAAGCGTGCGTCTGTGCCTGCACGTGTGCGTGAGTCTTTGAGTAAAGTGTGTGTGCGTGTGCAGCATGAGTGTGTGTATGCATGCGTGTGTGTGTCTGTGTGTGTGTGTGTGTGTGTGTGTGTGTGTGTGTGTGTGTGTGTGTGTCTGTGTGAGTGTGTGTGTGTGTGTGTGTATGTGTTGTGTGAGTGTGTGTGTGTGTGTGTGTGTGTGTGTGTGTGTGTGTGTGTGTGTGTGTGTGTGTGTGTGTGTGTGTGTGTGTGCATGTGTGTGTGTATGTGTGTGTGCTTGCCTGGTAGGTACGTGCAAGCGCAAATGCACCCATGCGTGCGTGCACATGCACGCGTGAGCATGTTTTCCATATGTGATTTCGATTACGTGTTGGGCTTAAACGACGAATTTGTTGTTTATTTACTCGCTTGTATTTCAACACAAAGAGTCTCGATTCGAATCTTTCATTAACAAAGTCATAACATTTCAGCAAGATTCAGGGGTGAACGGTTTTGAAAATATGAAGCAAAGTGTAAAAGTATGGGTGCAAACACACCCATGGGGTACAGGAAGGGTTAAACCAGAGGTAAACATTTTATTTACCCTCCCAGTGAGCTCGCGCTATACACTAGGCCGGGTGCTATTGACGTCATTCCGGGAACTGAGAAAATATCATTCCACTCCTGCAAGATAGAGTGTGATTATTTTGCTTCATTATTCACGCACACGCGCCAAAATAATGTTGCTTTTTAGGCCTACCTCACACACACACACACACACACACACACGCACACGCACACACACACACACACACACACACACCCCCCCCCGAACCCCACCCCCCGTCTTATTCTTCTCGATAACCCCCAGCAATTCCCATCGCACTTTCCCACCCTCCTAACATTACATAGCGTCTTTGTCTATGTCTCATATGTCTGTCTGTCTGTCTGTCTGGTCTCGAGGTCTGGTCTGTCTGTCTTACGTTTGTCCTGTCTGTCTGTCTGTCTGTCCTGTCTGTCTCTCTCTCTCTCTCTCTCGTCTCTCTCTCTCTCATCTCCCTCTCTCTCTCTCATCTCGTCTCTACTCTCTCTCTCTCTCTCTCTCTCTCGTTTTTTTTTTCCCTGCCAGGTAAAGAAGCGCAATGTTTAGAACAATACTTCGACAGACAAACATGGATGCGAATACGACAAAGACAGAGACAGAGACCGATGCCACACTGACAACTGAGAAAAAAGAAGAAGAAGAGAAGAAGAGAAGAAGAAGAAGAAGAAGAAGGAGAAGAAGAACAACAACAACAACAACAACAACAACAACAACAACCAACAACAACACCAACAACAACAACAACCACAACGAAGAAGAAGAACAAGAAGAACAAGAAGAACAAGACAAGAACAAGAATAAAAGAAGAAGAAGAATACGACGACGACTACTACGAACTAAGATCCAGATGAAGAACTTAGGAGTAGGAGATCGAGGGGGGTTAGACAAATAGAGTGGGGTCGGGGAACAAAAAATTCAGGAGGAGGTCTAGAGATGTATAATCAGATATAGGGAACAGGTAATTGAATACACGGTTGTGGAAAATAGTGTAGGGATCTGCAGGTGATAGAATTAGAATGATAGTAAATATGGTAGTACACGTAGTAGAGCGATGGGATGGCTTGGTGAAGAGTAAATGGAGCGCGGGTGAAGCACGGCAGGATAGATATCGTAATAAGAATACGAATCTAAAGGAAAACGAAAAAGAGAGTGTGTTGTGGGATAAGAGGAATAATCAGAGCAGAAGAGGGATGAGAAGGACTAAGTAATGAAGAGTAAGAAGCATGAAAGAAGAAGAAAAGACAATCAGAGAACTTAGATAGGAATACAGCCTCACAAAATATAAGACATAAGAGAGGTTGGCTAAGTAGGACGTTCAGAAAAGCTTGAATTTTAACAAGGATAAGTATGATATGTGCATGTGGCCCAGGTCATGTGTGTCCGTTCTCTAAATGAGAGATGAGTAGCAGAGAGTGGCTGTGAATGGATGGGGGGGGTATGTGCCGCGGGTAGTAGAGTAGAGGAGGAGTAATGATAGGATTGTGTGAGTGCAGTAGGATAAGCAGAGAAGTAGGAGTGGATAGGCGTGTATGATCATGTAGGTAGAGGAGAGGTAAGAGAGATAGATGAGTGATGTAGTCTAATCAGAGTGATGGGGATGAGATGTGAGGAGAGAAGATAGAGAGAGAGTGGAGTATGTAGAAGAGGACAGGGACTGTGTATGTAGGAGATCTGTAGAGTGAGACTATACAAGCAGTAGAGTGTAGATGGGGATAGTTTATATGTGATGAGAGTATAAGGGGAATAGGGGGGGGTGTGGGGTGTGAATCTTGTGGGGCAGGCAATAGGTAATTGGTGTTGTTCGTGAACGGGGTGCATGAGTACTGTTCTCGTGGTGGCGGAACTAGCGTGTCATTTGCGAGGCAGATAAATTATTTTTACCTTGTGTTGGGTGGACAATCCTCATCCGCTTTTACATATGTGTTCCGGGCTATAGACCTAATAAAATATATATTAATTGTCTTTGGCCCCGGTCCCCACACACCCGCGCCCCGCGCCTTCACAGGGGCCATTGTGTGCTTTTTTAAAAGTAATAACATTCCTGTTTCCATGTTTCTCTCTCTAAAACTACCTCCCTCTCTCTCTCTCTCTCTCTCTCTCGCTCTACTCTCTCTCTCTCTCTCTTCTCTCTCTCTCTATTCTCTCTCTCTCCTTCTCTCTCTCGTCTCTCTCTCTCTCTCTCCCTGTCTCAGTCTCTCTCTCTGCCAAAACCCTTTTTCAAGCAAAGTGAAGTTGAAGTTGTCTTGTATATTCTACAATGGAACGAAACAGAGAAGAGAGAGAGAGAGAGAGAGCGAGAGAGAGAGAGAGAGAGAGAGAGAGAGAGAGAGAGAGAGAGAGAGACGACAGACGACATCAGAGACAAAGAGATCGACTGACGGGCTGACAGAGACACAAAATGCAGCCTACACAAAACACAGAGAACGAGAAGGCAGACCGGAGAGTGAGAGAGAGGGAGCAGAGAGAGAGAGAGAGGAGAGAGAGAGCAGAGAGAGCAGAAGAGAGAGAGAGAGAGCGAGAGGAGAAGAGAGAGAGACACACACACACACAGAGAGACACAGAGAGAGACACAGAGGGA
>CM065701.1:17051524-17054024 GCA_017654935.2 Phymorhynchus buccinoides | reverse complement strand
TGTTGTTGTTGTTGTTGTTTAATGACATGCAACAGTAAACTTGAGAAATCTTTAAATTGTCTCTAAGCCCCCTACTGCTAGGTCAATATCATTGAACACACTTCCTAGCCACATAAATAAACGAGGAGAAATGCACAATTGCTTTGCTTGAAGAAACAACAGGACACAATAATAATCGTAGAATATGCAAGAATTCCATTCTCCGGTTAGGCCAGTCTTCATGGATGGAGTCACCACGACAAAACCAAATCCTACTGTTTCCAGTTTAACACACACACACACACACACACACACACACACACGCACGCACGCACGCACGCACACACACACACGCGCGCGCGCGCGCGCGCACGCACACACACATACACACACGCGCGCGCGCGCGCACGCACACACACACATACACACACGCGCGCGAACGCGCGCGAACGCACGCGCACACACGCACGCACGCACGCACGCACGCACGCGCACGCACACGCACGCACGCGCACGCACGCGCACGCACACGCACACACACACACACACACACATATATTTTCACTTCCATAGTCCTTCTTTACCACTACTACTACTACTACTACTACTACTACTACTACTACTACTACTACTACTACTACTACTACTACTACTACTACTGCTGCTGCTGCTGCTGCTGCTGCTGCTACTGCTACTACTACCACCACCACCACCATCACCCTCTTTTAGTGAGGCGAAAGCTGGTTCACGTTTTCAGTGCTTTCTGTGTTTGTTCCTCACTATCTGTCTGACTACCTATCTATCTGACTACTGAGAGTATCAGTGAACACGATAACGTTTGAACGGAGGGACCTACTATATAAGAGGCTCAAATTGTGCATGCGGACAGGTATTGAAGATATCTAGTCCAAGACCGAACATGAAGGTCACTGATCAAAGGTCAAGGTCACTGGAGCCGAAAATGCTACGAATTGCTGTTTTTTTCTCTAGCTGTCAATAGAGCGGATACTTCAGTCGAGATCCTTGCTGGCGCAGGGGTAAGGTAAAGTGCAGGACTGGAGTCGACTGTTTCATCAGACTTTATAGTTTCAGGGGTGTTTGTCTGTTTGTTCCTGCAACGTCACTGCATGGACCCGAAAATGATGCCGCGCGGCTGGTTGAGCTTGCGTTTTTCGCCCTCTAGTTGTTTTTTTTTGCTGTTGTTCTTCTGTGTGTGCTTTTTGTTGTTGTTACTACAGCAAGCGCCCATATACAACCTGTTGTGCAGTGTGCACCAAGGGAGGTTCTCCTATCTTGTTTTCTGGCACAGAGCCAGGCAGATCCCGAAACACACAGCACGTGCCTGTAAACATCAACCTGATAGTCAACCCCTAAAGCTCCGTGTCCATCAGTGTAGTAGGTGATACACAACATGTTTGACAATCGTTTGACAAAATGGCACCACGCCTTGTTGCTTTTGACTCGCTGACAGGTTTATACACACAAGCAGGTCTGCTTCCTTTTGGTCTCCCTTCCCCCGAGACCCAAACAACATGGGTAGACAGCGGACCCAAAATGCGTACACAACGCACGCCAGTAGGCGCGAATGACACGGCAGCAGGTGTGAGAAAAAACACAGAATGAAACAAAACAGATGCTTGGGTATTAGCCAGGACACGAGATGCACACCGACCCTAAGAGGATGGATGGAGGGAGGTAGGGCCTACTGCAAAGATAAGGAAGGGCTGGCGGGTAGGGGGGGTGTGTGTGTGTGTGTGGGGGGGGGGGGGGGGTAGGAGGGCGGAGGGCAGGAGCTGGTCTGATGGAGATTAGGACGTATGATGAGGGATGAAAAAAGGAGAGAAAAAAAACCGTGTGTTGAAAACACTACTATTCATGAAACCTTAATCCAATAATAATTATCTTGTAGAGATGTATTAGTATATTGTATTAGGCCTGTACTTAATAATTATTAACACTCGCCAAAAACCTGCAGGCAAAAACAAACAAACAAAAACCACAGATAATTCTAATCCACCTCATAAGTCTAAAAATGTTCATTATGGGATTTGCTTTGTTTCCTTAATTGCTTGTTCGACGTGCTCTGTCTGGTGTGATGAGTCTGATTTGAGAGTCTAATATTGTGTTTCTAGAGTAGTAGAGGCATAGCCTATTATTGCACTACCAACAGGGACACGTGTCTTCTAACCAGGGCGTTTAACCCTTTCACCGCCAATGTTAAATGTATGCACCACAATGGTTTAACGCCCATGTCACTAAAAGGCAACACATCAGGGCCTGTTATCCGAAGACCCTATTTTTCTTAATTTTGAGAGGTAACGATAGGGATAATGTTGTACTTGATACAGAGGAATTCCTAACATCGCAGATACTTTTTTTTTCCTCCACTCAATTAAGTTTAATGGTGTTTTTTGGCTGAAAACCGTTGCTGGCGGCGAAAGGGTTTAGCCTACGGTGATTCTCTATACAGTAATGGAATATCGTTATAGATTACACATCTGTATTGTTAAAAGTTCGGGAC
>CM065701.1:17026524-17046524 GCA_017654935.2 Phymorhynchus buccinoides | reverse complement strand
GATCGCATTGAAACGTGTGAAGAAACTCGACGACTTGCGGTGCTTTATTCTTGCGTTTGTTTTCTTGGATACATTGATTGTGTGAAAAAGTAAGTTTAACATTATTTCATTTATAAAAGGTTTTTTAAATCTTGATTGCATTTTTTTCCAGGAGGATTTGTTTCTAATGTTTGTCATTGTTACTAATGTTAGATTTACTGCATCTTTTCTGTGCTTGTACTAATGTAGAGACTAGATAGAGAAAATAAAATCATTTCTTGACTTTAGGCGCTCGTGTGTGTGTGTGTGTGTGTGTAGAGAAAATAAAATCATTTCTTGACTTTAGGCGCTCGTGTGTGTGTGTGTGTGTGTGTGTGTGTGTGTGTGTGTGTGTGTGTGTGTGTGTGTGTGTGTGTGTGTGTGTGTGTGTGTGTGTGTGTGTGTGTGTGTGTGTGTGTGTGTGTGTGTGAGAGAGAGAGAAGAGAGAGAGAGAGAGAGAGATGGGGTTCTCACATTCTGCAGTAGAATCTAAGATCTAGACTATGACCATGGCATAGACTAATTATCCAGCTCAAGATTCCAAAGCTATATTCTACTAGTCTAGATCATGATCGCTTGCATAGTAATTTCATAAACGTAAGGGATCTCAGAAGGTTATACTGAACCGACTTTCACCGCCCAAGCCAAGGTACACCTACTGAGTCTGTTACTTTGTTATAGTCTGTATCTAATTTGATCAATGTTTGTTTTGAAGAAGTAGGCCTAAGCTTAGGAAGTGGGAAAATATGTTGCCGAATCTTTGAAAAGTTGGTCAGAAATGACTTCATTTTTGTATGGTGACCGATATTTGGCATTGTCTTCTCAAAGAGATGTTTGCACCAGCTGATCATGAACTAGTCACGCAAGGTGAAGGACGCACGTGCCGCTATCGATTGTCGTCTGCTTTGTTGCGTGACTTGCGGTTAACCTTGAGATCAAAGGCTTTGGTGGACTTTAAGTCTACAGAGAAAGCACGGACATTATTTTTTACTTGTAAGCAAGCACCAAAAGATTAAATTCACTTCTCGTTCTTCGGTTTTATCTTGTTTCACGATCAAAACCGCTCGAAACGAAGTTGACAGGTCTTTCTACGAACTAACCGAAGGACACGATTTCATTGGCTGACTCAAATGACCTTTGCAGGTTTGCATATTTTGACTGGATTTATGAAAAATGTGACCCTGAACCCAGGGACTGCTGACCTAGCTTTGTTATTTTGCGGTTTAGCCTGGCCATGAGCATAAAATCGAAGAAAGCCGACAGGGCTTAGTTAGGCCTAGGCCTAGTAGTAGCTTGGATTCTAGTCTAGGCGCTGTTAAAATTACTAAGTAGGCCTAGAGAGACAGATTTTGATTGCGGTTTTCACTCAGCCAAAGCCCAGATAACAACATCAACCCAGTCTGAAAAAAGAGAAATAGGTCAGTGCATTTTATTTTTAGCATCCACTCCCATCTTTACCTTTGTTTGGCCTACTTCCTACTTTCCCTCCCATCTCTTCTTCGCCAACTTCATCACGCTGAAGATTCTGCTGCACTTTAGGGGGTAGTACGAAAAAGAAAGAAAATAAGTTCAGCAAAGATAGGGTAGATACTAGATAGTGAGATAGGATGAAAATTGAAATATTATTGGGAAAAGATAGAGCCAAGATAGTCAGGAATTTAGTATGATGATACTCCGTTTGCTATATCATGTAAAAGAATAATAATTTTGTGAAATAGATTTATAACTTTAACTAGTTTAAGGAAATCAATTTTATAATGGGCACTGCTCTGTGTGTGTGTGTGTGTATGAACTCAAGTACCCTAGCTGTTGCTAGTTGGTGTGTCCTGGGAAGTGCATGACTTTTTGCCACTTAGCTAGCCTATGGATAGACCTAACTAGTAACTTGAAGGTTATACATGGCCCTATGCTGAGACCTTCAAAGCCTTATCCCGCTTTCCCATACTATCCCGGTGTGGCGTTCTCAAAATGGATTTGTTCTCAACATGTCTGCGCATGTGCGAAGAGTTAGGAATAGGTTCAGGGTTAGGGTTAGGGATAGGGTTAGGGTCAATTTAGTGTCGAATACACAAAAGATAAAATTTGATGGTACGTCATGATCGATTTTGCACAGGCACAGACATGTTGAGAACAAATCCATTTTGAGAATGCCACACCACTTCTCCAGTGCTGATGCGGCATCATGATTCATCCCGCAAATCGGGTGCAAGCTGGCTGGGTCATTTAAGCCCCCAAATACGTACCCAAAGTCATGATGAATGCAGCCATGTTCTTATGAAAAACAGATCGGGACCCCGTTTTTCAAATTATGTATCTTTTTTTTTTATCCCCAATGGAACCAGCTAGCCAATGCAATGACTGTGGGCCCTACAAAGAAGAGATATTGGGGACAGAAGGCATCTCCTGTCCCACTTTAAACACCATTTTCCAGAATAGCTGCACACATAATGTCCTCTGGCTACTTACTACTTGGAGGTACAGTCGGAACATGACAGAACCGCAATGGTTTAACACCCAGGCCTGTTATTCGAAGACCCTATTTTCTTCATTTTGGGAGGTAAGGATTTGCCTAATGTAAATTAATTGTTATGCATGTTTGTGTGCACACAGATTTACTTCCCATGAAGCAAATTCATCAAACTGACACTAGTGACAGCCTTGCATGTATTAATTCAGCACATACATTGGAACCTCCATTATAAGACCTCCCATTATAAAACTCCCTCCCACATAAGACCTACTTCTCCGAGACATTGCCCTTCTTTGTAAGTATTGAAATTACCTCCCTTATAATATAAGACCTCATTTTGGATGATTTTTGAAAGTCTTGCAAGGGAGGTTGAACTGTATTATATCATGGGTGGAATGACTTTTGAATGAGGTAATAGGGGAATGGCACTGTATCTAGTAAAAAACATGTTTTTTGCTGTTGCTGCAGGTAAATAAATCACCATGCTGGATAACGAACTGAACCACAACGCGGAGGTACAGGTGCTGCAGCAGCCTCAGCACGGCTCCCACTCGGCCTCCATGGCCCACCCCCTGTCCGAGCTGTGCTCCTCGGCCTCCCTCACCGTCCCCGACACGCCCAAGGACGGGGTGGTCATCAAGGTAGTAACCAAAACTCAAAACTTGTGACTCTTTTATTTGTCGTAGAACCATCAAAGGGATTGTATATATTGCAACCAAATCGAATGAAGAAAAATGGTTGAACGAACGTTTAAATTGAATAAGGAATTCATGCTAAAAACTTAAGTTAAACTTCTTGACCCAGTATGGTGGAGCAGAGGACAAGAGAGAGAGAGAGATGAAGTCGCCAAGGGCTAGGTCAGCAAGGCACCCAGGACCCCCTCTGGGGGGTCTATGAAGCACTAAAATTCTAAAGGACCCTCTAAAAGAATGTGCAGGGGGTCACAGGGTGGCAGTAGAATTACTAGAAAAAATATTTTTAGCATTCTCAATGCCACTGGGACCCTCTATCCCGCCTCTAGGACCCTCTATACTGTAAGTGAAGGAGTCCCTGGGACCCCTTGTTTTGCGGGACGATTGGGAGCCCTGTTCCTCTTAAATTAAAGTCGTAAGAATGACTTCCTCTTGTTGGATTGTGTGTGTGTTGCAAATCTTAATGCGTGTGTTGTGCATGTAAGAATAACTTTTAGAATATATTCCCCTTTGAATTTAATATTGAATTGATTTGTAACATAAATTTAATTTTTTTTAAACCATCTACCGAAGCTGATGTGTGTGTTGTGCGTGTAAGAATAACTTTTAGAATATTCCCCTGTGACACTGAATTGATTTGTGCAATTGTAGCATAAATTTAACCCCTTCACTGCCAGAGGAAAACAGAATTATCGATTTTTTTATTATAAAGTTTAAAACAAATCTGTTAGACTGAATCTGAGAAAATGGTCTAGAGATATATATCCTTTCTGGCTTATCTAAGTCAAAAACCATCATCCCAGGCTTATGACATCAAGAGTTATGACATCATCAATGACATCATTAAGTACCAGACGGTCTCGTAGCCAGGCAGGGAAGGGGTTAATAAAAGGACAAAAACATCTACTGAAGCTGATGTTTATAAATGAATAAAGTTTATAAAAAGTTAAGTACAGTACTTAACTTTATTGCAAGGAGCACCTGTATAATCAATGTTGTGATTGATGATTTATAGAGAAGATATAGAAATAATTATTATAAGGATGTACTACTGTAGCTGACCTCGTTTCGTCAGATTTTGACAGAAACTTTGAACTTTGCAGATCGACTATATTGGAGCCTGTTTTGCTGAAGGACAGATCAGACGGAAACGTATCCGACCCCGGTTTCCAGGTACAGTACTGCAGTGAACATCCTCTTCTTCATTCCAGTGATCGTGCTAGGAATTTCGAGAATCAGCCCCATTGCCCCGCCGCCCCCCCCCCCCCCCCAACGACCAGTGTCAAAACCAGTCCCAAGGAAACCAAAGCCTATCACTATCCATCCTAGCAAAACATTTGTGATCACGAAAGGGACATTATCTTGCTGGGATAGTTTCTCACAACAGGCTTGAAAAGTCAAAAATGTCTTTTTTGGGGGGGTGAAGTTTGAGTTATGGGCATTTTCGTTTTCTCCAACATCTTATCTTTCATATTTATTAAGGACAATCTTTCATATGGTCTCTAAATGGTCTTATAAGTGTTTTAAAACGAGGAGGTCATTGCATTTTCTACAGCTAGGCTAAACTTTAGACTGTTTTCTTAAAATGGCCGACGCTCACCCTACTAACTTTAAAAGCTCATAACTCTGCAACGGAAAAAAAGATTCCAGAATGGTTCTTATGCCACGAGGAAGAGAATTGTCTGAAGTTTCCAACTGTATAATTTTATCAGAATGATCAGTTTGACACTTAATCAATGTTCCTTTTGACACTTGGGCCACATTTATCAGTTCCAGGGACTGACAGTTTGATTTTATTTTTCATTTTTGTTGTTTTGCAATCAGTACTTTACTGATAACCAGTTATAAATGCTATCACTACGTTCTGTCGTTGTTTTCTTGTCCCTGACATACCTAAGCTGCTATCTGACAGCTTTCAGACCAGTGGGTCACTTTATAAAACACAGCAGATGTTCTCTTGGTGCATTTGGATTTTTGTTTGTTTTATTTTTTATGTCTAACAAATATTATGAAGCGAGACCCTTTCAAATATCCAATCCAGGTGACCCCTTAAAAAAAGAATCTAGAGACATTATCTAGTTGCGTGCTAATTCTGACAATCACACACATACACAACACACATACGCACACACACACACATACACACACACTTACCCAGACGATTTTGAAGACAGAAAATGTATTAACGCTGCTTGTCCCTGACTCCCAGTGAAGTCCCAGAGGCCCCGGTCACTCATAGGCCATTGACCTATAAAAATTAAAAATGCCCTATTATAGGACAAATGTCTGATTAAATTATTTAACACTGGCACACTTTGTCTTATTATTGACATTGTCCTAATATTGATTTCTTGACTCGTCTCAGAACAATTTGTCCTATAACTTCCCCACCCTCAGTATGTACAGTGGAACCTCCCTTATAAGACCTTCAAAAATCATCCCAAATGAGGTCTTATAAGGGAGGGGTCTTAAAGGGAGGTCATTTTAATACTCACAAAGAAGGGCAATGTGTCAGAGAAGTAGGTCTTATGTGGGAGGGAGTCTTATAATGGGAAGTCTTATAAGGGAGGTTCCACTGTACATATGTTATCACTGTTGTGCTGTGTTCAGGCATGGAGGTGGCGGGCACCATCCACACCATCGGCCACAACCTGCCCAACTGCAACTTCACCCCCGGGGACAAGGTGATCCTGTTTCCGGACGAGCGCCTGGCCGGGAGCGGCTACGCCGAGTACCTTGCCATTGAGGACACCAGCCAGCTGCTGCAGGTGCCCCGGGACATGTCTCTGGAGGCGGCCGCCATGCTCCCAGGGGGCGCCCTGTCCGCCTACGCCGCTGTCCTGGCGGCCAGGCCTCACGTGGAGAAGCTGCAGCGAGTGAAATGTGAGTTTTTGGAGGGAGGGAGAGAGAGTGTGGCAGGGGTGCATGTGGGTGTGCCTGAAGCCTGAATTCAGGCAGTTTGTTGCAGGTTCAGGCAGTGGTCTGCCTGAAAATAAGGCTCTTTACAGAACCAAGCTCTTGAAATAACCGTTCTATCAAAGGCTGTTCAGGCAAAAGCTTTGGTCACCACATGCACTCATGGTGTAGGGTGATGGGGAGTGTTTTTTTGGTGGGTGGGTTTTGTGTGTGTGTTGTTGATTGAAGTGTGTGTGTGTGTGTGCGTGAACAATGCGCAAGCACGCACATGCTCGACGTAGATTGCACAACGTACACTGCTTCTTCTAATACCACCACAAATAAACGCTGACCCAGTCTGCCCTTTGATTTTTTTTCTCTCCAGCTTGCATGAACGTTTCAGTGCTAGTTACTACATAGTTCTACTTTCACTAGCACATTGAACAGCACTAAAGCTGATGTAGCATTATTTTTCTCTTTTTCCAGCTTGCGTGCTGTTACTACATAGTTCTACTTTCACTAGCACATTGAACAGCATTAAAGCTGACATAGCATTATTTTTCTCTTTTTCCAGCTTGCGTGCTGTTACTACATAGTTCTACTTTCACTAGCACATTGAACAGCATTAAAGCTGACATAGCATTATTTTTCTCTTTTTCCAGCTTGCGTGCTGTTACTACATAGTTCTACTTTCACTAGCACATTGAACAGCATTAAAGCTGACAGAGCATTTCATTTTGATTTGATTTTCAGGCATCAGAATAGTCAGAGGATTTTCAAATTTCAGAGCACTGGAAGTTGCTGGCAGAGGATTTGTGTGCAGTGGCAGAGGCTTTGCCTTTGCTTCTGAAAATATCCTTCACTGCCAAATATCATTTATAAGTAATTTGTTGATAAAAGATGCTATTTTGGTCGGGTTGGGAACAGATTTCAGTGTTGTTCCGCGACTTTCTGGGGTCTTGACAGCCCTTGTACAGCATTTTTTCAGAGGATTGGATCTCAGACAATTCTGATGCCTGGATTTTATTCCAGCTTGCTGTTACCACTTAGCTCTAACTATCACTACCACATTGAACAACATCAAAATCTGACACAGCCATTGATTTAATTTTGATTCTACTCCCGTTTCCAGCCTGCGTCAACGTGCTGGTGGTGGGCGGCGGGGGCCTGGGCCTGTGGGCTATTCGCCTAGCCCAGCTTCTGATGGGCCCCCAGTGCGGCGGCAGCGGCGGCAACAACACGGGGATGCGTCTGTTCGTGGCGGACAGCTCCATCGACAAGCTGCTGACGGCGCAGGACCACGGCTGCCACGACATCGTGCACTGGAACGAGGAGGACCACGAGCAGTACATCGTGGAGAGGACCCTGGACGCCTGCCGGGGAGGCGTGGACGTCATCGTGGACTTCGTCAGCAGCCATCGCACCATGCAGAGGTCGCTCAAGGTGCTGAACAGGGTGAGTGAGCGGTCACGATTTGACCTCGTTTGGATTATTTATTTATTATTTATTATCCAAATACCCTATTATTGTCTTAGTTTTGGGAAGTAAAGATAGACCTTATTTTGAATATGTCACGGAAGAATCCCCAATACTGAAGATGGATGTTATTATCTACCCATGTAAATTTAATGGAACATTTTGGCTGAACTATGGCTGGTGGTGAAAGGGTTAAGCTCGTGTTGAGCCGATTTCTTGTTGTTGATATTTTCAACATTAAAAATTGATATAGAAGTGCCAAACATAAGTGAAGCGAAAGCTGATGAAGAGAAATAACTTGAAAAACTCGGTTTGGATTGAAAAACAGCAACATGGATTTAGACAACATTTTGTCTCAGAAATCGCTGTTCCGAGAATACTCGGAATTAGGCCCAGACGGGCGTTCTCCTGTTTCCGAGGGTACTCACAATTCATCCTCAATGAGTTAACTCAGTGTCGTTTTCTGCTGCCTTTTCTCACAGGAGGGGCTGATCCTGGTAGGGGGCAGCAGCGGCACAGAGGTGTCCATCTCGCTCAGCGCCCTGTCGGCCAAGCAGCAGAGCATCGTGGGCATCCCCCAGGGCACCATCACCCAGCTACAGGAGCTGGTCACCTTCCTCTCCGAGGGAAAAGTAAGTCCATGGATGCACGTTATGTGTGTGTGTGTGTGCCTAAAGCCTGAAGTAAAGGCTCTCCAATAATAAGTAACATGGGGGAAAGTACCGTGATTTTCGGACTATAAGGCGATATTTTGCAGGATGTCCTGAATTGCAGGATGTTTCAATTGCCTACAGCCGGCATCACCGGATTGTGAGAATTTGAGAAGCAACGATTTTCTTACACACACACACACACTTGTTCAATAAAAATTGCCTATATAAGCATTTACTATATTCAAAGGAATGTAGCACTTGTACTAGTCTAAAGGGGTGGAAAAAAAAAGAACAGTAAATTTGTGTGTGTGTACGCTGCCCCTGCACTCCGTCGGGGCCGCACCCTTGCTGGATTTTTAAAATTTCCCAGGAGCACCCATGGAATTTCAAGGTCGCTTGTCCGTGGCAAATGGTCTATTGGATACAGTTTTTTTTCTTGTGTTTTTTATATATAAAAAAAAGAGAGCAATTTTATGACCTTTTTGATTGACCCGTGTGCTGTCTGTTGCTGTGTTGCAGTTGTCCCCACCCTGCTACGCCGTGTTCCCCATCGAAGACATGAAGCAGGTGTTCGACGACTTCTGCGAATGTCGCATCACGGGGCGCGCCATCTTCAAAGTGGGGGGCTCAGCCACCGTCACGGACAACCAGTAAAACAAAAACCTGACGACCCCCCTGTGTCTCCCCCATCCCACCCCATCCCCGTTTGTGCGTCTATATATACTACTTACTAGTCCTGCGGCAGAGATGTTTTGGTTGAAGTAGAAGGCAGGTTTTGTTCCCCGGCCAATATTGTCGACGACTAAAATGGCACCAGCTAGCCGGCTAGTTAGCTCCCAGCTGTAGTTTTTGACTCGTTCACTCCGTAGTTTTGTGATATGTTGAGGGTGAAGTGAACAGATTGGGAAGAGGGAATTTTTTTTTTTTAAACATGTCTTTGAAAGAGTATCCTTGAGACAGTTTTTGTTGTTGCTTGGACAGAAAGTAAGTTGTTAGTAGTACCAAAAACAGCCCTTAATTTTATGTTCTACTAAAGCTTAAGTGGGAAACTAAACGTTGTTACTTTCTAAATTAAGTAAACCGATGTGGGAAGCTAAACGTTACTTTCTAAATTAAGTAAACCGATTTACTTAATTTAGAAAGTAACAACGTTTAGTTTCCCACTTAAGCTTTAGTACAACTTCATAAAATTAAGCACTGCTTTCCGACCTCTCCATGGACATGAGATCAGGCTGTCGGGTAAAGTGGCATTGGCACTTCTTTGGATGTGGCTGTCCGGCTGTCTCTTTTTCTGTTAACTCACTCCCTACTGAGCACTGCTATCACAGTGGTCCACTGCAGAACGCTTCCCTACGAACACTGCGATCGCAGTGTTTGACCTTAACAAATTCATAGTTCATAGGTCAACAACCGCGTGCGGTTCAAAGTGGTTTAGAAGTATTCCAGTACAGTCCCTTAGTAGTTTTCAACCAATGAAATGAATTCTAGTCTATTTTAAGTACGGCAATGAATGAAAGCAAGACGCTACCCCCCCTTTTTGTCTTCTTTGACGTTAACTCTTTAGTATTATAAATAATGACAAAATGTTTCATGCCTATACCATTAAGCATTGTGTTAAAAATAAATTTGATGCAATGAATATAAACCGGCCAGTATTGAATAGTTGTGAAAATAAGCATTGGGACAGTAGGGAGTGAGTTAAACCTTCCTGTTGTCCTGTGGAAGGGAAGGAGCGCGTTAGCAGCTGACTTTGCTCGTGTGCTATATTAATTAAGCCTACAGATGATTTTTTTTTTTTTAAATTAATGTCGAAGCAAGACAGAAGGAAGAGAAGGAGGAACTAGGGGGGGGGGGGGAAGGACAAAGTCTCCCAAGAATCTCTCTGTGAAGATCTCCAAGGTCTCTCTTGTCAGGCAGAGGTCTGAGAGGAACCGGAACATGGAAGCCATGGTTGCTTCTTTTTTTTTGTTGGGGGGGGGGGGGATGGTGGGGTGAGGCGGAGAGGGAGGGGGTCTCGTCTTTCTAGCGGGAACATGCTACGCACCTGAGATTACTCATTACTTACTCCCAGACTTCTGCCAAAGAGAAAACTCGGTGATCTTGCTCAGATTGGTCTGCTGGACTGGACTGCCTCTCGTGTGTGGGTGATGTTTTTTTAGTTTTTAGGTTTTTTTAAAGGGAAGGTGGCTGTACATAAAGGCACGAAAGACGTTGAACTTCAAAGCCTGTCAGGCTTTTAAAACACGATTGCGTTGCTGTGATGATGTGAACTGTGCGGGGTGTGTGATGCTAGACAATTTCTGAAGATTTGGAAATTACGTTTTAAAAAACCCATTTAGTCACAAATGTTTCAATATTTGGCTGCGTTAGAGCATTTACATGTCTTGACTGAAAGAAAGGCTGGGGTATGGATAACAAAACTGCTGGGAGCTTAGTTTTGTGCATTATGAATTTATTTGATTTGTTGTGAAACGTTCAATCTTGCGATTCTTTGATACTTAGTTTCATAAGATGTAGAAGTTTTTGTGATTTTTTTAAATTTATCAAAATGAAATTTATTAGTATAATGTAGAAAATGTGAATTCTGGTATAAAAAATTTTGTTTTGCAAAAAAACAAAACACTACTCAATTTATATGCTCATCAAGCTCATATGAATACATGCATGCATTTTTACTCAAGCACCCGTCTTTTTGCACATTTGAAATGAATACGTAAAAAGAAGGAAATAAAAACCAATTTTGTGCTGACCAAATCTGAACTGTTGTGAATAGTACTGGGCTCTGTTTGTGTACACATAGGGCACTGGGCCTGTATTCACGTTGAGATAGCATGAGACTTAGCATCATGCTAACTTAGAAGCTCTTCCAGAAGTCCTATTAAATCCTATAGGACGTTGGAAGAGCCTCTAAGTTAGCATCATGCTAAGTCTCATGCTATCTCAACGTGAATACAGATCCTGGTTTGCACAAACTTGTATACATTTTGTGTGAATGGTACAGAAACCTACTTGATGTGAGAAAACCAATGATACTCCACTGGAATATGTGACCCAGCATCATGAAAGGGACATTAAGTGTCAAACTGACCATTCTGAGATAATTATACATTTGAAAACTTCAGACAAACTTCTTTCTAATGGCACAAGAACCATTCTTGAATCCTTTTTCCGTTCCCAGAGTTAGAAACATTTAAAGTTAGTAGGGTGAGCGTCAGCCCTTTCAAGAAAAAAAAAGTCTAAAGTCTAGCCTAGCTGAAGAAAATGCATTGACCTACTCATTTTAAAGCACTTATAAGACCATTTAGAGACCATAATATTAAAGATTGGCCTTTATATATATATATGAAAGATAAGACGTCAGAGATCACGAAAATACCTGTAGCTCCAAATTGACGAAAAATTACATTTTTGACTTTTTAAGCGTGCTGTGAGAAACTAACCCAGCGGCTTAATGTCCCTTTTGTGGTGCTGGGTCACACACTGGTATGCTGACAATGTAAAAGAAAGGGGGGCCATTGACTGAAAAGGGGCGATGAGAGGGAGGGTGTGTGGTTGAGGGGCGGGGGCCATTGGCTGAAAAGGGGCGATGAGAGGGAGGGTGTGTGGTTGAGGGGCGGGGGCCATTGGCTGAAAAGGGGCGATGAGAGGGAGGGTGTGTGGTTGAGGGGCGGGGGCCATTGACTGTAAAGGGGCGATGAGAGGGAGGGTGTGTGGTTGAGGGGCGGGGGCCATTGACTGTAAAGGGGCGATGAGAGGGAGGGTGTGTGGTTGAGGGGCGGGGGCCATTGACTGTAAAGGGGCGATGAGAGGGAGGGTGTGTGGTTGAGGGGCGGGGGCCATTGACTGTAAAGGGGCGATGAGAGGGAGGGTGTGTGGTTGAGGGACGGGGGTGGAGTAAGCGTGGGGGAGAGGGGGAGAAAGCAACGTTGAACCAAAATAAAGCACAAAAAAAGAGGTGGTGTGGGAGATGTGTGGGTTTTTTTAATTATGGTGCTGCTACCCATGATTGTAATTTTGTAAAGAGCTACAGCTTCAATCAAACTATTACCTGGTCCGCGTGATTGGCGATGGTTCGCTTGTTCGTTTGCTTGTTGTTTTATTTATTTATTTAAGAAAATTTATATAGCGCTTCACCTTTAAGCTCTAAAATCAATCGTGTGAACGGTGGATTTGGTTAAATGGTGCGATTTATTGAAGACTGGACATGACATGTATGAAGACTTTAAGAGAATTTTGTGTTTTTTAAGCGGGCTTAGTCATGCTCTATGTGTGTAAGGCACTCTACCAATGCAATAACCATTAGACAAGTGCAATGAAGAATTCATGGAAACTTTTAGTTTCGTTTTATTATTTTATTTTTTTTATCAAATTCATGGAACCTTTTGTGCAAAGAGAGATAAATGTTGCTGCTTTTGATCAGGGAATACACTGTTTTCTATTTTAGAAGGCAGTAATACAATTAAAAAATATCTTTTTAAAAAAATAACGGACAGATAATTGTTGTTTAGTATTATATACCTCATCGGAAAATACAACTCAAATCTCGTACACATTCGCAAATTCTGAGTGGTTGCGCTTCTTATTTGTTATAACTTTTTTTTTCTAGGCAGCCCCAGGCCGGTAATGGAGTTTGCCTAAGGCAGTGAAGTCCTGAAGGGGTTAAGATATTCCTTTGATGATTCTTTTTGTTTGTTTGTTGGATGAATGGACTGGGCTTGTCCTACAGTTGATGCTTAGACATGACATGGACGTGTGTAATTGTAAATTATGAAAGGTATTCGGATTGAAAAAGTACCAAAGAAAAAAGCAAGGTGGTTTTGAGTTGAGAGTTTGATTTGATTTGTTTTGTTTTGAAATAAACTAGTTTGAAAATGGCTGTAGCATTGAAGTCCATAAAAGAATGATGATGACCATGATTGGATAAAAGAAGAGAGAGAGAGGAAGAAAGTAGAACGTTTGTACATATACACCAGTATGATACATACATGTGACCCGGCACCACAAAAGGGACATTAAGTGTCAAACTGACCATTCTGAGATAATTATACATTTAAAACCTTCAGACAATTCTCTTTGTAATGATACAAGAACCATTCTCGTATCTTTTTTACCGTTCCAGAGTTATGAGCATTTAAAGTTTGTAGGATAAGCATCTACCATTTTGAGAAAACAAGTCTAAATTCTAGCCTAGCTGAAGAAAATGCTTTGACCTCCTCATTTTAAAGCACTTATAAGAGCATTTAGAGATCACATTAAAAATTGTCCTTTATAAATATGAAAGATAAGATTTTGGAGAACAAGAAAACACCCATAAGTCAGGATTGACGCAAAAAGAGATTTTTTACTTTTCAAGCCTGTTGTGAGAAACTAGCCCAGCGACTTGATGTCCCTTTCATGGTGCTGGGTCACATATATGCGAGTGATGAGGAATGCAGTGTGATGGTCAGTAGAATCTCTGGCACTGAGAGTGCATAATATTGGTTGACTAACTGCTGTGCGCACGTGCTAATTGTTAGACTGCTGGTCTGCAGGTTAACATTGTAATGCTAAAGTTTGAAAGAAGAAAAAAAATCCAATAATGTTTTTTCGCTTTTTATCGTTCAGTATTTCGCTCATCAATGAAAATGTTAATTGATATTTTGTGCCCTCCCTCCCCTACACCCCTTTTCCATCTTTCTAAATTTTCAGATTAAAAAACATTTCTTATTAGGGATCCTTATTAGATACTCTTACAGACTCTATGTATATTTTGCCATCGGTTGGGTTTTTTTTGGTGTGTTTTTTCTTTCGTTTCCTGTTTGTGTGATGTTGTTTCATACCCTGGCTAAAGGACTCCAGGGATCATCCGAAAAGCCAAAGCACTTGAACACTATGCCGTTATGGTACAAATGCATCGGCTAGGGATGAGATTGAGACTTTCCTCAGTAATTTTGGAGAACATAGTTTTAATTTACTGATGCATAATTATATATATATATATGCATGGGAGAAGTGAATATGAATAAGAACATTGTTGGAAAGTATGATTGATTGTTTTACTATTTCCAACTGGCTCGTAGTGCAGTTACTGTTGAACAGACACAGACGATGCTTCGAAATATCTACATTTCAGTTTTCCACAGTAAGTAAAGCAAAAACTAAAGTATCACCTTTATCTTCGCACTTGAAACACTTGTTAAAAAAATAATAATCCCAAGTTCTCGCTTCTCTTTTTATTACTTGTCCTCTTCTTCTTCCTTTGACTCAGTTTGAGTATCCGCAATCAACAGTGTGATTTTTTTTAATACTATAGGCCGAGTTCCGAAGTCGGGGCAAGAAAGAAAACAAAACAAAAACCTAATCGTAAGATGACCCAGCCAGCCAGGTCTCGCTGATCGAGTCCCCAATGTCCTTTTACCAGTATTATGTTTTAATCATGATTTTACGATCAAGTGGGGTGGAATTTTGTTCAAATTGTGTTGAGAAATCTTGCAGTAAGTCTGGACAGTGTATAATTATAATTATGTTCATGAACACATACCACAAAACATTACCAACCCTCCAAGCACTGTACAATGAGATATCTCTATGTACCATGCTCATACACTGTCTGCTCCCCCATTGGGACAAAAAGTAAACCAGCACAATCTTTTACTTTTATTTTATTCTTTTCACAAAAAGTATACACAGTTAGTGGTGTTTGTGGTTTCTCTGATCAAATAATTATGTTCGTCATAATGAATTGCGTTCAAAATCCTTTCACTCTCTAGTTTTTTTGTCATCAATTTTTTTTTATGATAGCAGTTCTTATACCTCATCACTGGATGATAGATTAGATTAGATTAGTTCTTTGTTTGAATGTGAAAATTACAAAATATATAAAAAATTAATTATTCATTGTTCGAGCAGCACGTGCTTGTAGAATAAGGGGCTAAGAATTTATGACATAACTTTTTTGTGTGTTTTTTACCATTGTCCCCATCTGTCAAAAAAACACACACAAAAAACTGATGGCTCTAGCATTACAGTAGCTTGCAGAGACTGCCCGACCAGTTGCGTGCTTAAAAAACCCATGTCTCATCGTTGTACAATACAAACTCCGTTTGTGTATATTTGTATATATATATATAGTAGTGAACACTTGAAGAAAAGTATTATTACATTGCATTTTTTTATGTTAATGTTTGGAGGAAAAAAAAAATGTTGTGGCGATGGTTGATGTTCATGACGATGCTATGAAAGAGAAAACAAAAGTGTAATAAATACACAAAAATTCAACACCATGCTTTGTCATTTGTTTGCAATGTTGAATGGCTCTTTTTTTTTCAAAGCGCTGTATCATGATAAGAGAAATGCTTCCGCTTCTGTGTGTGTGGCTGCTGCTCTCATTTCGTACGTCTGCCTCTGATATTCACTTAGCTCACATTTTCTGTCTTATCTTTTGTCTTCCTGTCAGTGCAAGTCTGTCTGTCTGTCTCTCTCTCTCTCTCTCTCTCTCTCTCTCTCTCTCTCTGACTTCTGCCTGTCTCTGATTCTGTCTGTCAATCTCCTTCTCCCCCCTGCCCCTCCAACCCTCTAGCTGTCTCTCTGTATCTATCTCTATCTGTCAGTCTGTCTCTCTTTCTTTTATTGATCTCTTATAGACTTACATTAGATTAGGTTAATCCAACCATGCATGCTTTCCAAGCGCATGCACGCGCGCTCACGCACACGCACACACACGCACACACACACGCACGCACACGCACACACACACACACAGCTCTATGGGATGCTTCTGGGTGTTATGTATACTGTGTAAAATAATGTTATGTTACATAATTGTAATCAATCATTTTACAATGCAGCATGTTGCTTGGTTTAGTGTCTCTTTTCCAAAAAGATTTGCATAGAGAGAGAGAGATAGTTACTTTGTTGATCTAAAAACATTTAAATCATGTATAGTAATGCATGTGTGAAAGTAGTTCAGGCATGCTCCTGAAATCAAGATTGAAAAAGCTGAGTCTTCAGGATTAGCCATCTTGTCATCCGGATCCACGGCCTTAATAATAAAATCAAACATATCTTGCTAAAATTGAATGCAGAATAAAACGCAATATATATAATATGCAATTATAACATCCCCCTACTTATCTTGTATATATACACACCCACGCACACACACATACATGCTTGCGCGCACATACACACACACACACACACATACATGCGTGTACACGCACGCATCATAAATTATTATTTTTAATGTAGGCCTAGTCACTGGCTTTGCACTGGCTTCCTGTCGCAGACAGAATTGAGTATAAATTAAACACCCTTTGCTATAAATCTATCCATAAAGCTGCTCCTTCTTACCTCTGCGACAATATTTCCATCTATACGCCAGCTCGCACGTTACGTTCAGTTTCTGACCCTCTTTCTCTCCAGATCCCTAGGTATAAGCTTTCAACTGTTGGTCGGCGCTCTTTTGCTGTCTCAGGACCGACATCTTGGAACAAACTTCCTCTTTCCCTCCGTCAGCGACCGACCCTCTCTACTTTCAAATCTAACCTCAAAACCCACCTGTTCCCCCGTCATTGAGGCTCCACTCTCTTTCTCTTCTCTCTCTTGCCTTTAGGTCTGTTTCTGCTGCATATCATTTATGTCATCCGTGTGTGTTCGCTTTGTATTGCATTTTTGTTTGAATACGTTATGAATGCTAACGTGTGTGTGCGCTTTGATTTGATTTTCATCAAGATTCAGCGCCGTATAAATACTGTATGTTGTTGTTGTAGTCACTCGCCCCTTCAGGATTGGGAAGATTCAGAGAATTCGTGGGGATCTGATAAACACATACAAAAATTTTCACAGTGATAACAATACTAATAAATCTTTGTTCCAGCTAACAACTGACTCAAGAACCCGTAACAGTGATTTAAAAATACTAACCCAGTATAGCCGAACTAATAGGGGAAGACGGGGTAAAAAGCGCATGGGCGGGTAAGAAGCCCACCCCAATTATCTCATGAAATGAAGCAAATGTCAGTCAAATTTGCCCATGAGACGAATGCTAGACATTAACGCTCGTCTCATGGGCAAAATGAGACTGAAATTTGCTTAATTTCATGAGATAATTGGGGTGGGCTTCTTACCCGCCCATGCGCTTTTTACCCCGTCTTCCCCTATTAGAACAAATTTCTTTTCTAACAGAGTAATTAAATTATTAATTTTTAAAATTAATGTTTTGGAATACTCTTCCTGCACATATTAAACGAGCACAGAATCTAACACAATT
Organism: Phymorhynchus buccinoides; assembly: GCA_017654935.2. Taxonomy (NCBI): domain Eukaryota; kingdom Metazoa; phylum Mollusca; class Gastropoda; order Neogastropoda; family Raphitomidae; genus Phymorhynchus; species Phymorhynchus buccinoides. Next base: position 17,029,070 of record CM065701.1, on the reverse strand, counting down.
CCAAAACCTCCTTGGTGGATACACCAACATATCAAAACTACAATACGAGCATGACTAAAAGGCAGATTTGTCGAAAACAACATCATCATAAAAACATCTCAGCTGTGCAAAAGTTCAAACAAAAATGACAGGACAGTGAAGAGGCCGCGAGGCCTAATGTCCTAACTACCTGACCCGAGAACATGGAAACGTGTCATTTCAGGCTTGGGAGAATGTTTCGCTTTCCCCCATGGTAAATATTCTGAACTTTCACACCAGTCTAAATTTCATTTCTGAATAAAAAGGATCATTTATTAGATATGGATTTTTATTAATAGTCATATTGATATGTTGATGATTCCCCCCCCCCCCCCCCCCCCCCCCCCCCCCCCCCCCCCACGTCCTTTAAAAAAACAAAATTAGTGTACATACGCGTATTTATTAAAATTGTCTGAATGAATAATTATCATATAGGATTGGGCTATTTTCATGACATATTAATCTGCCATGAAAATTAGTCATTAGTAATTTCAGTTGCGAAATGAATTTAAATTGAAAACAAAAACAAATCTTTATCATGATTTTCTTCAAGTAAAACACACACACACACACACACACACACACACACACACACACACACACGCACGCGCGCGCGCACGCACGCGCGCACACACACACACACACACACACACACACACACACACACACACACACACACAACCGCACACACACACACGCACACACGCACACCACACACACACACACACACACACACACACGCACGCACACGCACACACACACACACACACACACACCTCTCTTTGTCGACTACACTAGTACAATGAATAAAAGTAGGACCCCACTGTAGTCGTCTTGACCCAAGCAATCTCTCTATGTTACGTCAGTAAGTAACTAGGTCATGGGGTCAGCCGAGCACGCGCGGCATACAGGGGGGAGGGGGGGGGTGGAGGGGGCAGCGTAGCACACAGCAAAACGTGCAGCACAGGGGTGGGGGTGGGGTGGTGGGAAGGGGTGTCAGGCTGATAAAAAGTGATAAAAATGCCAGGCACATAAGATTTCTTGTTCGGGTGCTTGGTGATCTTTGTGGAGACCTGTTTCATCTGCTGGCTGTTCCTGTTAAGGTTTCTGTACACAGTGAACATGTTTCACTCTTTCCCCATAGCAACACAGTGATACGCAAGTAATATTATTAAGGTCTCTGTACACGTTAACATGATTCACAAGATATTTCTATTTCCCCATGGCGACACTGTGACCTGTAAGTCATATTAAGAGTGGGCTGTCACTGTGTTGCCATGTAGAAATAGAAATATCCCATGAATAATGTTAACGTGTACACAGACCTTTATTAATGTCTTACATAACGTTTAAAATGTTACATGTTTAACGTTATTCACACAGTATCTCTATTTCCCCATGGCAACACAGTGTTAGGCCACTCATAAAGGTCTGTGTGCACGTTAACATTATTCACGATACATTTCTATTTCCCCATGGCAACACAGTGTTAGGCCACTCGTAAAGGTCTGTGTGCATGTTAACATTATTCACGATACATTTCTATTTCCCCATGGCAACACAGTGTTAGGCCACTCGTAAAGGTCTGTGTGCATGTTAACATTATTCACGATAGATTTCTATTTCCCCATGGCAACACAGTGTTAGGCCACTCGTAAAGGTCTGTGTGCACGTTAACATTATTCACGATACATTTCTATTTCCCCATGGCAACACAGTGTTAGGCCACTCATAAAGGTCTGTGTGCATGTTAACATTATTCACGATAGATTTCTATTTCCCCATGGCAACACAGTGTTAGGCCACTCATAAAGGTCTGTGTGCACGTTAGCATTATTCACGAGATAATTATATTTCCCCATGGCAACGCAGTGAGTCTGCAAGTCGTATAATGAGAGAGTGAACATTGCGTTGCTATGGGGAAATAGAAATATCTCGTGATGAATAGTGTTAACGTGAACATGCAGACCTTTTAATATGACTTACAGCTCACTGTGTTGCCATGGGGAAATAGAAATATTTTCTGAATAGTGCTAACGTGTACACAGACCTTTTTAACCCTTTCACCGCCAATGTCGCATTTATCCACCACACTGATTTAACATGCACGTCACTAAAAAGCATGAAATTAGGATCTGTTATCCAAGGACCTTAAGTTGTTAATTTTGGGAGACAAGGAAAGGCCTAAATTGATACAAATCAAATGGGGATTCACAGTATTGCAGATGCCAACTTTTCTTCACCCAGGTAATTTTGACGGACATTTTTGGCTGAAAATTGCTGGCGGTGAAAGGGTTAATATGATTTACCACTCACTGTGTTGCCATGGGGGAATATTGATGTTTTGTGAATTTGTTAAGATGTATTGATACCTTAATGACTGGCCTATCATTGTGTTCAAAGGGGAAAGAGTGAACAATGCTCACTATGTAGATGCAGAGACCGTTACTCAAAGATGGTGGAGAGAGTGTACCCAAGGTCTTTGTGTTACTGGTGGTGCTGCTGCTTCTGCTGCTATTACTGTAAAG
>CM065701.1:17006524-17016524 GCA_017654935.2 Phymorhynchus buccinoides | reverse complement strand
CCACCTGCTGCGGGTAGTGGCAGTGGTAGTGGAGGTGGTGGTGGTCCTACGTTGCGCTCTCGCCCAGGTAGTTGTAAATAGGATTGGTCAGGTCATCAAGCCCCAGAGTTAACGTTTCTTAACTACAATGTTGAAAATCTGTATCCCAAACTCTCAGATGTTGCTTTTGTCGATTTTGTACGTAGTTTTGACATAATATGTTTAACTGAAACATTTGTTGGCTCTTCTTTCGATTTCAATCATGTATTTACTGCCTATTCTAAATTTAGTGCCCCTGCAAGAAAATTGTCAGCTCATGGTAGACATTCTGGGGGAGTCTTAGTTTTGATCAGAAAGCAGTTTGCCCAGTTTGTAAAGGAAATTAAGGTTGATTGTGAAAATACGATTGTGGTTAAGTTTAACAAATGTATGTTTGGGGTAGATAAAGATGTTGTTCTTGTTTGTTGCTATGTTGTTCCAGAAGGAGGACCGGCTTATAATATTACAGATTTAAATGATGGCATTCTTATGTTAGAGGAAAGTATTCTGCAACCCTTAAATGTTGATGATGTTTATTTCATTGTATGTGGAGACATGAATGCGAGAACAGGTGTGCTTCAGTCTACAGAAGAGAGAATGTTCAATTATGCTCCTAGTATAGACGATGACGAGGATGATTATGATCATTTAGAACGTTGCTCTAAAGACGCCGTAATTAATAATTTTGGACGATCTTTAATGGACTTTTGTTTCTTGTTAAATCTTGTCATTATGAATGGCTCCTGTGTTACTGACCGTGAAGGTGAATTTACTTTTGTCTCACCCAATGGGTCTAGTGTTATTGATTATTTTTTAGTTTCGAAAGAGATTTTTTCTAATTGTACTCTCCAAGTAAAGGACGCCCTTTTTTCATGGCATCTGCCTGTGCAGTTAGTATGGGATCAGTGTGTTGTTAAAGGTGCCTCAGGTAAGTGAGGAAAAGATTATATGGACGGAGGAGAATGCACAACTATATGAGGAAGAACTTAATTCTGACAAGTTTAAAGAATGTATGGAAACAGTAAATAATACTTTAGCTAATGATGTTAATCAGTCTGTCGACATATTTATTAATGCTTTATGTAGCGCTGCTGCCTGTATGGTAAGAAATGTTGGAGGGAAGAAAAAAACTAACAATGAATGGTTTGATGATGAATGTAATAATAAGAAGAAAGAAGTGAAGAGGTTGCTACAAATCTATAGAAGAGCTAAATCAGTCAAAACTAAAACAGAGAAAAGAATCAAATATGCTAAAGAAAGACAGAACTATATTGATCTTAGAAAAGAAAAAAAGAAAGCTTATGATGAACAAAAATTAGAAAAGCTTAAGCAATCCGTAAACGACTCTAAATTATTTTGGAAGACAATTAGATCTGTTAACAGAAAAGAAATTATTTATAATGATATCACATCAGAGCAGTGGCACAATCATTTTTATAGTGTGTTCAATTCGTTTGAACACACGAGTGAAGACACAGAGCTAGGAAAGGTTGAAGTTGAAGATGAGAAAGACGAACCATTATTTGATAGTCCTATTACAAATGAAGAAGTGCAGAGAAGCATTAAGCATTTAAAAAGTAGTAAAAGCGCAGGACCTGACAAAATAGTAAGTGAGTTATTGAAACATGGAAATGAATCTGTCATTGAATATTTGGTTGCTTTATTCAACACACTATTTGATCGAGGCATTTTTCCAGCTGAGTGGGCGAAATCAATTATTATACCAATTTATGAAAAGGGAGATAAGAATACCCCAGATAATTATAGGGGAATAGCCTTAACAAGTGTAGTCAGTAAAGCATATACATATATTCTAAACAAAAGGTTAACGAAATGGGCAGATATATAGGGGAAAATAGTAGAAGAACAGGCTGGATTTAGGGCAGGGTATAGTACTGTAGACCATATTTTTACATTGTATGCCATAGTTCAGAAATTTCTATCGAAAAACACAAAATTATATGTCGCCTTCGTTGACTTTAGAAAGGCATTTGATTCTGTAAATAGAAATGTATTATGGTATGTCTTGAGGAAATCTGGTGTTAGTGGAAAATTATACATGGCTTTACGTGGCGTTTACGATACAGTTTTTGCATGTGTGCGAGATAAAGGTACATATACTGATTACTTCAACTGCCCTCGTGGCGTAAAGCAAGGTTGCCTCTTAAGCCCTCAAATGTTTGCCTTCTTCATAAATGAACTTGCCATAGAGATGTCAACTAAAGGTAAGCATGGAATACAGTTAATATCGGGTGCAGTTGAATTTTTTATGTTATCATTCGCGGATGATGTCATATTAATCTCTGATACCGTTGTTGGCCTACAGAATCAACTTAATGTACTAAAATGTGAAGCAGACAAATTACAGCTGACAGTTAACCGGGACAAGACAAACATTATTATTTTCCGTAATGGTGGTCATCTGTCACAGCATGAGAAATGGTTATATGGTAACGCAGAAATAAGTGTTTGTAATACATATAAATATTTAGGCATGATTTTCACGACAAAACTTAGCTTGACTGCAGGCTGGCTAGAAATGTGTAGAAAAGGGAAAAAAGGTATAATAGAAATTATGAGATGTATGAAAAAATTAAACACATCTGACTATTACTTGTTTTGGAAGCTATTCAACGTACAAATAGAACCAATGTTAACATATGCAGCGGAAGTGTGGGGTCTTGAAGAGAATATTCAAATGGAAAAATTGCATACTTGGGCTATTAAGCGATTTATGAATGTTCCATTACATTCATCTAACACAATGGCATATGGTGATTCTGGTAGGTATCCGCTATATATTAGAACATTTACTAAGTGTATTAGATACTGGCTAAAACTGACTCAACTTCCCGGAAATAGATTATGTAAACAAGCCTATACTATGTTACTTCAACATTTTGAATCAGGGCATCAAAACTGGGCAGGCAATGTTAAACGTATTCTCACAGTTAATGGTTTTGGCTTTGTTTGGCTTAACCAAGGAGTTGGAGATGTTAGATCATTCGTGTACGAATTTAAAGATCGGCTTACATCATGTTATAAACAAAATTGGCACTCTAAGATAGAAGAAAGTGAGAAATATTCCTGGTTTCAATCCTTTAAAAGTTTTTTACAACCAGAAAAATTCCTGTTGATAGTTCATAATAAGTGGCATAGGGGCTTGCTAGCTAGATTTAGAAATAGGTCATTGGGTTTTAGAAATAATAAAAGATGATTTGAACGAGAAAATGCAGTAGATAATTTATGTGTTTTATGTGCAGATGGTGTGAAAGAAAATGAAGAACATTTTGTATTTCAATGTACAGCATATAATGGAATTAGAGCTAAATCCCAACTATTTACTTTGGATGTGGTGAGGCAGAAGAGCATATGCTATTTATTATCTTCGGAAGATGATGAATTAATATTGTTATTTGCAAAATATGTAGCAGAAGCTTTTACATTACGAAAAAGAAACCTTCTCCTGCTGAATGGTTAGGAATAATTATAAATATCATTTGGCTTGATGATCTGTTGCTATTCTTTTAGTTTTTGTACCTTTTTACATTATTTGATTACTACCATTATTATTTGAGTAGTTTGATAAACAATTATTGACCAGGAGAAGTTGGTCATGTATTACGATTGTGTTTACTATAATGGTTATGAGTTTCACTTTAGTTGATTTATTTGTTTGTATTCTTATTGTTTGTTACGATATAATGCATACGCTGCGGGAAAAAAAAGAAGAGGCCCCGTGACATTAGGGTGTATTATTATGCCAATGTCAATTAAAACATTTTGAAGCGTTGAAGCGTCTCTCTCTCTCTGTCTCTCCAACCACCTCTCTCTCTCTCTCTCTGTCTCTCTAACCACCTCTCTCTCTCTCTCTCTCTCTCCTCTCTCTCTCTCTCTCTCTCTCTCTCTCTCTCTCTCTCTCTCTCTCTGTCTCTCCAACCACCTTTCTCTCTCTCTCTCTCTCTCTCTCTCTCTCTCTCTCTCTCTCTCTCTCTCTTCAACCACCTCTCTCTCTCTCTCTCTCTCTCTCTCTCTCTGTCTCTCCAAACCACCTCTCTCTCTCTCTCTCTCTCTCTCTCTCTCTCTCTCTCTCTCTCTGTCTCTCTGTCTCTCTCAACCACCTCTCTCTCACTCTCTCTCTCTCTCTCTCTCCAACCACCTCTCTCTCTCTCTCTCTCTCTCTCTCCAACCACCTCTCTCTGTCTCTCTCTCTCTCTCTGTGTGTCTCTCCAACCACCTCTCTCTCTCTCTCTCTCTCTCTCTCTCTCTCTCTCTCTCTCTCTCTCTCTCTCTCTCTCTCTCTCTGTGTCTCTCCAACCACCTCTCTCTCTCTCTCTCTCTCTCTCTCTCTCTCTCTCTCTCTCTCTCTCTCTCTCTCTCTCTCTCTCTCTCTCTCTCTCTCAAGTATTCGCATAGAAACACTTCACTGAGAAGCAGCATTCTGACATTTGGGGGAAAGGGATGGGGTTAAGATCAGCCTAGTGTTATTTTCAGAAAACTGAAAGAAGCAGACTTTGAGATTCAGAGTCGTCGTGTTTCATTTTTATGTGCGTAACAATGTGATCTATTAGTCAGTCAGTGACTCTAGCAAATGTAATTTACCAAGCAGCTGTTTTTGTTCACAGAAATTAACGTTTGGTAGATGCAGAATGCAGCGGTAAAAATACCTTCAACAAACACTCCTACCCCAGTCCCTCCTACCCCAGTCCCTCCATCTTAATTAATCCCCAATTATTTTGGGGGGCACACAAAAAACGCACACTATCCGAAGGCGCACGGTAAAATGCGCACAATTTTACCGTCCAAAGGCGCACACTTCAACCGTTCAAAACCGCACACTTTTAACCTACAAAAAGCGCACGGATTTTGTGAGACCCAGGTATTCCTTAGGGATAGGGTTAGGGTTAGGGTTAAAGATCCCCCCCGATCACGTGTCAAAATCACGGGATTCACGTGTTTTCCCTCTTATAACTGGAAAGAAATCTTGTTTTGACCATGTCAGATAAAGTACCCCAAATTGAAAGCGACAAGTCAGTTTAAAGAGCAGCCTCAATTTGAATATGGGGAAATTCGAATGCAGGTCACAGCGACCCAGAAAAAACCAAGGGACGTAACCGTGGCGCGTCACGGGGTCTTTAAGAATAGGGTTAGGGATAAGGTTAGGGTTAGGAATAGGGTTAGGGATAGGTTTAGGGTTAGGAATATTTCTTACACTAAACGTATGCGGTGCGAGCGGTGCAGATAAAATGTTAGTCCACACGGGATTAGTCCTAGTCCACCCGTCTCCAAAACAACTGTGCGCTTTCGGATTGTAAATATCGTGCGCTTTTCAACCATACATATGTGCGCCTTTTGACGGCTGTGCGCGTTTGGGAAAAAGCAATATTGTGCGCTTTTCGACTGTTGCCTTATTTTTACCCCAGTAGTTTGTTCTGTCTTTGTTTGTCTTTTTGGTTGGGGCTTGGGCGTTGTCTAGGGTCGGCTAGTTCCCAGCTTGCTGGGGGCGAACGTGAAAATTAGTAGCTGCCGGCAGCTCCCTGTAGTTTTCCCCTTCCCTTGCCCAGAACTAGGTTTTTGTTTGTTTTGTTTGTTTTCGTTTTTAAATGGTTTCTTTCACTTGATTTTTCCCCATTGATTCTAAGCCAATCTGATAGTTTGTATGTGTATTCACTCTCTCTCTCTCTCTCTCTCTCTCTCTCTCTCTCTCTCTCTCTCTCTCTCTCTCTCTCTCTCTCTCTCTCTCTCTCTCTCTCTCTCTCTCTCTCTCTCTCTCTCTCTCTCTCTCTCTCTCTCTCTCTCTCTCTCTCTCTCGCTTGAATTGCGTCCCCTTAAACTGAATAGTGAAGTAGATGAGCCATTTGGATTTGTTTGTACATAATACTGTTTTCTGAACTCTGTATGTTTATGGGCTTCACAGGCCTAAACATTAAACCATTTTGAGTTTGAGTTGAGTTTGAGTCTCTCTCTCTCTCTCTCTCTCTCTCTCTCTCTCTCTCTCTCTCTCTCTCTCTCTCTCTCTCTCTCTCTCTTCTGAATCTTTTTCTATGGTCACCCCCTAAAGTGTGTACAATTACTTCTATGTAAAGAAGTTGGTCACCACCACAGAAGAAGAAGAAGAAATAAAACCCCTTAACCACGACTGAAACAAAAAAAGCAAAATCTGTGGACGTTTCTGGGTGTTTTTTTAGAAAAGAAAATAATATTAAAAAAAGTGAAAAGATTTTCATGAATAAAACTGTTTAAATCTAAAGAAAACAAAAGTGGAATATTTGAGTGGTTGAACCGGTCTTCTGCTTCTTTTTGAATTTTTTTTTAAAATTTCAACTGCCTTAATAGTTTGCCTTGCACGTGCAAAACAAGACACGTTGTTCTTCTTGTCATGCTGGGGTGGTTTCCTGGACATTAGCGCTCCGTGGCGTTCTGTCGGAGACAGAAAAGTGTAGCTATCATACCTTAAAGATCCACCAGATCACGTGTCAAAATCACGGGTTTCACGTGTTTTCCCTCTTATAGCTGGTAAGAAATCTTGTTTTGACCAGGATTTACTCCAATACAAATGCCCCCAAATTGAAAACGAAAGATAATTTTAAAGAGCAGCCTCAATTTGTACCAGGCTAGCTCGCTGCGATCACAGTAGGACACTGAACATCGTGTAGGCCTAAATAATAAAATGTGGGCACTAATGAGAATCGATTTGCAACTCGGTATGATGTGCAACTGATATACCTCGACAATGTGTCCTGTGATTATCAGATTTTGCGCAATATGCTTTTGAGTCTTCTGAACAAGGTATTATAAGACTAACCTTTTTTTAGTCAAAGAAGAAGAAGAAGAAGAAGAAGAAGAAGAAAAGGAAGAAGAAGAAGAAGAAAAAGAAGGAGAAGAAGAAGAAGAAGAAGAAGAAGAAGAAGAAGTTTCCGTTCATCCGCGTTGGTTTTCGAATGCGTCTTCAGGATTAATGTCCCAAATATAAACAGCAACAACAACAACAACAAAATACTAAAGAGTTTGTCATCCGAGGAAATAAATTTATGATGTTTACAAAATCAGCGAAAGAAAGTCGAGTCATGGAGAACATATGTCTTTTTCTTCTTCTTCTTCTTCTTTTTCTGAGAAAGTTCTGCAATTAACATGCTCATTCTCTCCAGAGTTTTTATTATCAGTATCTGTATTGTTATACATTCGGGACTATCCTGCTGGTGTTGCACTGCCTCCGGGCATTGCCTCCGATCCGGGATCGCTCCCACCATCTTTATTATCCACCAGTGTCCCACATGTGTCTGTTCCAGACCGGAGGACCTTAAAGACCCACCAGGTCACGTGTCAAAATCACGGGTTTCACGTGTTTTCCCTCTTATAACTGGACAGAAATCTTGTTTTGACCAAGCCTGACCCCCATAAAAATGGCCCCAAATTCAAACCGAAACATCAGTTTAAAAAGCAGCCTCAATTTCAAGTTAGGGAAATTTGTATGTGGGTCACAGCTACCCAGAAAAAACCCAAGGGACTTAAACGTGGTGCATCAATGGGTCTTTAAACGGATTTTTCATTCATTCATGCTCATTCTCTCTTTTAAAATAAAAGATGGACATTTCTTCTTCTTCTTCTTCTTCTTCTTCCTATTACTGGACTGGGCCTCACGGCGTTTAAAGTCAGATACGCGACTGACAGGCGGCGTGTGCGCTCAATGCCTAATTTTAAAACTTGAATAGTAATTTGGGATCCATCCCTAAAACTTGAGGTTAAAACTGTATACACTGGTCCACTGGGAGACCAGCAGACGGAGGCCTGGTGGCTGATGTAAATGCCACCTAGGCCGGCCCTGAATGCATCGGAACAGATGGTTTCAGTCAGGCTTGTGGGGAGCATGTTCCACATTAATAGTTCGCGCAGGCCGTAACGCCCGTGCAACTCACCCTGGCTGTATTTAGTGTTCGGATGTTGCTGCGCACTGTCGCATGAAAATAGGTAGCTCGTAAAAATAAGTAGCTCGCTATTATGAGAGTCTGTATTTGCGACGACCACACATTTCACTTTTTCTGTACTTTAGCCATTTAACTAACCCTAACCCTAACCCTAGAAAAAAAGTGAAATTTGTGGTTCATGCTCAATGTCGCAAATACACACTGTCATAGGTAGCGAGCTACTTATTTTTACGAGCTACCTATTTTCATGCGACACGCACGAGGTGACAACAACTCTTCAAATGAACATTCTGAATTTTGTTTTTGATTAATGCTCTGCATCCGCTTCAACAAACCCACTTCCTTTCTCATTGCGTTTCTTCGCGAGTCGTGAGAGACATCAAACTTGCAAAGTACCGATGTGTGGAAATCGCCTCGAAAAGAAAGTAAGTGAACCACAGTTAGTAAAGTAAGCTTTGGTATTTCTTCTCCTTCTTCTTCTTCTGGGAAGTTGTTTCTTAACATAGTCAATACTAACACCCGCAACATTCTTTTTACTAACCGTGTTGTTCAGATGTGGAATGATCTACCAATTAGTATAAAGAATGCACCTAACATTAACGAATTCAGAAATCTTTTGGACGAAACCCCAAATTTCAAAAACAAAACTTAAAAGTTTCGATGACTTAATACAGCCATTCTCTTAGTTAAAGATTTATATTTGATTAGTTTTAGTTTAAGGAGACGCAACAAACCCACTAATCAATTTGTCACAAGTAAAATGCATTGCGAAGGGGCGTAAAAGGGCCGAGAGGCCTATAAATAACCCTACTCCCACCTACCTTCTTCTTCTTCTTCTTCATCTTTTGCGTTCCCAGGCCATAATTGGTAAGGTCCGTACGTGTCCGGATTTTCAGTTTTCACTGGTCCTCCCCGCAGCATTCATTCCGATTTCGTGGAAGCTCAAAGGGAAAATTATTTGGAAGACTTTATTTTTTGAGGCAGGAAAATTGGTTGAGTAACTCAGAAAGATAGTAGATGACAGAAAGCAAAGGGGAACGGCAGAGTCAAAGAGAGTGACAGATTAGAGGAAGGTATACAAGCACAGAACTTCCAGAAGGTGGTGGAACTATTTGTGCGAAAGACACCAACCCCCCCGTATCCCCACGGGGAGTAGCTTTGGTATCTTAACTTTATTCTTCTCGTTACCCTTTTGCCAGCAAAGGAGTGTGATTTGTCGTGGGGTTTGTTTCCTTTTGGTTGTTGTTGGTCAGTTCCAAAGGTTCATTAAAGAAACTGGGTATAGGTCAAGATGTGCCTCCCCCCCCCCCCCCCTTTCTCGGTTAATTCCATTTTTCAGTTTTTGCCTTTCTTACCAAACATGAAGCTGTATTTTATGAAAATTTTCAGCTAATTATCTTTCTTCAATAATAAATTGCAGTCATGATAATGGCCATTATCTAATAGGACCCCCCCCCCCCCTATGTACTGCAGTACACTGCGGCATTTGTCACAGTCGTGGTTCATTGCGTTTTCCCGTCTTATATGGGGGGGGGGGGGGTAGGGGTAGGGATAGGGTTAGGGTTAGTATTCCAAAAAGATAATTAGCTGAAAAGGTTAATAAAATACAGCTTTATGTTTGGTAAGAAAGGCAAAAACGGAAAAATGGAATTAACCGAGAAATAAAGTGAAATCTTTTCGTCTTTAAAAAAAATATGCGTTGCATGCATCTTTTTCTTCTTCTTTTCGTTGTTGCTTTTGTAGTCATATATCCCTATGTAGGTTTCTATAATTAATCATTTGGGTCGAATTCAGTTGCATAATTAATTAATCAAGGAAGGTAACGGGAGCCATACCACAGACTGTTCTTGAAATTAGTCTCTATAATCGGCGTCGTTCAAACATACCACCTTCATACTTATTCAGCAATTTCTTCTAGAACTGGAAAGGGCAAACAAAGAAGATTGCATAAAACTGGCATTAAAAACGCCTTCGCAGAGTAGTTTCTTAGGAAAAAACCAACGAATTAAATCTCTCTCTCTCTCTCTCTCTCTCTCTCTCTCTCTCTCTATCTCTCT
>CM065701.1:16999024-17004024 GCA_017654935.2 Phymorhynchus buccinoides | reverse complement strand
TGTTTTAACAGAAAATGGTGTGATTTCAAACTTGGGTTTTGTTTGTAGTCTTTAAAGGATGCAAATCATGTATTTCCTTTTATTCTTATAATTTGAACAGCAGTCCAATTTGCTTTCTTTCGCGACCCCCACCCCCCACCCCCCCACCCACCCCTCCTTGTTCCAAGACTAAAAGATACCTGCATGCGAGCAAGCGCAGTGATACCGTTGCATGTTGTTTTCCCTCTCATCTTCGAGTAAAGTGAACAATGTGCAACATTCAGACTGGGAGAAAAAACCCAAAGTAAGTTTGGAGTTTGATATGAACAAATTTTTTATCGAACTTGTTTCACTCGTCGAAACTGGACAGTCTTAGATATCCAAGGTATTCAGCATAGTTACGTTTCCATGCATAACCTATAAATATGCGACGAAGTTGAACTGATGATGATGATGATGAGATATTGTGGCGGTACCATAGCCGATGAGGTTTAACCGAGGCGTGGTTACTGCTACACCTATCTGTATTGTTTAAAAAATCGGGACTTTACTGGTGTTGCACTGCCTCCGGGCATTGCCTCCAGTATTGTTCCCACCATCTTTGTATCTACAAATGTCCCATATATGTGTCTGTTCCAGACCGAGAGCCCGTAAAACACCATTTTTCATTCATTCACTGATGGTGAAATTCATACGTTTTGGTGGGCTTATAATCTCGTCATCAACCTACTCTTTGGATGTGCCAGTATTTGTGTCCTAACACCACGAAAGGGACATTAAGTGTCAAACTAACCATTCTGAGAAAAGTATACCTTTAACAACTTCAGGCAATTCACTTTCTATTGATACAAGAACCATTCTTGTGTCTTTTTCCGTTCCAGAGTCATGAGCATTTAAAGTTAGTAGGGTGAGCGTCGGCCATTTTGAGGAAACACAGTCTAAAGTCTAGCCTAGCTGAAGAAAATGCATTGACCAGGGCCTGTATTCACGTTGAGATAGCATGAGACTTAGCATCATGCTAACTTAGAAGCTCTTCCAATGTCCTATATGATTTAATAGGACTTTTGGAAGAGCTTCTAAGTTAGCATGATGCTAAGTCTCATGCTATCTCAACGTGAATACAGGTCCTGCTCGTTTGAAGGCACTTATAAGATCATTTAGAGACCATATTAAAGATTGTCCTTTATAAGTATGAAAGATGGGATGTTAGATAACGCAAAAATACCTATAACTCAAAACTGACAAAAAATGAGATTTTTGACTTAACCCTTTCGCCGCCAGCCATTTTTCAGCCAAAATATTCCAGTAAATTTAACTGGGTAGAGAATGTTTTTTATTTGCATCATATTGGGAATGTTTCTGTGACATGCATAACATTAGGCCTATCCTTACCTCCCAAAATTAAGAAAATAGGGTCTTTGGATAACAGGCCTTGATTTGATGCGTTTTAGTGACATGGGTGTTAAACTATTGTGGTGCATAAATGCGACATTGGCGGTGAAAGGGTTAATGTCCCTTTCGTGGTGCTATGTCGCATTTGTCTTCGAGCCTTGTTTTTATTTGTGCTCTTTTAATCAAGTCGCAGCTACTACCCCCCTTTTCAAGGGTTTCATTCAATATGGTTTATTTATAGACTGGATTTGATATGATTTAAAATTTACAATATATTAGCTAAATGTAGTAGTGAGTATCGAATTGTGTGCTTGTTCGGGGAGAAGGGTGTGTTTCGAAGAAATCGTCCTCGTCGTAGTTTATGATATTTGTTTTTCTCTCTCAACACATTCGTAAATACTTATCTTGATGGAAATGGAAATGTATTTTTAAATGTGTGTGTTTTCCTCAGAAGCGCCAGTTCATGTCTTTTTGATCACATAAAAATAGACAATAAAATATTTGATGCAGAAATGGATTCACAGTTTGCGTTGTACACATGTTTGAGAGAGAGAGAGAGAGAGAGAGAGAGAGAGAGAGAGAGAGAGAGAGAGAGAGAGAGAGAGAGAGAGAGAGAGAGAGAGAGAGAGAGAGAGAGAGAGAGAGAGAGAGAGAGAGAGAGAGAGAGACAGACAGACAGACAGACAGACAGACAGACAGACAGACAGACAGACACAGAATGGGTAATTATCTATCAATCAATCAATCGATCAACCAATCAACAACTTTAATAATCCCTGAGGAAAGTGCAAAGCACATTCACTGGCTCGATACACAAACAGTACTAAAACATGCATTATGCATAAAACAAACATCGCAGAGGAAACGTCCAAACCATTGCGAAACTGTCACAGACACGCAGACACGCGGTCACTCAGAGGTGTTACGACCGTTCGAAACTGTAACAATGGTTCAGAGATGCTACAGACCTATTACAACCGTTCATATATGTTATGACCGTTCAGAACTGTCACGACCGTTCAGAACCATTTGGACCTGTTACAACCGTTCATAACTGCTACAACCATTCAGAACTGTTAGGACAATTCGGAGCTATTACGACCATTCGGTTCCATTGTACCTATCAATAGCTGTTACGGCCGTTCAGAGCTGTTACGACCGTTCAAAACTGTAAAGCCTGTTCAGAGCTGTTAGGACCTGTTACGACCGTTCGAAACTGTAACGATCGTTCAGAGATGTTACAACTGTTTAGACCTGTTACGACCGTTCATATATGTTATGACCATTCAGAGCTGTTGCGACCGTTCGGTTCCATTGCACCTATTAATAGCTGTTACGGCCGTTCAGAGCTGTTACGACCATTCAAAAATGTAAAACCTGCTCAGAGCTGTTACAACCGTTCAGAGCCGTTACGACCGTTCAGACCTGTTGCGACCGTTAACAGGCGTTATGACCGTTTGGAGCTGTTACAATCATTCAACGTTGTTACGAAAGTTCAGTGATGTTACAACTGTTCAGAGCTGGTACGACCATCCAAACATATAACGATCTTTCGTAGTTGCTACGACCGCTCAGTACTGTAATTACCGCTCGAATCTGTAGCGACCGTTCTAAGCAGCTACGTCCGTACATAGCTGCTACTATCGTCCATAGCTGTAACGACCGTTCGAAAGTGTAACGATACTTGAGGGCTGGTACAACCGTTCAGAAATGTACCAACACTTCAAATTTTCTACGACCGTTCATAGCTGCTACAACCGTTTAGAACTGTTGCAATCATGAAGAACTGTTACTTCACTTCCGAACTGTTACGACCGTTCGAAACTGTTGCGGCCATTCAGAGCTGTTACGACCTGTCAAGACCGTTCAGAGGCGTTACGACCATCCAGATGTGTTATGTTATGGTGTTTAAAGCTGGTACAATCATTCAACGTGGTTACGACCGTTCAGAGCTAGTACGACTGTCCAAAACTGTGGCGATCTTTTAGAGTTGCTACGACCATTCAGTACTGTAACGACCGTTCATCGTTGCTACAACCGTTCACAACTGTTACAATCACTAAGAACTGTTACTTCACTTCAGAACTGTCATGACCGTTCGAAACTGTAATGACCGTTCAGATCCATAACGACTATTCAGAGCTGTTACGACCGTTCAGAGCTGTTACGACCGTTCAGAGCTGTTACGACCGTTCAGAGCTGTTGTGACCGTTCAGAGCTGTTACGACCGTTCAGAGCTGTTACGACCGTTCAGAGCTGTTACGACCGTTCAGAGCTGTTGTGACCGTTCAGAGCTGTTACGACCGTTCAGAGCTGTTACGACCGTTCAGAGCTGTTACGACCGTTCAGAGCTGTTGTGAACGTTCAGAGCTGTTACGACCGTTCAGAGCTGTTACGACCGTTCAGAGCTGCTACGACCGTTCAGAGCTGTTACGACCGTTCAGAGCTGTTACGACCGTTCAGAGCTGTTGTGACCGTTCAGAGCTGTTGTGACCGTTCAGAGCTGTTGTGACCGTTCGAAACTGTAACGACTGTTCGGAGCAGTTAAGATCGTTCAGGTGTTACGACCGTTCAGAGCTTTTCCGACCGTACGAAGCTGCCAGGACTTTTTATGACCGTTCAGAGCTGTTATGACCTGCTTAGACCTTTGAGAGGTTTTAGGACTGTTCAAAACCGTAACGACTGTTCAGAGCTGTTACGACCGTTCGAAACTGTAGCGATCGTTCAGAGATGTTCAGACCGTTGAGATCTGCTACATCATAATTTGTACGACCGTTCAGAGCCATAAGGACCTGTTACGACCGTTCAGAACTGTGTCGCACACACATACACGCGCGCACGCACGCACACACACACAACATGCACGCGCACGTACACACACGTACACGCACGTGCACGCACGCACGCGCGCGCGCGCACACGCGCACGCACGCACACACACACACACACACACACACGCACGCACGCACGCACGCACGCACGCACGCACGCACACACACACACACACACACACACACACACACACACACAGCAACACAAACTGTTTAGTAATTCTGCAGGGAATTATTTGATGATTTTTTTTATTAAATGCATGCACGTCTATTGTAATAAAAGGTCGCTTCTAAAAGACAACGCGTAGACATAAAACATTGCAGCTCTAGTTTAATCAACAAAACTGCCGGGTTTTTTTTGTTTTTTAACGTTTTCAAATAAACAAAGATGATGAGACAAGTTCTTCGAGAAACATCCCCTCCCTGAATAAGCAAAATACAACTTCGCTGACCATTGCCACGGCTAATATAATTGCAACACCATATTATCCAATTTAGGCTGTAAAGAATCATATTGAATGGAACCACTGAAACAGGGGGGCAACTGCCGCGACATGATTAAAAGCAGCACAAATAAAAGCAAACAATAAGACTAAAAGCACACAAATACAGTCACATACAAAGAGTCGATTGATTAGATTGTTCGTAAATTATTGAATTTCACCACCAGTACAACTTCTTTGATGTATACGTGTGTGCGTGTACATGGCTTACGCATAGACACGCATGCTATGACTGTGGGATCTGATGATTGTTTTTCTTTTCTCACAAACTTTCATGTTTAGTCGAGTGCAACAA
>CM065701.1:16984024-16986524 GCA_017654935.2 Phymorhynchus buccinoides | reverse complement strand
TACAGGCCTATCACCACCACCACCATCGTTTCCATCACCAGGACGGTCCACCAACAAGAGCATAGGCAGGCACCAATTGAAGCCAATCTTTCGCGTGGCCAACCATACCATACCCAGACGATAGTTATTCTATTAACCGTTATAATTATAACTATCCTCTTCTCAGGCAAGCTCCACTACCCCACCCACCCACCCCGACTCTAATATAAAGCCATGGACAGAAAGTCGACAGAGCCACCGGCAACGGAATGCCAGCACCACAACCTACAGCAGCCTCCCACAGCCGCTGTCTCTCCTTCTCCCAAACGCCCAGACACCGGAGGGTCGTCGAGCCTATGGTACTCCAACCCGTGGACCGGCGTAGGCTCCTGCGTGTTGGTCCTCGTCGTGCTTTACGTGGTAGCGGCGTTTTGTTGGAACGGTATCCGCGGGCTCGCGCAGTCGTTTCTCAGGGTGGTGCAGCGACTGCTGGGGTGGAGGGGGAGTGGGAGGGGTGGGAGGGGTGGGAGGGTCAGGGGTCAAGGAGGTCATCCCGCGATGATCCCCATGGCCCCACATGTCCCAGGCCAGGCCAACGGGCGTCCTCCCATTCCCCGTGATGCTTAGGAAAGGGAGGGGAGAGGGGCGGGTTCAGATGGGATGGTGATTTGTTGTTGTTGTTGTTTTTTGGGGGAAGAAGTGAGCTTGTGCGCGCGCGCGCGCGCGCGTGTGTGTGTGTGTGTGTGTGTGTGTGTGTGTGTGTGTGTGTGTGTGTGTGTGTGTGTGTGTGTGTGTGTGTGTGTGAGAGAGAGAGAGAGAGAGAGAGAGAGAGAGAGAGAGAGAGAGAGAGAGAGAGAGAGAGAGAGAGAGAGAGAGAGAGAGATATTTCAATTCAGTTCAAACAACGTTAATGAATATGCCTTCTGCTGTATCATAAGGAGGCTGGGGAAGGGGTTATGAGAGAGAGAGAGAGAGAGAGAGAGAGAGAGAGAGAGAGAGAGAGAGAGAGAGAGAGAGAGAGAGAGAGAGAGAGAGAGAGAGAGAGAGAGAGAGAGAGAGAGAGAGAGAGAGAGAGAGAGAGAGAGAGAGATTGATTCAAATTCTGAAATACTTAATGAATCTCCCCGAAAGTATTTTTTTATTGATGATTGTTGTTGTTTTTCCAAATTGATGTAATGTCCATCCCTTACTCAATACATATAAATCAGACATTATGCATGGCGTCTTTCATCTTGTAGTCATAAATGTTGTAGTTTTCAATTCGGGCTTTTCAATGCTTTTTAAATGAGAGCAACATTCTTTTTTTTCTTTCTTTTTTTCTTTAATTAATATTTTATCCCTGCAACAGCCCAGGCTTTTGGTCTACACGTGAATTCGCATGACCTTCTATGCTAAAAAAAAAGTGAAAGTCGTATGCATAAAGCCCCTATAGACAGCCCTGGCATGGTCTTAGTTGTCGACGAGGCTATCATTACAATCTTAATCTTAAAGCGATGGCTTGGAGTCAAAACGGATTATCTTTAGATAGTCCATTGACATATTATTGAACTTATTACGAAGACTAATCATTTGTATAAAAAAAAAAGACTGCTGAAATAAATAAAAAATTAAAAAAACTTTTATATTTCTGCAGTCATTGTTTGATACAGGTTATTAGTTTTTGTAATATATCCAATAATACGTAGTGATTTAACACCTATGTCACTAAAAGGCATCAAATTGGGGTCTATTATCCAAAGATCGTATTGCCTTAGTTTTGGGAAGTAAGGATAGACCTTATTGTATATCTGTCACAGAAGAATCCCCAATACTGCAGATGGATTTTGTTTTCTACCCAGGTATATTTAATGGAATGTTTTTGCTGAAATATGGCTGGCGGTGAAAAGGTTAAAATACCAAAATATATCATTATGATGATGACATTGAAAGTATTGGATCTAAGCTTAGTTCTTATCATTTGACTCGTAGGTTTTTGAGTTGCTTTTTATCGGCACATGTTTTAATATGTTGCTTGTGCTGGTATTCCACACGGAAAACAGCTATAGTTCCTGGTTTCTTAGCAAAGCGCTTTATTCTTAGGTTTTTGAGTGACTTTTTGTCGGCACCATATTTTAATAAATATGTTGTTTTTACTGGTATTCCTTTTCACCGTGTCACGGAAAACAGCTAATAAATAGTTCCTGGTTGATTCTTCGGTTTTTGAGTGGCTTTTTGTCGGCATCATGTTTTATTATGTTGTTTTTACTGGCATTCCTTTTAACTGTGTCACGGAAAACAGCTAATTAGTTCCTGGTTTCTTAGCGAAGCGCTTGATTCTTAGGTTTTTGAGTGACTTTTTGTCGGCACCATGTCTTAATATGTTGCTTTTGCTGGTATTCCTTTCAACCCTTTCACCGCCAAAGTCGCATTTTAGCACCACAGTGATTTAGCACCTATGTCACTAAAAGGCATCAAATTGGGGTCTATTATCCAAAGACCCTATTGTCTTAGTTTTGGGAAGTAAGGATAGACCTTATTTTAT
>CM065701.1:16964024-16981524 GCA_017654935.2 Phymorhynchus buccinoides | reverse complement strand
GAGAAATTATGTTGTGGCACGGCATACAATCACATACATAATTTAAGAAGATAATAATTATTAAATAAACAAACACATAGAATTTTAAATCACAAGTAAAATACAAGAAAAAAACACGACCATTTACCATAAACAATGCATCTATACATCTTATAATTAAATAATAATATAGACCTAATTATAACATGATACGTCATATAAAAGCGATGGGATAAAATGAAAAACTGGAACAAGAGCGTCTTGCACGCAGAATTCTCATTTCGATTTAAACCCTAAGTGACAACCGCTCACTATCCCTTTATTCTTGAATTGCCCGTCTCCGTCCAGTTTAACCGCTTCATTCACTGCCTTGCACTCTTCGTGGTTCGTGAGACACCGTCAATGTTGCATCTCCAGCGACCGTGAACATCGTGGGATAGAAAGTAAGTAAGCTTAGCGTTCTGTCTACAGCTGTTTGTGTTTCTCGCTCTTAACACGTGTCACATTCCCTCTTATGCTAGGAAGATTTCTTAAGATTTCTTACCAGCCATAAGAGGGAAAACACGTGAAAACCGTGATTTTGACATCCTAACGGATGTGTTTTTGCAAGAAACACGTCGAGATCACCAGGAAAACACCATTTAATACAGAGATCGCAACACTCACTTTGCTCTGGTTTTCCTAAAAAAAATCAAACCGTCAAATCGGCGATTCCTCCTTGGCGGAGGTGCTGGAAGTCAAATTATTTCACCCAAAGAGAAGCCGCGTGCCGTCTCTTTTCTAATGTCCGCCAAATCGTTCCCAATACAAGCCTTTTTTCTTCGGTTTTTTTATAATTTTATACAGTTTATTTAAAGGAGTTTCGCTCACAACAAAGGAAATAGCTCCAATTGTTTTTAATGCACCACAAAAAATAGAAAACGCTTCAACCACAATGAGTGTCCTCCACCCACCCATCCAAAATGGCTACTCTCTCCAGCATATCCGCCAAGGAGGAATCACCGTTTTGACGGTTTAATTTCTAGGAAACCGGAGCAAAGTGAGTGTTCCGATCCTTGAAAAGGCCGTCTTTCTTGTGATCTCGACGTGTTTCTTGCAAAAACTCGTCCGTCAGGGTCCACCTTTAACGACACGCTGACCCACCACGATTGAGTCCCTTGGTTTTCTCTGGATATGTGTAGACAGTACATTAAATATAGCATCCATGGTATAATGCACTTTTTGAACAATGAACTAAAAGACAAATCAAGTAGTGTAAATAGTATCCACAGTAGCTTTTCTCAGCTCCTGTCAGTTCATGCCTTTTGTTAGACACTCATCACCAGCATAAACCAATTTAAAGTGTTTTATCCATTAGGCTTACATTGTCTTATGATGGTATGCCACTTGTAAGGTCTTTTCCTATCCCTAACCACAATCAATGATAAGAATATTTGCCGCTTTCAAAAGAAATAACTTGAAAAAATAGCTCTCTGTGGAAAACTGAAAGGAGCTAGAATGAGGGGAATCCGTGTACTGTGTATCATAATCTTCCAAAATGTTGAAGTAGGATACTTAATTGAAAGAAGAAGAAGAACTATCAAACCGATACGTTCACTGCCTTATCTCCCACTTCACTTGTTTATTTACTCGTGTGTGTTTTTAAAAGGAAAAGACAAAACATTAACCGCCTAAAAAAGCCGCTGTAGCTCAGTTGGTAAGTCCTTCCCCCCACATGGCCGAAAGGTCGCAGATGGCGTTAAATCCTATGTCTTGGTAAGTCCGAGTCGCTAGCTCGTAATCCGTCAGGTTTGCGAGTGCGCGGGTTCGAGCCCAGCTCGGTTCACAGTGGTGTGTCCTTTGGGAAAGGCACTTTACTCCTATTTTCCTCACTCCACCCAGGTGTAAATGGGTACCTGACGTCAGTCGGATGAGACTTTTCAAAAACCGAGATCCCGTGTGCGAACGCATGCACAAGCTCTTGCGCACACGTTAATAAAGCCCATCCCACTATTCGGTACGAGTAGGCCGTGTGTGCCGGTGGGATGGATGACTGGAAGTCACATAGCATGCATCCTGTGCGCTAGTAATGGTCTGAATGAAGACCAGTGAGCGCGGGGCAGGATAAACATCCCCAACTGGAAGAAGAAGAAGAAGAAATGAAAGCCAGAAGAAGAGAGAGCGTGGGGTTGGCGAAATTCTATGACTATGAGACGCGCTACCTAATTCCACAAAATTGTAAGATTTTGCTTTGCACCCCCCCCCCCCTCCCCCTCTCCCTCTCTCCGGTCTCTCTCTCTCTGTCTCTCTGTCTCTCTGTCTCTCTCTCTCTCTCTCTATGTCTGTCTCTGTCTGTCTCTCTCTCTCTCTTTCTCTCTCTCTCTCTCTCTCTCTCTCTCTCTCTCTCTCTCTCTCTCTCTCTCTCTCACAACTCAATGTTTCTAGGGGTGAGAGAGAGGGGAGAGAGACTGGGGGGGGATGAGGGAGAGAGAGAGAGAGAGAGAGGGGGGGGGGAGAAACAGATCACACGTGATGGACAAGAGGCTGCGTGAAGGAACAAGGACGGTTGTCCGGTTTTTTTAAAAACAAATTTCAAATGTCCAAGCAGAGATTTCAATAAGTCCACGACAAATCTTTCAAAAGTCCACGAAGACGCTTCAGAATTCTACGAAGACAACAACGCTTCAAAAGTCTAAAAACAAAGTCCACCAATCACTGTCAACATCAACGTGAAAAAACAAAAGTTCAATAAAAACATTTTTTTAAAGTCCACCAATCACTGTCAAACGTCAAATCTACGAAGAAATTTGAAAACACAAAACCCTACAAAGGCGCTTTATACAAGTCCACGAAAGCAAGCACTCCCAGAAGTCAGAAGTGAAGTCCATCGGTCACTTATTAACTCCATCATCTCCAGCTCCAGTATTACGAAGTGACAGTTACATCACTGAGCAATCTGTTTTGGTTTTGGGTTTTTTTAATTTTAGGGTTCACTTTGAGGAAGCAACGCACTGTCCAGTTTACGACCTCATGTGGACTGAGACCTTAGCACTGCCAGATTGATCGCAAGAGAGAGAGAGATTATTATATGCAGAGGTTTGCACCGTAAACGTGCTTTCTATTTTGTTATCGTTCATTGCTCAACTCGACCGCATTGATCTTTAACACTCTCCCCCCCCCCTCCCCCCTCCCCCCGTGGCACCTGTTTCCTGTGGAAGGATCTTTGAACGCCTACATTCTCTCTTTATATCTGTTGCATCCGAAACCTAATATTGTTGGACAATTAACATTATTGTTCTACTACTATGTATGTAATCCCTAAATGGAATAAAAGGGTAATTAATTACTTTTCGCATTTTTGGAGGGGGCGATATATAACGTAGGTTTTTTCTTCTTTTTTTTCTTTCTTTTTTTTCTTTTTTTTTCTTCGGTTTTTTGGGGGGATGGGGGCGCGTATTGCCTATCTACAAACAAACTGCTGACGAAATAACAATGGGGACATTTGATCTGATCTTACAATTCAGGTGATTAGGATTTGTTTTTTAAAAAGTAGCTTTTAACTAGTAATAGACACATTCCGAGCGTGTTGATGATTGGTTTAATTGATGTTATATAAATTGAATCACATTTTTATTCAAAATATTGAGAGAGAGAGAGAGAGAGAGAGAGAGAGAGAGAGAGAGAGAGAGAGAGAGAGAGAGAGAGAGAGAGAGAGAGAGAGAGGGAGGGAGAGAGAGAGAGAGAGAGAGAGAGAGAGAGGGAGGGAGGGAGAGAGAGAGAGAGAGAGAGAGAGAGGGAGAGAGAGAGAGATAGAGAGAGAGAGAGAGAGAGAGAGAGAGGGAGAAAGAGAGAGGGAGAGAGATAGAGAGGGAGGGAGGGAGAGAGAGAGGGAGAGAGAGGGAGAGAGAGAGAGAGAGAGAGAGAGAGAGAGAGAGAGAGAGAGAGAGAGAGAGAGAGAGAGAGAGGGAGAGAGAGAGAGAGAGAGATGGAGGGAGAGAGAGAGGGAGAGAGAGAGAGAGAGGGGGAGAAAGAGAGAGGGGGAGAGAGAGAGAGGGATGGAGGGAGGGAGAGAGAGAGGGAGACAGAGAGAGAGAGGGAGAGAGAGAGGGGAGGGAGAGAGAGAGAGAGAGAGAGAGAGAGAGAGGGAGAGAGAGAGAGAGAGAGAGAGAGAGGAGAGAGAGAGAGAGAGAGAGAGAGAGGGAGGGAGAGAGAGAGGGAGAGAGAGAGAGAGAGAGGGGAGGGAGAGGGAGGGAGAGAGAGAGAGAGAGAGGGAGAGAGGGAGGGAGGGAGGGAGAGAGAGAGAGAGTGAACGAATGAACGAAGAAACCTTTTTTTATATTGAAGGATAAGAATAAGTACTATACAGGCTTGTTTGCATCCAGCCCTCATCAAAATGAACAGGGAGAAGAAACAATAGCCACCACCATTAACAACAAATGTAAAAAAAAAATAAAAAATAATGAAAGTAAAAAAGCACGAACAGGCACGCACAAAATACATACTTATTAATCAACTATGAAAAACATCAAACACAATCAAATTAAAGTTACCTATTAGAAGCAAGTACGTACACACACAAACGCGCACGCGCGCGCACGCACGCACGCACGCAGAGAGAGAGAGAGAGAGAGAGAGAGAGAGAGAGAGAGAGAGAGAGAGAGAGAGAGAGAGAGAGAGAGAGAGAGAGAGAGAGAGAGAGAGAGAGAGAGAGAGAGAGAGAGAGAGAGAGAGAGAGAGACTATATAATATATTTGTCTCATTCTAGACATTGAATTAAATTTTCACCGATCTCTGTATTCTGTAGACTCTGTGATTAAGAGTTATGGCCGAGAGATAGGGGAGACCTGCTATTGTTGTACTTACTGAGAAGATATCTCACAATCCGACCGCTATAAAACTTTGAACATGGATACTGCTGGTAGATAGCTATAACCGTATACTATCATTATAAAGAGAAGGTTTATGTCTTTGGCTTAATAGTAAGAATAGTTTTCTCAGAAGGTACGAATTTGAAGACCTATTACGCAATTGGTACAATTTAGTTACTGATATCGTACCAGGGGGTTCATAGCACTAATTTAACAGTAGGATGCACGTGATTTGGCTTTAGCTATATGTCATTCTTTTTTCTAAATGTTCCAGTTAATAATAATAATAATACTGGTTATCTATAGAGCGCTTAACTCCCTTTGCAGGGAGCTCAAAGCGCTGAACAAAGGCCTAAGCACTAACAATATAAAGATACACACTTAAAGACAAGCCAAGAATAATCAACATGAAGACAAGTATCAATGAATATAAACATTAAAAATAAGTGAAACTGTTAATACAAAATACATGTAATAATCTCTCCCTCCCCCTTCCCTCCCCCCACGCACGCACACACGCACACGCACACGCATACACACACACACACACACACACACACACACACACACACACACACACACACACACACACACACACACACACACACACTGCAGGTTAATATCATCAAGGTCTACGTGGATTAGAGGTGAGAGTATGAGGTTTCAAAAAGATGAGTTTTCAGAAAAGGTTTGAAAGACTGGACAGAGGAAGAGTGGCGAACACTGTGTGGTAAGCTATTCCAGACCGAGGGAGCAGAGTACGAGAAAGAAGATTCACCGAAGGATTTAGTTTTAATACGGGGAGTGGAGAGCAGGCATGAGTCGGAGGAAGATCTGAGATGTCGGGTGGGAGTGTAGGTTTGTACAATGTCAGTGAGATACTGAGGGGCAGTTCCATTAATAGAGTTGAAGGTGAGGCATGCGACCTTGTACTGAATTCGAGCAGAAATTGGAAGCCAGTGAAGAGTGTGAAGTTAGTCTGTGATGTCCAAATAATTTTTATATCATGTTATCGTCAATGGTTCGATGTCACATAAAATAGGCTTCTGAACGGCTTAGTATGGCTGCGCCATTCAAAAAACATAGGAGGTACAAATTACGTGATAGTGGTACGAATTACGCTACTCTTGCCCAGGTATTTTTGCTTCGAATATTTTTGCTTACAAAATGGACAATATTGACGCTTAGGCCGTGTACACAGTAGACGTGGAAACCTCATGCGCAATCCGTAAATAAGTAAAAGAAAGAAGGAAAAAAATAAACGCACGTGTCCGTATTTCCCCTAATCCGAATATTTTATCCTTCTTTCTCTTACTTATTTATGGGTTTCCGTGCATAACTTCCGTGTCTAATGAGTCCGCGGCCTAACACTTTAAAGATTTTTTAAAGTCGCGTTTCCAGTTTTAATCCTCGTATTGCTGCAATGAATAACAAACAAAAAAAGCATTAATACCCAAAACAACATCAGATGCTACCAAAATGAAATGTTTACCTTTCAAAGGGTTCTCCGATTTGTTGCATTTTGGGTGTGATCAAATATTTCCCTTCCCCTGTCCAAACTGCACACACAAATATTGATCCCCAATCTACTACCGTTTTTGGTAGGAAACCAGGTAGTACGAATTCCGTGGCAGGTACGATATCAGTGATTCTCCCCTACTCTTCGTTTCTCTCGTCTTGTCCATTGAAACGCCCACCACTTTCCGAACATTAAAAGACAGGAAATGTCCAAAAGAAAATTGGAATACAAAAGTACTGAGAGAGAGAGGAGAAAGAGAGAAAGAGAGAGAGAGAGAGAGAGAGAGAGAGAGAGAGAGAGAGAGAGAGAGAGAGAGAGAGAGAGAGAGAGAGAGAGAGAGAGAGGGGGGGGAGAAGAGGGGAGTGGGAGAAAGGAGGGAGAGAGAGGGGGGAGAGAGAGAGAGAGAGAGGGGGAGAGAGACAGAGAGAGAGAGAGACAGCAGAAGCTAGAGAAAAAAACCCAAAGGGGACCAGGGGAAGCGCACAGAACTACACACACACACACACACACACACACACACACACACACGCACGAACGCACATACGCGTGCGCACACACACACACACACACACACACACACACACACACACACATACGCACACACATACGCACACACATACGCACACACATACGCACACATATACGCACGCACACACACACACGCACGCACGCACGCACGTACGCGCGCACACACACACGCACACACGCACGCACGCACGCACACACACACACACACACACACACACACACACACACACACACACACACACACACACACACACACACACACACACACATACACAAACGCACACAGTCATACGAACACGCACGCGCGCGCACACAGCACACACACACACACACACACACACACACACACACACACACACACACACACACACACACACACACACACACACATTGTAAAAAAAAAAACACCCAAAAACACAGACTCACACCCCCCCAAAAAGACATAGATTGACAGATTTCTTTTCAATTTTTTTTGTGAGACAATAATTTTATGTCGTATATCATATTAGAAGATGGTCGCACCAACTAATAGATCCTCGTAAATTCGATGATGGACGAGTCTATCGCTTGACTTGATATCTATGACTCGATATCTATGAGTACAGCACGACCAAAAGAGGAATAGACAGGCAAGATGAAGGAACTAATCGTGGGAGTGATGCGTATTGGTCACTGCAACAACCACCTTTTGCTAGAGTGAATGCCCTTGGTAGATGCTTGAGTACTGACCAAACAAGGGTATAACTCTCGCCAATAAATAAACAAAAATCACACACCACACACACAAATCGCCAATAACCCTATTTGAGGCCACTTAATGGCTGCCTTTTGCAAGAGTCAATGTCCTTTTAGGTACTGACCAACAAGGGCTTCACTCTCGCTATCTACATACTATGTCTCTGTCTTTATTGTGTTTTTTTGTTGATTGTTTTATCGCTGCAAAAAGAATTTCCTGTAAACTGGACAATAAAAATATTGATTGATTGATTGATTGAGCGTATCCGAAATTGGGCGACCCTTGATCAAATGGCTTTTTTTTGCCCGGTCTTTTTCTTTTTGTTTTCCCACAGTCCTTCCAAAACCGTTTGACACACGCCCTTTGGCAGCATTTCGATATGCTGAATGCCTCAGTTGCAGAACATGTCCACCCATACTGTAAGGAACGGACTCTATGATGCTGCATTCACTTCCAACTCCTCTCCTCCCCGCCTTCTCCCCTCCTTCAGTATTTCACTGATGGTCTTGGCAGGGTGTGGTCGAGGTGTTTGTGTTTTTTAGTGGGTTTTTTTTTGGAAGAGCGTTACTAGGACACGTGAGTCAGAGAGCATGACAGATCTCGGGGTGGTGGGTCTTTGACGATCTGGGCCTGCCTGTGTCAGCATGGTCGGGAAAGCAATGTCACAAATTCTTCCAGAAAGGAATCTCTGGCAGCCGTTCACTACAGGGATGAGTTCCTCGATGTCCACGTCAAACCCTCTGCTGGTATCATCGACCCGAGCTGACCTCATCTTCGTGGATGGTAATGCACTTTTTCGTGGAGCAAGGGTTGTTTTCGCGTACCTGCAGCAAGAGATCATCGTCCACATATTATTATTATTGTTATTATTATTGTTATTATTATTATTATTATTATTATTATTATTATTATGAGGTCGGTCTTTTCAACGCTCAATAGAATAACCATAATTAATTATCTAAGATCACTTTGTTGGGCATAGGGTACTTACGCACGCACACGCGCACGCACACGCACACAGAGAGAGAGAGAGAGAGAGAGAGAGAGAGAGAGAGAGAGAGAGAGAGAGAGAGAGAGAGAGAGAGAGAGAGAGAGAGAGAGAGAGAGAGAGAGAGAGAGAGAGAGAGATTCTGAACGGCAGAATATCAGTGATATCAGGTAGATCGATAAAGCTATAAAGCGAAACGTCTCGTCCAAGTTTTGTTGTTGTTTTGATTTTTTCACTCAATATTTTTATATATATATATATTATATATATATATATATATATATATATATATATATATATATATATAGCTGTGTTCTACTGTCTGTCCCGCGTCCAAGGCCAAAAGCCGAAATATTGGGAATAGTCTACATTCTTTCTTGTTAGTTTTCATTCTCTTTTTTTGTTCTGATATATATATATATATATATATATATATATATATATATATATATATATATATATATATATAGAGAGAGAGAGAGAGAGAGAGAGAGAGAGAGAGAGAGAGAGAGAGAGAGAGAGAGAGAGAGAGAGAGAGAGCAGAGCAGAGCAGAGCAGAAATAGCGACAGCTTTTGAGATATTATTCTGTTTCTTTCTTTCTTTCTACTTATTTCTTCATTTATTCATATATTTGTATAAGTCTATGTGTGTGTGTTTTTGTAATGATTTATTTATGTATTTGTTCATTTAGTTATCTAACTTGTTTATTTATTTGTTTGTGTATTATCTACAATGAGAACACAATCATTGTTCGTTCCTTTTATTTTAACCGAAACGGTTTAATGGTTTTCCTCCATTCACCTATTTTAAGAAGATTGGTCATCTTTTCAACTACTTTTGTTTTTAGACCATGTTGATTTTTTTAATCTCTCTCTCTCTATATATATTTATATATAACGAAATTGAACAAAAGGTAATTACTCTCTTTTTCTAATATATATATATAGTTTGCCTTGATAAAAACTTTTTTTTTTGTCCAATGTCTGTATTTGTGAACCTCAGAAACAAACTCAGCTTACTTTAACTTTACGATTTGTTCTGTGTTCTGAAGAGAAGAAAAGAAGAAGAAAATAATGTGCTGATTTACTTTTTCTCCCAATGGGGGAGATAGACAGTGCCTATGCAAAGACAGCTGTTTCGTCTTGTGAAAGACTCTTCAGTCTGCATGTCGGCCTGCAAAGAATGTCCACAGTGAAGTTTCAAGCTGAGCTAGAAGACTTTCTACAAGAGAATGGTTGTCCTCTTTGCACCAGATTGAAAGTCCACAATAAAAACAAACCAGCACTAAGCTAAAAAGCTATGGTAAAATCTTATGTCAAATGACACAAATACATAAGATGTTTACCATTTCTTTTTAACTTAGTGCTGCACATTGTTTTCAGCACATTATTTTCTTCTTTTCAGAACACAGAACAAATCGTAAAGTTAAAGTAAACTGAGTTTGTTTCTGAGGTTCACAAATACCAACATTGAACACAAAAACGTTTTATGAAAGCAAACTATTCTGCATTTCAAATGCACCAACTTTTTTAGTCCTTCAGACTAGAGGAACAGCGCTCGGCTTATAACTGAGATTTGATATTCAAATTATTATTTTTGTTATCAAATAAATCCTTTTTTCGTATTTTCCCACTTGGCACGTGGACCTATTTGTTTTCCTGTTCGTGTTTTGAATTAAATTAATATCAAATAAATCCTTTTTTCGTATTTTCCCACTTGGCACGTGGACCTATTTGTTTTCCTGTTCGTGTTTTGAATTAAATTAATATTTTTGTTAGCTAACGCAATCTCGGTTTCTATATTTTTTGTTTGTTCGTTTGTGTTTTCGGTTTGTTTTTGCGGACGGAAATTGCGAAAGTGTTTTCGAGCAATTGACTGTTTTTCAAGAGATTTGTTTGACCAGGAAAAGTAGATTTGGTATAAACATCGTGTCGTCTCGTCTCTGTGTTGTTGGTTTCTTTCTGTGTGTTAATAGGTACCTCTTGAAGATAAAACTTGTATTTCACGAGTTAACGTCAAAATTAAACGAGTATATTTAAGAAAGGGCAAAAGGCTAATGAGAAGGAAAAATAAATAGTATCCTATATGAGGCATGGAAACGTAGGCGAACTGCGCTGTATGAAAAGCTACTAGGTTGTTCATACACGAATCGTTATCCTATTGTGCTTTTTTTTGCTCACTCGTGTTAACGTCGAAGTTAACACGAAGTGAGTCTATAGTATGATAGTTGTTCGGTTGTGTGTGCGTGCGTGCGTGCGTGCGTGCGTGCGTGCGTGCGTGCGTGCGTGCGTGCGTTCGTTCTTTCGTTCTTTAATTTAACGTCTATCCACCTTACAGTGATCTTAGTGTGTGTGTGTGTGTGTGTGTGTGTGTGTGTGTGTGTGTGTGTGTGTGTGTGTGTGTGTGTGTGTGTGTGCGTGCGTGCGTGTGTGCGTGCGTGTGCGTGTGCGTGTGTGCGTGTGTGTGTTGCGTCCGTGGTCTAATCTCCAAACTTTAACGTTGGCATTTTCTCGGGAAATAGAAGGCATATATTGTTCAAACTTTGCACACATACAGATGTCTATGCAAGCTTTCAAACAATAATGATTTGAATAATTACATACTTTAAACAACACTGTAAACAGATAACAAACAGATAACATTTTAGATTAGTGGGTTAGAGAGTATTCAACAGGCAACATGAGTTAAGAAACTCATCAACACTGAAATCCTCGATAGCTCATTGGTAGAGTGTCTGTCTGTCATGCCAATGGTTCCGGGTCCGATTCTCGACACGGGCACTTTTTTGTTTTAAAGTTGTATCCATTAATGATAGTTTCATTTGTACTTGAACATTTTATTGGCAATCTTGTACTTTAGAAACCCCCCTCAATCTTTGTTTGTTGTTGTCCCTCATGTTCCTGTTCGAGTGAGCCTTGAAGGCTTTGCCTCTTGTTTTTGTTCGAGATGAGCGAAGAAACAGAATCCTGCTGCACTCAAATCGCATTGTGTGTTAAAAAAAAAGGGCCAGCCACAATACCTACGAATCGCATCTGAATGCGATGCGATTTTGACGACGTGAGTGTATTGAGTCTATTGAGCGAAAATGACAGAATTATTTTAGACAGAAGTATTTTACGTGATACAATCGCATCGCAGCCCCATACGATTTTACACGCCGCGTGGTGCCGGCTTATAAGATTGTTTTTGGTACGGTTTGTTCCGTTCATTTTTGTTGAAGGAGTTTGTTCTGAGTTTCTTCTGAGCTTTGTTCTGCTTGCAGAACACAGGAGGAAACACATTCATGTGAGCAATACAGAGAGAGAGAGAGAGAGAGAAGAGAGAGAGGGAGAGAGAGAGAGAGAGAGAGAGAGAGAGAGAGAGAGAGAGAGAGACTGAAGACTGAAGACTGAAAAACTTTATTACATAAGGATTAAGATTTTGGGCCGGGCCCATTCTTCCAATCTGTCCTTGGAACAAAAACTAGACTAATACAAAACAATTAGACAAACAGATATAAGCATGTATTATGAAGCAAGGCATCAAAGAAAAGAACAATGGAAAATGGAATACTCAAATAATTAACAAGTAGATAAGTAAACAGGCAGAAAGGAGGAAACAAATTGTAAGCAGCATTAATATTTAAGCATGTGTACTACTACTACTACGAGAGAGAGAGAGAGAGAGAGAGGAGAGAGAGAGAGAGAGAGAGAGAGAGAGAGAGAGCGAGCGTTATTGTCTCAAAGACATCGACGCAGCCACTATTACACCATTTCCAGAAGTAGCGTTTGGCGCTCTTTAGGGAGAGTCTAAAAATTCTGCTAGTTTTAACGAGTAAAACCCTTTCACCGCTGACGTCGCTTTTCTGCACCACAAAATTGTAACACCTCTTCTTCTTCTTCTTCTTCTTCTTCTTCTTCTTCTTCTTCTTTTTCTTCTTCTTCTCCTCAACTTCATCACGTTGAAGATTCTGCTGCACTTTAGTGGGTAGTACAAAAAAGCGAGAAATGGCAAAAGATAGAGTACAAAGCGAAATGATAACATTATGGGGAAAAAGAAAAATGATTGCAAGATAGTCAGGAAATAACTGAAGTATTTACCGATACACAGTTTACTATGTAGAAAGATATTCATGAGATTCAAAACCGAAGGAAGTTAGCTAGATATTTGAATATTTGATTTGGGGGAAGACAAAACAAAAAGTGGGGTGGGATGGAGGGGGTTGGGGTGGGGGGGGGGGGTGTGATAGAGAGAAAGACGAGTTAAAAAGTCATTGCCCGACCGTTAAAATGCCCCCAGTCTAGCCAGGGTCACCCGGGCCCCACATGATGCATGTAGAGTGTGTCATGCACGACCGTTAAGTCCCCCCAGATCAGCCGGGGAAACACAGGCCCCACATGATGCATGCACAGGAGTATTTGAATTTAGGGGACATGCATGTAAAGGGGAGGGGGCATCTGTCTTTAGGTGTGGGAATGCAGGGTGGGAGGTGGGGAGGGGAGTGCAGAGGAATGACCTATGTCATTAAAAGCCTTGGAAACGGGGTCTACCATCCAGAAATCTTGTGTTCTTAATTTTGGGAGGTAAGGACCTTAAATATTCATTTTAGCATGTCACAGAGGAATCCCAAATATTACAAATGAAAATGATTTCTCTATCCATGAAATTTTAATCGGAAAATTCTTGCTAAAAAATGGCTGGCATTGAATAGGGTAACCGGGCGCATGATTATCGAAAAGCCTCGAAGTGCAAGCAATTTCCCTGATTATCCGTTCGTTCGTGTATCGGCAGCTTAATAATTATTGTTAAAGACCCACCAGATCACGTGTCAAATTCACGGGTTTCACGTGTTTTCCCTCTTATAGTTGGTAAGAAATCTTGTTTTGACCAGGTTTGACATTCCCGTACAAATGCCCCCAAATTGAAAACGAAACATCATTTAAAAGAACATCCTCAATTTGAAGTTGGCAGCATTTGCATGTGGGTCACAGCTACCCAGAAATACAACAACAAGGGACTTAATCGTGGTGCGTCAGTGTGTGTTTAAAGAACCACCAGATCACGTGTCAAATTCACTGGTTTCACGTGTTTTTCCTCTTATAGCTGGTAAGAAATCTTGTTTGGACCAGGTTTGACTTCCATGCAAATGCCCCCAAATTGAAAACGAAACATAATTTTAAAAAGCAGCCTCAGTTTGAACTTGGGGGCATTTTTTGTATGTGGGTCACAGCTACCGCAGAAGGAAAAAAAAGCTAACAAGGGACTTAATCGTGGTGTGTCAGTGTGTCTTTAAAGACCCACCAGATCACGTGTCAAATTCACGGGTTTCATCTATGTTTATGTTTTATGTCCTCTCGGTTACAAAAAAACATGGGACAGTTCTTTAACGGGTTTCACGGGGTTTCCCTCTTATAAATTGGGTGGCGCGCCTCTGGCTGCGACGCGCTCTCCAGGTGGGAGCAACTCGAATTTCACAGAGTCGCCTCTGTGATTATAAGGTACCTAATACCTAATACCTAAAAAATCTTGTTTTGCCCCCAAATTGAAAACGAAACATCGTTTTTAAACGGCAGCCTCAATTTGAAGTTGGGGGCGTTTTTTGTATGTGGGTCACAGCTACCCAGAAAAACAACAAGGGACTTAATGATGCCTTAGTAGTCATCAGTGAATGAAGCCAAACCTAACAAAAATCAAAAACATAATTATTTAGAGGGCAAAAGGCTTAACAAAATTGTAATAGCCTATAGTGCCATTTATGCTATGCTATGCTAATAGGAATTGTTCGGGAATAATTAAGGGGAGTAATTTCATGGTGTGTGGGAGTGATCTTGTCTAATTCAGTCGGTCAAACAGGGAACGTCATTCTACTATCAGCTCTCGTAGCCTATCGACTCGTGTGTTTGAGCAGACATACAGCACTTATAACACCGTACGTCATTCTAAACATTTATGTCATTTATATTTTTACGTCACATTTTGCAAGTTTTATCAGTTTGTGGCCACTGGACACCCCTAATTTTTCTTTTAAAAAAAAGATTGCAAGTCGCTAACTCGCATCCTGCGGTTTCAAGCTTCGACGCCATTGTTGCATTGTTGCTATGGTGTTTGACCGAGCAATGGAGGTAAGCAACTCTAATTTTCACGAAGTGCTCTCCCCTAATTTTTTTCCGAAAATCGTCTATTAATCGTGGTGGGTCAGTAGGTCTTTAAGGGGGAAAGAATCTACGTCTTTGTTTCATATAAATCTTTGTTTCGCGCTTTCTGTCACTGACTAACTGTTAGGTGTTTTTTGACTCCACACTAAGCTGTCTTTATTGACTGTGCGACATGTCAGTATAACCTAACCACCGTGACAGGTCATTTCTCTTTTTAGTGGAACAATTTAGATTGTAGACTTCATTTCACAAGTCTGGGGGGTTTGTTGTTTTTCTTGTTGTTATTGTTAGTTCCCGTCCGTGCGTGCGTCCGTGTGCGCATCCGTGCGTGCGTGCGGGCGCGTTTTCTTGCAAACCATTCAATCTATTTCTATCACTTTTCTGTTCTTGTTGTTGTTTTGTTTGTTTATTTGTTTGTTTGTTTTTGTCAGTCGTTGTTTCTTTTTGTTTGTTCGTGTCTCCGTCATTCTGTTACTCCTCCTCCTCCTCCCTTCCCCTTCTTTGTCTCCTCTCTCGTCTTAGTACATTCATTTGCAAATTTCCTGATAATTTCCAGGCAGAAATTGGCAAAACTACTGTTTCACTCAGGGGATTTTGCAAATGTCCTAAAAATAAAATCAGGAAATTTGCAAATTTCCTGAATTTTGCATGATTTATTTTCATCTCAAATTTACTGAAGATTGGAAGTCGATGTTCAGGAAATTTGCGAAATTCTTCATACTCATTTAGAGCATCCCCTCCGCCTAAAAAAAATGTTTTTTTTAATAAAATAAACAGTTCTCTTTACTGAAAATTAAAGCATATAGATTCTGATGAATGTCAATCAATCCCTCTGTGTCTCTCCCTGTCTGTCTGTCTATCTGTCCGTCTCTCTCTCTCTCTCTCTCTCTCTCTCTCTCTCTCTCTCTCTCTCTCTCTCTCTCTCTCTTCTTCTCTCTCTCTCTCTCTCTCTCTCCTGTTACGAAGTTAAGATTTGGTGTTTCAGATGTATAGCTGTACATAGGCAAAGATACAAATTCAGTGCAATGGTTAATATGTTATGGCCTCTCTGTAGATTATATAAAGAAGACGAGTTTCTTTTTGTGCAATGTTGTCCAGTATTTAATGATTTGAGACAAAAATATATTCCTGCGAAATATTTTAGAAATCCAGCTCTTTTTATATTAGTATTGCTTTTGACTTCAGCAAATGAAACTATTATGTGCAACCTTGCTATGTATCTATATATGGCATTTAAGAGAAGAAGCATTATGATAAGCTAGCTTAGTTATCAAGAATATTTGTATTGTGTTATCCATTAATCATGATAGTTGCATGTAAGTTTGATATATGTATTGTGAACCACCCCTTTGAATGGGGCCTTGGCCGTACCAAATAAAATATCGTTATCGTTATCTCTCTTTCTCTCTTTCTTCCCGTTATCTCTCTTTCTCTCTTTCTTCCTCTCTATCTTCCTCTCTCTCTTCTCTCTCTCTCTCTCTCTCTCTCTCTCTCTCTCTCTTCTCTCTCTCTCTCTTAAAAATGTTCAAGATTGTGCTGATGTTCCCATATTGAGGGTACATGAGGTTTAGAAGAAAAATCAAAATCTGTTTAACGTCCTCCGGTCTCTGAAACAGACACATATGGAACATTAGTAGGCCTTGATATAAAGATGGTGGGAACGATCCTGGAGGCAACACACCTGTCCACTTGAAACACACCAGCACGAGAGGCGTTGATGGAATTGATGCTAAAATATTGAAGATGTCTGTCCCAGTAATTGCTGAAACGCTGACGTATGTCTACAACCTATAGAGGGATCCGGGTTCATGTATGCAAATGAGAATGTCACCTCTGTCGGCCATGATGGCTGGATTATTCGGGTTGCTAAGATACTTGGCGGTGGAACGCATTGAATTCTGATGTTTGCTTTTAGTCCTGAACATTTAACTACTGCACAGTTTATTACCATTGTGACGATTTGTCCAAACTCACTGACGCTCACCTCTGTAATCTGAACCAAAACGGCGCTCCAGCCAAAATGGCGTCCGACTTTCGCTACCAACAAAATCACGTGACATTATGACGCTATCCCGGATCCTTCTATGTATTACAAAAGAAATCGTATTCCCAAAGCTTTTAAAGTATCAGAAATAATACCAATCCACAAGTCCGGTGACTACGAAGATCCTCCCAATAGACTTCTTTTTTTTTTTTAAATACTAGGAGAGAGCACTTCGTGAAAATTTGAGTTGTTTACCTCCATTACTCGGTCAAATACCATAGCAACAATGCAACAATGGCGTCGAAGCTTGAAACCGCAGGATGCCAGTCAGCGACTTGCAAACATTTTGTAGAAAAATAAGGGGTTGCCAGTTGCTACAAAGCGATAGAACTTGCAAGCTGTGACGTGAAAAATATAAATTACATCAAATTTAGAATGACGCACTGCGTTCTACATGCCGTGTGTCTCCTCAAACACACGAAGCGAGGGATGGAGATGTTTACCTGATGGTAGAGTAACTTCCCCCTGTTTGACCGATTGAATAAGGCAAGATAACTCCTACACACCATGAAATTACTCCACTTAATTATTTCCGAACAATTACTATTATACGTCAATTTCTATGATAGCCACGCCTTCTAAGATTTTGGAAATCCACATAAATAAACGCATTCTAAATCATTATAATCCCCTTGACTCATTTCATCAAACCCAATCAGGGTTTAGAGCTAACCATTCGTGTCATACAGGAGATAGTTTCTCTAGACGACGGTCGCCGCGCGCA
>CM065701.1:16946524-16959024 GCA_017654935.2 Phymorhynchus buccinoides | reverse complement strand
TCAATCAAAAACAACCTTTGAGAAATTAATTTGTAACTCAACACCAAAATCGACAAATAACATGCAGAATTTTTTTATTTTTTAAACAGGTGTGTTGTAGAAGCAATCTCTGATTATATAAGTTAATTAGAAATATCGAATTATGCCGCTCTTGCAAATTTACAAGATGATTAATTTTGTTTCAAAGAAGAGATCCTGTTCCTCCTGATGTTTTTTCTTCTTAAGACTGTTGTTGTTGTTGTTGTTATTAAACGTAAGAATAAAACTCAGGCCTTTTAGTTCCCGAGCGAAGCTTCGGGAAGTATTGTTTTCGTTTCGTCCGTCCGTCCGTCCGTGCGTGCGTGCGTCCGTACGTCCGTGTGTCCGTGCATCCGTGCGTCCGGTCGCGCTTTCTTGAAAACCATTTAATCTATTTCAATCACTTTTAGTGTACAAGTTTTTAGAGGATATTACCTATCGATTGATTGCTTTATTTTTATTTTAAGGCCAAGATCATGAGAGGATATTATCTATCGACTGATTGCTTTATTTTTATATTAAGGCCAAGGTGATTAAGGAGTTCAAACCTCAAAACAGTTAATCGCTAATATCTCGCGAACTTCTGCACGTATTTCAATGCGGTTTTTTTTCCTCCACAAAGGTTTTCTCATGAAAGGGCTATACTAATTATTATGATCATGGATTTGTATGTCCCGTTCGTGCGCGCATGCGCACGTGCGTGCAAATCACGGTCTTTGAACCTCAAGGCTGTATCTGCATGAACTGCTGCATGGGATCGCTTCAAAGTTAGTGTGCTGGTTGCATCACGGTACACAAAAGGTCCTATGCCAAAAAGAGTAAAAATGATGACCTTGACCTTAAACGTTGACCTTGAAAACGTACATTTCTTTTCGTTTGTTAATTAAAAACACACCAAGTGTGGATTGTGCTTAGAAATGCTTATCTAGACGTTTGTGTTCAAAGTTCTTATTATTGGACTATCTCCAGATAGTCCATTGACTTATTATGGTACTTATTGCAAAAACTTGTGTTAAGCAAGACAAGAAATATAAAGAGCATAATCCCCATTTTATATTATTTTCAGTCTTTTTGAATGCAAGTTATGAGTTTTCGCAAAAACGTCAATACTAAGTCAATGGACTATCTAGAGATAGTCCGTTTTGACTCTAAGCCATCGATTTATTGTATTCCACGACTCTCGGTGGGGTGGGGTGGGGTGGGGTGGGGTGGAGGGGCATCGCTAGATTGTGTCGTCTTAAGAACGGTCCTTTAGATGTCCAAATAAACCTTACCTCTCTCTAATTACATGAAGTTTTAATCAAAATAACGACCCCCCCCCCCCCCCCTCCAACACTCCCCAACTACCAGTAAAAAGAGGGGATCTTTAATAACATGAAGTTTTAATGACAATTAAGACACCCCCACCCCAACTAACAACAAAAAGAGGGGGTTTTTTGTTGCTGTTTTAATTTTTTCTAGTGTCGAATTACATTAAATTGTAATTGACATTAAGACACCCCCACGCCCCCACGTCCAACTAACAATAAAACGGATGCGTCCGTTTAGCGCGCACTTTGCAATCGTATAATAAAAAGGCAAGTGTGTGTCTGTCTGTCTGTGTGTGTGTCGGTCGGTCTGAAACACACAACGGGCCTTATAACTCCGGCGTTTTTCGACTGAATCGCTTCACATTTGCTGAATCGGGAGAGCGCGTCACTCTCAGAGCAGCGCCAACGGGAAACGGGGCCTTATAACTCTGCCGTTTCTTAACCGAATCGCTTCATATTTGCTGTCAGGCTTGCTGTGGCCGGGGCAAAGCCTGGCAACAAATTTGAAGAGAATCGGGAGAGCGCGTCACTCTCAGACCAGCGCCAACGGGAAACGGGGCCTTATAACTCCGCCGTTTCTTAACCGAATCGCTTCAAATTTGCTGTAATCAGCGCTACCAGTACTTGGCGTTACCATTACTAGGCGTTACCGTTACTAGGCGTTACCGGTACTCGGCGTTGCGCTAGTTGCTATAAAACGCGCACTGTCAGTTATCGCGCGATTTCAGGTTGTTTAATGCCATAAAACGCGCACTTCGAATGTCTAGCAAGCGCGCGCCCCCCCTCCTCCTCTCTCTCTCTCTCTCTCTCTCTCTCTCTCTCTCTCTCTCTCTCTCTCTCTCTCTCTCTCTCTCTCTCTCTCTCCACACAACTTGGAATTTGAACATTCATCACTCATATTTATGTAAAATAAAATGAAAATAAAATGAAACAATCCCTTTCATAGAAATGAAGTGGAAGTGCGCGTTTCATAGTGTGCACAGTATTCAAATAACTAAATCCGTGCGCGCTATATGGCATCAAAGTGCGCGCTTTATAGCGTTTTTTCTGCGCGCTTTATCGGACGCCCATAAAACGGGGGGGGGGGGATTAATCCATGACTGCTGCAACTTTGATTTCACTGACCTCGTATTGAGGCTTTATGCCGAAAATTCTCCGCCCCTGTCTCGTGACCTGAGATGCGAACGCCACCCACTTAAGATTATCGCCCTTGCCTGTCAGGAACTAGTAGTAGCATATAGCCACAGAAAATCATCTGCTCCTGACTCGTCACCAGGGGGCATCGGCAGTTCGGGCCTAACATTATCGCCCTTTCGTCTCGGCAAGGAGTAGTAGAAAGCCTCAGTCCATACCAAAAATAAGGATCATGGTTCTTTCAAGAGAGGCTTCCATTGCATGTTTACATTCAAATCTTCGTCAGAGTATAAGGAGCTTCGCCCCTCCGACCCCCAAACAAGCTCTTGGACACCCCCACCCCACCCCATCTGACTACTTGATCCGCCCTTGTTGTGTTGGCTTTGCTAAGGCATCAGGGCGTAAAGGGGGGAACCTTCCTCATTACAACGCCAAAGCTGTCTTCAAATTATTTTGGTCGAGAGCGTGAGGATGTAACCTGGGCAAGGCATCTCCACTATGAACGCATTGCTGCCTCTCCTCGGCTATATGGCTATCATTGACGGGAACGACAGACTGAGACACAGCAAGTATTTTAAGGTCCGATCATGAATGAGAAATCCAAGCATAATATATAGCGAAGGCGTGACCATGTGACACCACTCCTCAGGGAGCTGCACTGGCTGCCAGTGCAGTTTCGTTTAGAGTACAAACTGGCAGTCCTTGCATTCCGCCAGACCCTACCATCCTACCTCTCAAGTGCTCTCCAAACTTACACTCCTTCTCGCTCATTCCGATCTTCCCATGCCAAACTGTTGAAAGTTCCTAAAGTGAATAAAGTCTTTTGGACAACGCAGTTTTAGGTTTTGCGCCCCCACTGTCTGGAACTCCTTGCCTGTTCACCTCCGTCACAATTCAGCACTTCCCGCTTTCATAAAACCCAAATGAAAACTCAAAGAGCTTTCTCTCTGTAACTTTTCACATTAATTAGACGATGATCGAATGAATGTGTATGTTAGCCCAATTACGTGTGAATCAGTGAATGTGAGCGCCTTGAGTTTAATTCTAAAAAAGAGGCGCTATATAAATATTATGTATTATTATTAATGTGGAGCATTTGCGCGCGACTGTAACGTACAACTGATATTCATCATATATAAACCTGCAGAAAATTAAAATGGACTACCTTCACGTGATAATTGGTTTTGATTTTTTTACAGTCATCAGGGCGTGTGATCATGGGTGCGTCTTAAACAGCCAACATGGATAGTAGTAATATGGGGTTTGGTTGGGTTTTGTAGGGGGTGGGTAGTCTAATTTGCATACTACTACCGGTGTTAACTGTCTAAGACGCACTCATGATTACAGGCCCTGGACATTGACATTCAAAATCAGCTTACGCGTGTCTTCTGACTAAACGAATGAAATAATGTAAGCTTTTGCTCTTTGCTGTTTGAAAACTATGCCCCCCACCCCCACCCCCCCACCCACCCCCCCACCCACCCACTCTTATTTCGTCCTAACGTGGAATATACGGTTGGAACTAACGTGGGGAAACTCACGTCCGTTGGGTTTGGAAAGTTAACGAGAGGGTTTTATGAATAATATTTTACCCTTAACTGTTCTGGTTTTGCGTTTCATTTTTACATTATTTCAATGAATAGATTAAACTTACTGGACATATTTTTAATATGACTTCGTGCGTGTTCATGGTGAAAGTAGAATTTTGCCACGATAGGCCCAATGGAACATTCCACGTTAGGACGAAAGGTACATTCCACATTAGGCCGAATGGTACATTCCACATTAGGCCGAAGGGGAGTTTTGTCACGTTAGGCCCAATGGGACATTCCACGTTAGGACGAAAGGTACAAGACGCCATTTTTCTTTCCACATTAGGCCGATTTTGCACTTTTTCCACGTTAGGACGAACTGTATTTTCCATGTTATTCCAGGGACCCGCAGTTATGCCAAGGGTCTCCCAAGCTCCGAACCACTCATTTTTCGCTGCACATTTCTCGTAACTAAGCCAAACGTTTTCACTATCTCTTCTGTTAAGACAGAACCTTATTCAGAGTTGTACTCATTTGCTAAACTTCCTGCTAACATATGATGGGTACCATTTTACACAAATCACTCTATGGAAAAAATGCTGATGCACTAAAACGTTTGCATTTATTTTTTTGGGGGAGGCGTTTTTAAACTCACGTTACCATAAAAACCAAAAACGATCGCGAAACATTTTTGCTATCACTATAAGGCCACGTCTCCTGTGTATTTCACTGCCAAGTTTTAAATTCTGGATGCGAAGCGTTTTGAAGCTACTAGCAAATAACCAAGACATGTTATTTTGAAAGTGTTCCCTAACGTTTTGTGGGCAGTGTATCTTCAGGAATTTAAAGAGTAGAATTGATATAAACATTACTCATATTTTAAGTTGATATGGTTATAACACATGAACAAAAAGATGGTATTACTTAAACCCATATTTGACAAACGACTTAGTGTTGATTTGGTGACTAAACTTTGTTTATACTATTATTTGTTTATGTCACTGTGATATATTTTGCTGCGTGCGAATTATTTTTCATTGTATGTAGAACTTCGTGAAGTGATGATGTTCAAGAAATTTGAAAACTCTACATTAAAAGAATCAGATAAGTAAGTGGAACGTGACTGTGTTGGGTTGCTGTCAATTAACTTTTGTTTTGTGACTAGTGCACACCCAAATGTAAGACTAAGGCCGGGTTCACATTAGACGGATACGTTCCGTGCGGAAAACCCTAAATAAGTGGAAGAAAGAAGGATACAAGTTTACGCATAATGGGGAAATTCGGACACGTGCGCAAATCTTTTCCCTTCTTTGTTTCACTTATTTTGGGATTGCGAACGGGTTTCCGCATGGAATATCCGCTTACGTGTGTACAC
Organism: Phymorhynchus buccinoides; assembly: GCA_017654935.2. Lineage (NCBI taxonomy): Eukaryota > Metazoa > Mollusca > Gastropoda > Neogastropoda > Raphitomidae > Phymorhynchus > Phymorhynchus buccinoides. Next base: position 16,953,655 of record CM065701.1, on the reverse strand, counting down.
GGACTTAATCAGAATAGAGCAACAACAACAAAGTAAACAACCAACAACAACAACAAAGACAACAATGACGACGACAATAACATCATCAACAACAACAAAATTTATGTCAAAAGATGGTCAAATCTGCAAATTATTTGCATTTAAGTCAATACTGGTAACCGACATAGTTACGCTGGCTAGTACTGTACTGTAATGTACTGTTGTACTGTATCTGTATTGTATTGTATTGTATTGTATCGCATTGTATTGTATTGTATTGCATTGTATTGTATTATATCGTGTCGTATTGTATCGTATCGTACTGTATTGTATTGCATTGTATTGTATCGTATTGCATTGCATTGTATTGTATCATATTGTATTGTCTTATCGTATCGTATCATATCGTATTGTATTGTATTGTATTGTATTGTATTGTGTTGTATTGTATGTATTGTATTGTATTGTTGTATTGTGTATTGTATTGTATTGTATTGTATTGTATTTGTATTGTATTGCATTGTATTGTATTGTATTGTATTGTATTGTATTGTATTGTATTGTATTGTATTGTATTGTATTGTATTGTATTGTATTGTATTGTATTGTATTGTATTGTATTGCATTGCATTGCATTGTATTGTATTGTATTGTATTGTATTGTATTGTATTGTATTGTATTGTATTGTATTGTATTGTATTGTATTGTATTGTATTGTATTGTATCGTATTGTATTGTATTGTGTGTTGTATCGTACTGTATTGTATTGTATCATATCGTAGTGTATCGTATCGTATCGTACTGTATTGAATTGTATTGTATCGTATTGTATTGCATTGCATTGTATTGCATCGTATTGTATTGTATTGTATGAATTGTATTGTATTGTATTGTATTGCATTGCATTGCATTGCATTGCATTGTGCATTGCATTGTATTGTATTGCATTGTATTGTATTGTATTGTATTGTATTGTATTGTATTGTATTGTATTGTATATTGTATTGTATTGTATTGTATTGTATTGTATTGTGTATTGTATTGTATTGTATTGTATTGTATTGTATTGTATTGTATTGTATTGTATTGTATTGTATTGTATTGTATTGTATTGTATTGTATTGTATTGTATCGTATCGTATTGTATCTTATCTTATCGTAATTATTGTATTGTATTGTACTGTGTTGTATCATACTGTATCGTACTGTATTGTATTGTATCATATCGTAGTGTAGCGTATCGTATCGTACTGTATTGTATTGTATTGTATTGTATTGTATTGTATTGTATTGTATTGTATTGTATTGTATTGTATTGTATTGTATTGTATTGTATCGTATCGTATTGTATTGTATTGTATTGTACTGCATTGTATTGCATTGTATTGCATTGTTTTGTATTGTATCGTATCGTACTGTATTGTATTGTATTGTATTGCATTGTACTGTATTGTACTGCATTGTATTGTATTGTTGACTCACAAGTTCAAACTATCTGTCGGTCAGCATACTGTGAGCTGAGTCGCATTGGTACGATTCGCCATCTCCTGTCTATAGATACTGCTAAGATACTAGTCTGCGCTTTTGTTCTCTCTAAATTAGATTATTGTAATTCACTCTTGTATGGCTGCCCCCAACACCTCCTTGACAAGCTTCAAAAAGTCCAGTACTCTGCTGCCAGACTTGTCCTCAAGGTCTCTAAGTATCATCATGTTCAACCACTCCTGATATCCCTCCATTGGCTTCCCATCAAAGCACGTATTGACTAAAACATTTCCACTCTATGTCATTCTTATTTCACTGGAAATGCCCCTAGCTACATTTCTGACATGCTTTCTGTCTATACTCCATCAAGGCAATTGCGGTCATCTTCGGATTCGAACATTCTCTGTGTTCCTATTACACGAACAAAAATGTTTGGTGAGCGCTCCTTTTCCTTTTCGGCCCCATCAGCTTGGAACTCCTTACCACGCGAAATTCGCCATATCGAGTCCTTGCAATGCTTCAAATCAGCTCTCAAGACCCACCTATTCAAGCTACATCACAACCTTTAGGCCACATTACTTCTCGACTCTATTCTCCCCCCTCTCAATGTATCGTATCGTATCGAATCGTATCGAGCTGTATTGTATTGTAGTGTATTGCATCGTATTGTACTGTATCGTATCATATCGTATCGTATTGTATCGAATCGGATTGTATTCTATTGTATTGCATTGTATCGTATTGTATCGTATCGAATCGTATCGGACTGTATTCTATTGTATCTCATTGCATTGTACTGTATTTTATTGTGTTGTGTTGGAGTATATTGCATTGTACTGTACTGTACTGTAGGCTTACTGTACTCTATTATATTGTATTGTATTGTGTGTTGTTTTGTATTTAATTGTTTTGCATTGTATTGTGTTGTATTGTACTGTATTGTATCGTATCGTATCGTATTGTATTCTAATGTATCGTATCGCATTGTATTGTACTGTACTGTATTGAATTGCGTTATATTGAAAACCACCAGCTGGTTCAACGGGCAGGGAGGCGGTTTCATCAAAGCGCTGTGGAGCGCAATTAGGCCTCATTGAAACACAAAGGACACTGCATGCTGGCCATCCACTGCATCCTGGCTTATCTCCAGTCGTCTTGACCTTCATCTTGCCACTGGACCCAGATGGGCTGGGACGAGAGAGTGAGAGGCTGACGATCTTGCGTAACTCTCCCTCACTATAATGATCAAACTCACGCGCAAGTCATCGTCAACAGTTCCATTATCATCATCCTGATCCTCTTTGATGAACCGAACTCTTGAGCCGATGGTCATCATCCTACGGGACGAACGACGAACTAATGGTCAACTTAGGACGCTGATTTGACCGCCAGGGGGCAATCTGACCAGTAGGGGCTTAGCGCGTGATATTCTTAGTTGGGCGTAGTGAGAGAGAGAGAGAGAGAGAGAGAGAGAGAGAGAGAGAGAGAGAGAGAGAGAGAGAGAGAGAGAGAGAGAGAGAGGGGGGGAACTCATCTCCCTTTCTCTCTCTCTATCTCACTACGCCCAACTAAGAATATCATGCGCTAAGCCCCTACTGGTTTGATTGCCCCATGGCAGTAAAATGCGCGTCCTAAGTTGCTCATTGTATTGTATTGTATTGTGTTGTATCGTGTCGTATCGTATTGTATTGTATAGTGTTGTATTGTATTGTATCGTATCGTATTGTATTGTATTGTATTGTATTGTATTGCATTGTATTGCTTTGTGTTATATTGTATTGCATTGTATTGCATTGCATTGCATTGTATTGTATCGCATTGTATTACATTGCGTTGCATTGCACTACATTATATTGTATTGTGTTGTATTTTATTTTATTGTATTATCAGTTTTCGACCTCATAGGATAAACACCAGTCTCTCGAGATAGGATAAAAGCAATATCCCACAGCAAAGTCATAATAACGATTATATACCGATATTTTACCTCTTTCAGATAAAATCAGCTGATAATCGGAGAGCGGATGAATGATTGGGTTGCATGATGAGTGAGCAAGATAGCGGAGAGCGGATGAATGATTGGGTGTGGTGTGAGAGTTACATATTTGTTAATGTAAATTTATGTTTCATACTTTTATTTGATATTTTTATTTTACACGGTGGAAGACAAGTTTCCATGTGCGTTGTACAATGCCAATGGACAATAAAGAAACTTATGACTTATGACTTACTAACCACTTCACGTAAGCAAGAAAATCCCACTCATCCACAAATAATATAGTTCTCCAAGTTAGAAAGTAGTAAGCTATTTTGATCTTGCACAAGCGATAGGTTATGAAAGGAAACTGATTATTAATAGAAACATGAACCATACTGGCCTTAGCTGTATAAAAAAAAAGCCTTTAAAATGACATAATTATTCTTCTTACACTACAATCACTTAGGACATAGTTATTGTCAATTAGCCAAAGACGAACTTTCAATGATGACGTAATTTCAGTGATTGCGTAAGTTCACTAAGATGACGTTTTGGGGTGTCCCAGTAAGGAGGCTCTATTTGCAGTGACACTACCTTGAGTATCTGGTTGTTAGCCGCTATTTTTATCATTTGCAATTTCACTAACAGTTACTCTTCCACAATTTTTTTTTCAATGTAAAATGTTCATTCTTTTGCATTTATGGGGTTTAGGCATAGGGTTAGGAGTATGTTTGGGCTTTTTGTTTCACTAAGCATCACTTGACGCAAATAAAGAAAATATGGTTTGAGTACTGCAGATAGTCGCATGCGAGTGTGCCTACCTTGATGTGTGATAATGATAATGATATGTCAAGATATATAACTGTGACGTCAAGTTTCTAATAGCAACGGTGTGTTCTTACACCTTTTCTCACGCGCCTTTACACTAAGCCTATGTGTTAATATACGCAAATGATATGTCAATATATTGTTTTATATCCCACGCTTGGCAGGCCTATTTGGCACTACTTGTACATAGGTTTGTTGTATTGTATTGTATTGTATTGCATTGCGTTATACTGTATTGTATTAAATTGATTTGTATTGCATTGCATTGTACTGATTTGTGTTGTATTGCATTGCATTTCATTAATAGTCACAGTGGATCAGTCTGTGATTTTGTTTCTGTTCCCACGCCGCTCATTTCGAGTCCCAACTCCCAGCCACACCCTGGTTGGTCAGGTACACACAGAATCCGAAATCAGTGGTCCAAGGGGAGCAAATCTAAGTTAGGTCTTAGACAAGAGACAACTCCACAGAGGAGACACCGCATTGCCGCTGAATCTCTTAATTAAGGCTCTAGCCAAAGGGATGGGTTGACCTTTGGGGACCATCCCCAACGCCAGCTCTCCTCAAAATGATTTTGACACAGAGAGAGTAAGAATGTAAACAAATGATAGCCCAGCCCGCCGGAATAGCATCTGCCCTCCTCTGCTATCTGGCCGTCATTGTCGGAAACGAGAGATTGGCGTACAAAATAAATTAATCGATGGATTGGAGTCAAAGCGGACTATCTTTAGATAGTCCATTGACGTATTATTGGATTTATTACAAAAACTAATAACTTGTATCAAACAATGACTGCAGAAATATAAAAAGGATTTTTTGCTATTTTTTATATTTCAGCATTCATTGTATTTTTTTTTATACAAGTTATTAGTTTTCGTAATAAGTTCAATAATAATATGTCAATGGACTATCTAAAGATAGTCCGTTTTGACTCCAAGCCATCGAAATGTCATTATTGTTGTTCATTGGCGGTTTTTTTTTAAGTTAACGCACGATTATCAGGTTTTTGTTAAAAAATCAGGACTTTACCGGTGTTGCATTGTCTCCGGGCATTGCCTCCAGGATCGTTCCCTGACCATCGGAGATTATATCTATTAATGTCCCATATTATGTTAAATACGATTGGGTTTTAGAGTTACATATTTGTTAATGTAAATTTATGTTTTTTTTTGATATTTTTATTTTACACGGTGGAAGACAAGTTTCCATGTGCGTTGTACAATGCCAATGGACAATAAAGAAACTTATGACTTATGTGACTTACTAACCACTTCACCGTAGCAAGAAAATCCCACTCATCCACAAATAATATAGTTCTCCAAGTTAGAAAGTCGTGAGCTATTTTGATCTTGCACAAGCGATAGGTTATGAAAGGAAACTGATTATTAATAGAAACATGAACCGTACTGGCCTTAGCTGTATAAAAAAAAGCCTTTAAAATGACATAATTATGCTTCTTACACTGCAATCACTTAGGCCATAGTTATTGTCAATTAGCCAAAGACGAACTTTCAATGATGACGTAATTTCAGTGATTGCGTAAGTTCACTAAGATGACGTTTTGGGGTGTCCCAGTAAGGAGGCTCTATTTGCAGTGACACTACCTTGAGTATCTGGTTGTTAGCCGCTATTTTTATCATTTGCAATTTCACTAACAGTTACTCTTCCACAATTTTTTTTTCAATGTAAAATGTTCATCAACTTTTTGCATTTATGGGGTTTAGGCATAGGGTTAGGAGTATGTTTGGGCTTTTTGTTTGACTAAGCATCACTTGACGCAAATAAAGAAAATATGGTTTGAGTACTGCAGATAGTCGCATGCGAGTGTAGGCCTACCTTGATGTGTGATAATGATAATGATATGTCAAGATATAACTGTGACGTCAAGTTTCTAATAGCAACGGTGTGTTCTTACACCTTTTCTCACGCGCCTTTACACTAAGCCTATGTGTTAATATACGCAAATGATATGTCAATATATTGTTTTATATCCCACGCTTGGCAGGCCTATTTGGCACTACTTGTACATAGGTTTGTATTGTATTGTATTGTATTGCATTGCGTTATATTGTATTGTATTAAATTGATTTGTATTGCATTGCATTGTACTGATTTGTGTTGTATTGCATTGCATTTCATCAATAGTCACAGTGGATCAGTCTGTGATTTTGTTTCTGTTCCCACGCCGCTCATTTCGAGTCCCAACTCCCAGCCACACCCTGGTTGGTCAGGTACACACAGAATCCGAAATCAGTGGTCCAAGGGGAGCAAATCTAAGTTAGGTCTTAGACAAGAGACAACTCCACAGAGGAGACACCGCATTGCCGCTGAATCTCTTAATTAAGGCTCTAGCCAAAGGGATGGGTTGACCTTTGGGGACCATCCCCAACGCCAGCTCTCCTCAAAATGATTTTGACACAGAGAGAGTAAGAATGTAAACAAATGATAGCCCAGCCCGCCGGAATAGCATCTGCCCTCCTCTGCTAACTGGCCGTCATTGTCGGAAACGAGAGATTGGCGTACAAAATAAATTAATCGATGGATTGGAGTCAAAGCGGACTATCTTTAGATAGTCCATTGACGTATTATTGGATTTATTACAAAAACTAATAACTTGTATCAAACAATGACTGCAGAAATATAAAAAAGGATTTTTTGCTTTTTTATATTTCAGCATTCTTTTTTTTATACAAGTTATTAGTTTTCGTCATAAGTTCAATAATAATATGTCAATGGACTATCTAAAGATAGTCCGTTTTGACTCCAAGCCATCGAAATGTCATTATTGTTGTTCATTGGCGGGTTTTTTTAAGTTAACGCACGATTATCAGGTTTTTGTTAAAAAATCAGGACTTTACCG
>CM065701.1:16929024-16939024 GCA_017654935.2 Phymorhynchus buccinoides | reverse complement strand
GATGTATGAAAGACAAAGAAAAAGTCCACATTGTTGCATCATCGTGGCCGTCATCATTATCGTCATCACCGTCGTCGTCTTCGTCGTCATCATCGTCGTCGTCGTCGTCGTTGTCGCCATTATCATCATCATCATCGTCATCACTATCATCATCATCACCATCATCATCATAGTCATCCCTGTCATCGGCGTCACCATTGTTGTCGTCCCAGCTATCAGGTATAGGTAGGTATTGGTAGACATTTTTTGCCATGAGATGTTTTCCTCTCACTCTGCACTAGGCCTTACGGTCTGAACGCTGAGTCTTTCGGGTGAGACGGTAAACCGAGGTCCCGTGTGCCCATGCACTTAGCACGCTGAATGAGTAGTGTATTACGTATACTCCTACTAGCGGCTGCGCCCTGCTCACCTACGGTTCTTCTTCTTCTTCTTCTCTTGAGGGCCCACGGTCAATGAGCTGACCATTCCGGCACACCATTTACTTCTGGCAAGGTGTAGAGTGGCACAGAGGTAACGCGTTCGCCTCGTGCGCAGTACACCCGTGCTCGAACCTGGGTACAGGGGATTTTTCCTCTCACTCTGCACTAGGCCTTACGGTCTGAACGTGGATTCTTTTGGATGAGACAATAAACCTAGGTCCCGTGTGCCCATGCACTTAGCTCACGCTAAGCCCACTGGCAACGAAAAAAGTTGACATTTGATCAACATTTACCCCCACCCCATTTCCTTCCTCATCAGTCACACACACAAAAATCGCATGCAAAAACGAAAAAGGTGGCGCGCCTCTGGCTATTTAACGTCCTCCGGTCTGGAACAGACACATTTGGGACATTAGTAGATATAGAGATGGTGGGAACGATCCTGGAGGCAATGCCCGGGGGCAGTGCAACACCAGGAAAGTCCCGAATTTGTAACAATACAGATTAGTTCTGATCATTTTTGTTTAATTACGTGATTCACATTTTGAGGGAGCAGGGGAGGGGAGCCTTTCCTTACTTTAAGAAAACAACAACAGTGGAAGATAAGCTATCACACTTTGTTAAATGCAAGGCAAGCAACTCTTGCACTGAGTTCCTGGTCTCTAGCTAATTGTCTCCCCTTTGCGGGATTGTTGCAACACTCTGACCTTGTTCAGGGATAGTAGCTCTTCCTAGTCAAATATTTCGTCAACAAAATGGACTTTCGTATAATTTAACGCATCGAGGTTTCGTTAAGATAAGGAATAAGGTTAGGGGTAATAGGGTTAGGAACATGATAGAGTCAATGTTAGTAGTTTTTCAAGACAATTGCGTTCACTTTTTGCGTCCCATGATTGAGCCCCGTAACCCCTAGCCTGGAGAATGCGGGTTACGGACCCTTGTTCTCTCTAGGCGCGGGCTGGAACTGGTTCATTGCTTTCTATCTTTTTTTGTTTGTTTGCTGCATTTTTTCTGTATCTCTCTCTCTCTCTCTCTCTCTCTCTCTCTCTCTCTCTCTCTCTCTCTCTCTCTCTCTGTGTGGACGCGCGCGCTCGCGCATGCGTAGACGTAGAATATCTTTGAATAATAGCATAGGGGAGCTGGCTCACAGGGCTGTACATGAATCTGTCTCCATCTAACTCTCCCTTCCACACCACCCACCCACCCTCACACCTCTCTCTCTCTCTCTCTCTCTCTCTCTCTCTCTCTCTCTCTCTCTCTCTCTCTCTCTCTCTCTCTCTCTCTCTCTCCGCACCGTTCAGAATGACAGCCGTTTTGCTTGAAAACGTTCTAAAGCGTATGTTCTAAGGCAGCTTTTAATTGACAGACCTGTCCGCGCTAGGTTTGGAAACAACAAAATCCTGAAATGAACAAACAACAAAAAACCAACCAGATGGGACCAGAGATGCACTACCCACGCCTGCCCTAACAACACGAGAGCAGCCCTGCATGCTCCGCCGCGTTTTCCTAAGTCTTTCTCACCTCTTTGTTTTTTACAATTAATACGACCACACTCCTGTCAGCGTGCAGTCCGGTGGTCTTCAAACGCAGATGGCTGTGCCGTCCAGAAGACTCCCCAGAGGGTCGGGGTCGCCGGGTCGAGGTCTGCAGGACAGGCCTTTCCTGCACCGGCCACTGGCCAGTCCGCACGACTCGCCCGCCATCCTGGAGCACACCTGAACAAACCACGGCACGGGTAAGAGGATCACACTTGCATAATAATATAATATATCAATAACTGGTGTTGCACTACAAATTGTAAAACACCATTTTTCATTCATTCAATAATATAAAATAACAAGGGCGTAGCGGCAGACATGTCCGTCACCAGCAATGCCAACTTGCGACACCCCTAGAGTGTTGTTCACGAGATACAGCTTGAAGAAGAAACATATAGCGCAAAGAAGAAAATTTCTGTCACACTTCAAGGTCAAGGTCATGGTGATAATTTATGCTCGGATGTTTTCTACTCTAGGTTTATACAGTACCACACACAATCTGAAGCGCTTCTGTCAAGTACCCTTAAAACCCAATGTGTAGACCCCTACCACTTTCAAGGTGATCTACCGTGACCTTGACCTTGATCTGTATCACCATCAGAACGGGCATGTACCTTCATGCCAAATTTGAAGACTCTAACACTAACGGTGTGGGAGTTATGGCCCCTGAAAGATTTTCGGTTTTCAAGGTCGTACGCCAAGGTCAAGGTCACGACGGCAATATGGTTTGCGCGGATGCCTTCCTCTCATGGTGACACACCACGCACACACAATTTGACGTGATTCTGTCAACCCGTTCGAAAGATATCCTTGGGAAAGACAGAAGGAGAAAAAAATGACCCTCCGATTTTCAGGCTCCAGCGATCTTTTTGACCTTGACCTTGACCTTGATCGGTATGCCATCATCAGAACGGGCATAAGCCAAACCACCTTCATACCAAGTTTCAACATCCTATGTTGATCGGTGCCCGAGATATGGCTAAAAATAGATTTTCGGTTTTCAAGGTCGTACGTCAAGGTCAAGGTCACGACGGCAAAATGGTTTGCGCCGATCTCTTCCTATTAAAGAGGCACACCTTCACACAAAATTTGACGCGATTCGGTCAAGCGGTTCGGGAGATATCCTTGGGACAGACAGAAGAAAAAAAAAGAAGAAAAAAAAAATACAAACCAGCCCATCGCAATAGTCCGTCTTGGTGACGGACTAATATATCATGCAAACGAGAATGGGTTTGCGTACAAGCCCTGATAAAAGAACTACGCTTGAACATGCACATGAGAACGCAATAGCCATATCCGCGCGTACGAACAATAATGGAATTGTACATATACAAACAATACTAACTCACAGAATTGCCTAGTCTGAAGATTAGGCAGTCACTTTGCCCAGTTTGAGAACTAGGCACTCGCGCTGCCTAACTTGTAAACTAACTTCTCAGACATGCCTAATCTACAGACTAACTTCTCAGACATGCCTAATATGTAGAATAGGCAGCCTAGTCTGTGGATTAAGCAGAGTGCCTACCAGTATTTTACAAATTAGGCAGTCCTTGTTTCAATCTCCAACATGACTCATCTTTATCATAACACCAAGAATACACCGGTTTATTTGAGAGGAAAGTCAGCTTTGATAGGTTGGTTCCTTGAAAGCTAGGTATTCAAAATAGCATGCTGCGTTCCTACTTTGTAGGCGTTATCCCCGATAGCGAGCACAAGACCTGGTACACTCCTGCAGTCTAATCTTCCACGATCAAAGTCACTAATAGGTATGAGGACAGCGTCATTCTCAATCAGAGGTAATAGGAGTTTTGCTTGTGTTGTTCGGGGAATTTCTTATCTGCTCTGTTCTTGGCGCTTGCATCAGTTCTACATTGTCTGATGTTGGAGAGATTTTGACCACTGTAGTATAATGTTCTATTTTCCTTCATGTTTACTCTTAATTACTGCATTTTGGCCCTTGCGTTCATTCCATTTTGGATCATAGCTTTATTATAGCAATAAACTTTTTTTTCTTCACAGCAGACAGACAGATAGACAATGGAGTCAATAAACTTCTCTTCATGACATTACTAATGTATTCTAGGTGTTTTTGAGGAGTCATGTTGGAGATTAAAACAAGGACTGACTAATTCACTCTGCCTGAGCCACAGAGTAGTCTACCTATTGTGCAAATTAGCTGCCTAGTGTGTATATAGGCCCGGCGGTCGAGTAAACATCAAAGCCAAAACATTTGGTATGGGTGGGAGTCCTTGGAAGGGTGTGTAGGGTTTCTTCGCGAAAGACTACTGGGAATCGAACTGTTTTGGGGTTTCTTTTTTTTTTCTTTTTCTTTTTACTGTACACAATATAGGCAACACGTGCGAATTATAGTAAGTACATTCCAGTTTATTCACAGTGTGTCAATGAGAGACTTAGTGCGATTTTTCTCACGCCAGAGGGCATGACGCTCGTGTGGGGCTAATCCTCTTTACATTATCAGTTGGGGATCAAGAAAGAGAGAGAGACAGTGAGTGGTCCTACCATCACTCTCTCTCTCACTACGCCCAAGTAAGAAAATCGCGTGATAAGCCCCTAGTGCATTGACTGCCCTCTGGCGTGAAAAATATCGCCATAGGTTGACCATTGGGGTCCTACCAGGGGCGAGTTTCACAAGGGCGAACGTTACGCAAATCGGCAGAAACGGTACTAAGAAACACCTCTTTCGCCAAAATTTGACCAATCAGACAAGAGCTTGTAATATTCTTCCGCAAACGCTTTCTAAAGTATTTCTTAGGACCCGTTTGGCGTAAGCGTTATTCGCTCGGCGACCGTTATCTAGAGAAACTCACCCCATGGCATTATTTGTCTAAGAGCGACAGAATGTGCTCAGGCAAAAAAGATCCAACACAAATCATGCAACAATACAGGACGGAAGAAGAAGAATTAAAAGTTCTGTCTATTTGTTTTCCTTGATCTATGCGCTTCTCATGTTCAACTTTTTTTCCCCTTTTTTATCTTTTAGTGGGGTCCTACCAGTGCATTATTTGTATAAGAGCGACAAAATGTGCTCAAGCAAAACAAGATCAACACAAATCATGCAACGATACAGGACAGAATAATAATAATTAAAAGTTCTGTCTATTTTATTTTATCTATGCGTTTCTAATGATCAACTTTTACTTCTTTTTTTTTAATTTTTTGTTCACTGACAAGTCAAAAACTAGGACTTTTCGCACAATTTCGTGCCTTTTCAATTTGGATCTTTGTGCTGCTTCCCGGGTTTAAAGTGATTCTTATTCATATGTTCAGGCGGAGGTTGCGGGGGGTGTTGTTTGTGGGGAGGGGTTAAGAAGTGTCCGGGGGAAGGGGGGGGTAGTCAAGGAACGGGGGGGGGGGGGGGGGGGGCAGGGGGGCAGTAGCTTTCTCAGCTCCTTTCAGTTCATGCCTTTTGTTCATGCCTTTTGTTAACACTCGTCACCAGCATAAACCAATTTAAAGCGGTCTACCTAATATACGAAAACGGGCGAAAACGGGCGAAAACATAAGAGACTGAATCTGATTCAAAGGGAGTACGCTGATCTTGGGTCATTACGTCAATTTTAACACCATGGGCAGCATCTAAGGAACCTTTCTGTCAAGTTTCATTAAGATTTAATAGTATGGTACAATTGTGAGAAGTGGAACAAAGTTCAGTCAGCGGAAGTAATGGCTAGCGGAAGCTGGTTTATAAAAAAAAATGCAGATCGGAAATTACATCTAAATATGGATCAACAGTCGATTAAAGATAAAATCTATGCACAATTTGGTAGGATTTAGACAAATTTAATATTTTTTGTTCTTGTTTAAGATCAAAAATGCACTTTCGCTTCTGTTTTCGCCCGTTTTCCCTCGTTTTCGCTCGTTTTCGTATATTAGGCACACCCATTTAAAGTGTTTCACCTATTAGGCTTACATTGTTTCATGGTGGTTTGCCACTTGTAAGGTCTTTTCCTATCCCTAACCACAGTCAGTGATAAGAATATTTCCCTCTGTTAAAAGAAATAACGGGAAACAAATAGCTCTCTGTGGAAAACTGAACGGAGCTAGAATGAGGGGAATCCGTGTACTGTGTAGGGGAGGGGGAGGGGGGTATTATACTCACAGTGGTACAGTTCAGTCCACATATTAATGAGAATTAGTTTGTTCAGATAACGAATTACGAAATTGTGAGAAGAAAAAAAATTTGCGCAAAAAGAGAGAGTATGCTGAAAATGGGTATCCATGGAAACTGCTAATTTCTGGCGTTATAACCAAGACACCTTTAAAAAATTAATATAACTTGTCATGCGTAGAATCTTCTTCATAACCCTTTAAAAAAATCAAGCTGAATTGTTAATTTTGTTTTTATTGATTTCGTGGGTTGCTTTTTCTTCTCACGGTCCCCCCACCCCCACCCCCACCCCCTCTCTCTCTCTCTCCCCCACCCCACCCCTTCTGTAAGGCATAACAATGAAAATCTGTTTAACGTCCTCCGGTCTGGAACAGACAAATATGGGACATTAGTAGATATAAAGATGGTGGGGACGATCCTGGAGGCAATGCCCGGAGGCAGTGCAACAAGCAGGAAAGTCACGAATTTTTAACAATACAGTAAAATGCTCTCTCTCTCTCTCTCTCTCTCTCTCATCTCTCTCTCTCTCTCTCTCTCTCTCTCTCTCTGGTTGGTTTAGCGTCTCATTAGGCGTAAGTAAATGTACACAAGTTAAAGTTTTACGTCCTCTCGGCCGAAGCCATATGGGACATTGCTGTTGACTTATCTATTAGAAAATGGGGGAAGGGAGGGGGGGGGGGGAGTTGTTTTCTTTAAATACAGTTATTTTATTAAGGATTTTTTTAAATACATTTTTGTTTACAGTTGAATTTTTATCTTGAATAGTATGTCAAGATTTTGTTAGGTGCCATGGCTCGCACAAAGACTACTCTAAGCTATAACTGTATTATACTTTTGGTTAAAATGTTGTTTTCAAAAGATTAAAAAGATTTAAAAAATTCCGGACCACCTTTTAGAATCAATGTAAATCTTCAAAAATCGAATACAGTCGAACCCGCTTATAAGAAACCCGCTTATAAGAAAACCCGCTTATAAGAAAGCAATTTTTTCCCCCCGGCCGAACTCCTTCTTTCTTATGTATTATCAAAACTCGGATATAAGAAAACCGCTTATAAGAAAACTCGGTTATAATGAAGCAAATTCGTTCTCCCATCCGCGATGTAAACTCGGATATAAGAAAATGATTTCATACAAGGGAGTTGGTTTGCAGTTCATTTTCTTATAAGCGAGTTTGATTTTCTTATAATCGACTTTTTAAAATTAGGGCATGAACTGAAATGATGTTCCAAAAAATGCAGTCCTTCCAACAAAACAAACAAAAAAAAAGGAAAATGTAGGTCAGAGCAGCTACATCACAGACACTCTAACCTTAATATAGAAAGATACAGCTGAATCTGCTTATAAGAAAGCTTGCTTATAATGAAGCAAAACAAATTCCCTGCCGACTTCTTCTTTCTTATCTATGATCAAAATTTGGATATAAGAAACTCGCTTATAAGAAAACTCGGTTATAAGCAAGCAAATTCCTTCTCCCATCCGCATTGGAAACTTGGACATAAGAAAAGTATGTCATAAAAGAGAGTTGGTTTGCAGTTCATTTTTTTTTTATAAGCGAGCTCTATTTTGTTATAAGTGAATTACCATTGACAACATTTTCTTAAAGACCCACCAGATCACATGTCAAAATCACGGGTTCCACATGTTTTCCCTCTTATAGCTAGTACGAAATCTTGTTTTGACCAGGTTTGACTCCCATACAAATGCCCCCAAATTGAAAATGAAACATTTTAAAGAGCAGCCTCAATTTGAAGTTGGGGGAATTTGTATGTGGGTCACAGCTACCCAGAAAAAAACAAGGGACTTAATTGTGTTGGGTCAGTGTGTCTTTAAAAGTGAGTTGGACCTGAACTGAAAGGATGTTCTGAGAAAATTGAAGTCTTCCAAAAAGGGAAAGTTTACCTCATACCAGTTGCGTCACAGACAGTCTAAACAGTACAGGCACTTGATTGCAAGACTAATTGAGTTGTTTTTGTTCCTTTATTCTATACTTTCCTTCAGTATTCTGTGCAAAATAAATGTTGAGCAGAAGACAAAAATATGAGTGCCTGTACTTTTGTGTTAGTAGTAGAGAGACTGTCCATCCTTTTATTTTCAGCAGCAATGGCAGAGAGGAAAAGGCAATCCATTTCTTTAAGAAGATAAATACAAATAACTGAATATGTGGACGAAAATCCACATAAAAATGGTAATAGTTCAGTACAAGAAAGGTGAAGGGGTACGTATTTGATAACAGCGAAAAGGAAAAAAAAGCTTGTTAGTTTGAGTGGTTGTAGGCACCCTTAAATCTTCTTTTTAGTAGACGATTTTGATTTTATGATGTAAGAAATGCATCAAATTAGGAAAAAGGATGTTCTCTTCATTTTGTTTCGGATATAAGAAAACTCGAATATGGTAATAAGCAAAAAATGATACCCCTTCGATTTTCTTATAACCGAGTTTTGCTGTATTTTGATTTTATGATGTAAGACATGAGTCACAGGTCGCAAGTTTCTTTATAGTCCATTGGCATTGTACAAACGCAAATACAAAATTGTCTTCCACTGTGTAAAATGAGTTATACATCCAAATTAGAATATTGATTAAAAACAAGAAACAGAAATTTACATTTAAGCAAATCGTCTGCCTTCATTTTTTTTTTTTTCTGTTCCGTTCTTTCTTTTTTTCCTCCTTTGTTTTGCATCCCCCCCCCCCCCCTTTTTCATGCACCAAATTAGGTAAAAGCATTTTCTCTTCGTTTTATGTTTCTCTGTTTGTCTTTTATTTTATTTTTTTCTCTTTTATTTTTTCTCTTTTTCCCCATTCAAATCGGTTATAAGAAAACAAATTCAAAATGTTTTCTTATATCCGAGTATCGGATATAAGAAAACCCGGATATAAGAAAACAAAAAATTATCTCCCTTCGATTTTCTTATAACCGGGTTTTACTGTATAATAAAGTCTGGAGACAGTTTTTACACTTTTTACAAATTATCTTTATTTCTCACAAAGGGTTAAAAATGTACACTCGAAAATAACTTTTGACTTATAAAACGTCTAACGTATAAATTTTAAATTCTTTAATTTAATTAAAACCCTTTCATCGCCAGTGTAGCCGCTGGGCACCACACTGATTGAACACCCATGTCACTAAAACGCGTTTAAATCAGGGTCTGTGATACCCTACAATCACGAACTTAATGTAGGTCCGTGCCTACAATGACTTTTTCTTCTTAATGTTAGGAGATGAGGATAGGCCTAATGTTACACAGGCCACAAATTAATCCCCAACATTGCAAACGAAACATTTCTATTCCCAGGTAAATTTAATGCAAAATGTTAAGCTAAAAAATGGCTGGCGTTGAAAGGGTTTTAATTAAGTAAATGCATAAAATCGTTTCAATTGATACACCGTACCTGACAGCAGCCGCAAACGCCCGGTTCCAGAACTGAGGCGCATCCCGGGGGGCTGAGAGGAGGGCAAGAGGACAGGGCACAGGCCGGACACCCGAACAGTTTCCTCAGCATCGCGCGGTCCATCCTTCTGGCTTCCACGGAGCCTCGCCCCAAGAAAACTGCTGCTGCTAGCACCAGACCCACGGTGAAGAACAAAGCGCACTTAGTAGGGCTGGACATGGTTATGTTTTGGATCGTTTGAGGTGGGGTTTTGTAGTAGTAGTAGTAGTAGTTAGGGGTTAACTTTCGTTTATCAGGAGTGGTGGTGGTGGTGGTGTTTTAAAACAATTATAAGGCCAAGTTCGTCAAGAAGGAAAATAAATTTGACCAGAGAGATGGGTTAGGTTCGTACAGAAATGTTCGAGCCTGCTACGATGTTGATTTTGGTTTGTTTGTTTTTTGTGCTATTGATGAAGAAGTTCTTTCGTTGTCGTTATTTGTCGTTGTTGTTATTTGCTAGCTTGTCTTTCTCTTCTTCTTTT
>CM065701.1:16894024-16924024 GCA_017654935.2 Phymorhynchus buccinoides | reverse complement strand
ATTGATACGCGCGCGCTCGCGCGCGCACGCACGCAACGCACGCACTCACTCTCTCTCACACACACGTGCAATTTACACTTATTTTCACACACTTTCACACGTACACTACACACACATTCTCACACAATGTTTACCAGCCCAGCCTAAAGTTTAAAACTGCGGCGTATGAATGGATAGATATCACATAACATCTCAACGTTGATTGATCTCTCTCTCTCTCTCTCTCTCTCTCTCTCTCTCTCTCTCTCTCTCTCTCTCTCTCTCTCTCTCTCTCTCTCTCTCTCTCTCTCTGATACTGATACTGATAGCCATATATCAGATCGTCATATCGTATCACAGTGTATGGTCTTGCGTTTTAGAAAGATATCTTTCAAAAATCAGTTGGTGGTGTTTGTGTGTGTGTAGGTGGGGTGTGTGTGGGTGTGGGGGGGCGGCGATTCCAACATCACCTGTCTTATTTCTGAGGGTGCGTAGGATGGGAAAGACTGATTGGACGGGGAGAGGGAGGTTGGGGAGAGGGGGGGTGGTGAGGAGGCTAAGCTTAGAACATGGGTGCGATTCTTTGTTAACACCTAAGAAAATTCTGCTACAAACCTGTTGTGAACATCATTGTGCAAAGCTTACATTGCATTTTGCAGCAGCGTCGCTGCTATATATTCATTAATAATATTAATTACCTGTATGGCCTTTGCTCATGATTATGCTGCGCTAATATTAGCTTTAAGGTTTGTGTACACGTTAACACTATTCACAAGATATTTATATTTCCCTATGGCAACCCAGTGAGCTGTAAGTCATATTAAGGTCTGTGTACACGTTAACACTATTCACGAGATATTTATATTTCCCCACGGCAACACATTATTAATAGCCCACTCTTGAATATGACTTACAGCTCACTCCTCTTCTTCCATTCTGTCGTTTGACACTATAAAGCAGGTAGCATGTAAGCGATGCCACAGCTGAACATAAAGAGGTAAGACGAAGACAAAGCAGCAGCACCAATAACAATACCATAGCGGAAAAAACAACCCTGGTTGACAATAGCAACATATATATTGCAGGTAATAGAAAAGAAGTATGTTTGCTTTATATTTGTTTAATGTGCATTTGAAAAATCAAAAATCATTTAAACCAAGAGAGAGAGAGAGAGAGAGAGAGAGAGAGAGAGAGAGAGAGTTTAGACTTCAGACACTTTATTTAATAAGGATATGAATTTAGGCTTGGCCTATTCTTCCATTATGTCCATGGTCCTGAGCACGCAGCATATAACTAATACTATAACTGAAGAGAGAGAGAGAGAGAGAGAGAGAGAGAGAGAGAGAGAGAGAGAGAGAGAGAGAGAGTCAGAGACTGAGAGAGACACACACACACACAGAGACAGGGAGGGGGTGGGGGGAGGGTGCGAGCAGGTAGACAGACAGACATATAGTTAGAATGTTCCTTTTCTGGTTTACCAGTCCTAATTCCGTTACATATAATAAGTGCTAGCAAATTGGGAAGAGGCAGGCACACACACACACACACACATACACACACACACACACACACACACACACACACACACACACACACACACACACACACACACACCTGTTAAGTCCTCTCGTGCACATGTTGTCCTTATGTGCACATTAATCGAAAAATGACCCTGTTTCTGCGTTTTGTTTATTTATTGCAAGCATGTATTTAATTACTCGCCGTGTTACATTACCACACAAAATTTGAAGCCATTCTACCCACTGGTTCAAGAGATGACAGCTCGGACATGAAAAGAATGACATTTCGGTTTTGTGAGTCTTCCTTGGCGGAGGTTTTTTTCCACTGGCGGTTCAAAATAAAATTCAGGATCTGAATAGGTTGTGACATGCCGATCAAGAATATATTATAGAGTTATTATGGGAGGCCCTAGGCTTATTGTAGGTCGTGGTATCCGCGAGAGGACAAATGTCCGCGAGAGGTCTTAATTAGCAGACAGCCCATAGGGGATAGGTGACGTTTCATGCGCTTCTTGGCTTTACAACTACAGCAGACCCTAGTTCTACACTAATGCCACTAAATCATGCATCAGCAGCAGAACCAGCAGAACCTACCGCCCACCCACCAAACGCTGCGTCTATTAATGAAGTCTTCTGAGAATTACACAGGAACAGTAGGAAACGTTGGTACAGGTGCAGATCAACACACACACGCACACACGCACGCACGCACACACACATACACACGCGCGCATACGCGCACACACATACACACGTGCGCATACGCGCACACACACACACGCGCGCGCGCGCGCGCGCGCGCGCTGTGACGAGGTAATGGGTTAAAAGGCTAAGCCTCTAGGGAAGACTTTTAGTGTGTTAAATTTTCAAGTAGAAAATTTGCCTTTAACCCACTTCTCTAGGGTAACTTTCCCCTTTTCATCTAATAAATTTATATTTGTGCCCGGGTTCTGGCTGGTATGGTTGTAAGAAATACAAGTGGTTGAATTGCTCTAAATGGCAGACAGAGAGTAGGGTTTTACATGAAATTACAAGACTCCCACTCTCATCAGTCTGACCAAAGGGTTCAGGATTATTTGACACTTGTATTTTATTTACTCACAAAATCTGCATAAGATTATGCAACAATAACAATAAAGCAGCTCAATGGCGCCAAAACAAAATGTGAATGAAAAACAATGGAATCCGAAAGGATTTACAAGACTTTTGTCTTTCTAGAAGGTTAGCCCCAAACAGGAAGGGTCACTTAAGTGTCCTGGGTTCCAGTTAGTGATCTTTGGCACTGTCGTGGGGACTTAACTCATGGCTGTGCTGAAGTTCCTCCGTAGGGATCGGCGAGTGCTGGGTTGGCTGGGCTTGCTCATCAGGTGAGAGTAGCTCCCAGTCGTTCCGGTTACGGCTTCGCGGGATGGCACGGTTCAGGCGTGGTCTCCTCGCGGATTCTGGGTGCGGGTCGTCTTGGCGGCGTTCCCGTCTTGGTGCTTGTGAGTCCGGGATAATCGTCCGGCCCACGATGCCCTGCTGATAATCACAGGAGAAAGTGGATGTAGGTCTCTATGGCTTAGAGACAAGGAATTAGTGAATCCCAACCGGCTAGAAGGCTTCCCTTGTACAATAGCACTAAGAACACATAATCTGAATTTCAGTTAACAAACTGAGATCAGTAAAACATAAAAGGTGATCAAGCCAACATCACTCTCCATCCAACACCTGGAAAGGAATGGTATCATAAAGTGCAAGATTGCAACCCACAGGTTTCCTACTAAAAATAGACAAAAGGGTTAGTAGGCATAAAATCCGGTTCTGGTACCAAAAGAGTTAAAGTCAAAAACACACACACACACAAATAATCAGTGCACATAAATAGAACAGAATGTTTACTACTTCTTTTCAATAACATATCTATCTACTCCTTATTCATCATTGAACATAGGATCTAGATCAAAACTAGGATCAAACAAACCAGATCTCAATCACCAGCCATCAATAATACTTACTAGTGGGCTTATTATGACTGGTTGTGAGTGTTGCTCTAGCTACGTTTCAGCGTCTTGTGTGAAAACTTTTTCTCACTACTCCAATTATAGCCTTCACTTTCAAACAATGAAAGCCTGTCATTGGTTTATAGCAGTCGACACGTCACAAGATGAGGTCCTAGTCTTATGCATAAGGATACAGAACAATCACGCGCCGGTTACCTCATTATCACATCCGACATTCCTATCCTGCTCGTGATAGGAAAGGACGAGTTGTCTTCAAAGGGGCCGAATGTGGTTGTCACTTTCTCGTGATGGGGAACGGAGATAAGGGGGGGGGGGTAAAGGGAGATAACCTCGGTAGGTGGTACATGCTGACAGGGGAGGTAAATCGGCTTCAAAGAGACAAATGCCTTAATCGGCGTTCTTTTGATGGTGGATGGCAATTAAAGTGGCGGCCGGACAGAGAAATGAAAAGAGAGAGGGGGGGGGGGGTGTAGATAAGAAAGAGGGGTCGCGCGGGACACTTACGTCACAGAGGCCCCCCGAAGAAAAGATTCTGGTACCGGAATCTTCCTGTGGAACGCCGACTCCACTTTCGACTTGGGCGACAGGGACAAATTAGTGGTGAGACTGGGTCGGCTGGAATGGTGGAACGTCTGGTCGCAACACAGAGTTCAAAGGAGCAGGTGGGTTGGAAATCAGTGGAATGGATTCCGACTGAGGTTGTTGCGGCAATCCTGTGTTGAGTTGTCCCAAGGTTGATTGCAGAATAGCAAACACCTCGTGCCTGAGTTTTCCCTTTAGCCTGGACTCATCATTGCTGATGATGTGGTTTGGTAGGCCGATTCGGGCGAAAATGGCACGAGGACGAGTTGTCTTCAAAGGGTGCCGAATGTGGTTGTCACTTTCTCGTGATGGGGAACGGAGATAAAGGGGGGGGGGGGTAAAGGGAGATAACCTCGGTAGGTGGTACATGCTGACAGGGGAGGTAAATCGGATTCAAAGAGACAAATGCCTTAATCGGCGTTCTTTTGATGGTGGATGGCAATTAAAGTGGCGGCCGGACAGAGAAATGAAAAAGAGAGGTGGGGGGGGTGTAGATAAGAAAGAGGGGTCGCGCAGGACCTATACGTCACACGCGCGCGCGCACACATACACACACACTTCGATTTATCGGCTCTCCCGCATTTCCAAACTTGCCTTTCTTAGCAAATATTAAAGGGGCACCTTGACGGATGAGTGTTTGCAAGAAACACGTCGAGATCACCAGGAAAACACCCTTTACAGAGATCGCAACACTCCCTTTGCTATGGTTTCCTAGAAATCAAACCGTGAAATCGGCGATCCCTCCTTGGCGGAGATGCTGGAAGTCAAATTCTGTCAGTGAAAGAGAGGGCATGTACTTTCTCTTTTCGAATGGCCGCCTGAGACTAAATCGTTTACACGAAATGTCCACACTACAAGCCTTTTTGTTATAGTTTACCTAAAGGAGTTTTGCTCACAACAAAGGAAATAGCTCCATTGTGTTCCCACTGCACTACAAAAAACAACAACGTTTCAACCACCTTCCACCCACCCCATCCAAAATGGCTTCTTTCTCAGGCATCTCCGCCATGGAGGAATCGCCATTTTGACGGTTTAATTTCTAGGAAACCAGAGCAAAGTGAGTGTTCCGATCATTGACAAGGCTGTCTTTCTGGTGATCTCGACGTGCTTCTTGCAAAAACTCATCCTTCAGGGTCCACCTTTAAGGTGTATTTTATCCTCTCTTTGTTTTAGCTAATTATTTTTTCTTGAATACTTGTTAATCGCAGTCATAATAGAGATCATTATTTAATATGTGGCGCAATACACACAACGGCTACGGAGCGTTGGTCAGAAGTCTTGGTTCATTGCGTTCTTTCCTTCTTTGTCTTTATCTTCTACTGATATTGAATGGATAATGATTTTCAGTTATGTAAATGGATGGAAATTAACGTTACATATAAGACAGAGGCTCGGGGTACGGGCCCGTATCTCACATTCTCCAGGCTACGGGTACGGCGCTCAATAAACTGTGCGCAAATGTCTTCAAAAACTACTAACATTAAATCTGACACGTTTCTAACGCTATCCCTAACCCTATTCCTTACCAAGATGCGCTAAATATACGAAATAAGAAAATGCATTTGTTGACGGAAAATTCGACTAGGAAGAGTTACTACCCTTGGACATGGTCTGAGTGTTGCAAGAACTCCATACCTCTAGCCACTGTGCAAAATGTTACAAACAATAGAGGTTGAAGTGTTCAATCTGCAATAAAGACAAGACTGAAGAAGAAGAAATTCTGATCGCTTCTCGGCCTTTTGGCTAAGACAGTGATTCGGGAACATAAATTTTTGTTTATACCCTGGTTGGGTTCAGCCCGTCGTACATGGCGAAAGCCGATACGCGACGTTAAACTGAACTTCCATCCAAGAAAACCCCAGGAATGAACCAATACATGGAGGAGAGGGTGTGGATCTGCATCTTTACCAAAAAGATGCCATGGAGGGTTTCCCCCATGGAGGCTGTGTCGCATGCAAATGTGTAGCTCGCTACTATGAGAGTCTGTATTTGCGACAACCACAAATTTCACTTTTTCTGTACTTCAACTGTTTTCTAGCCCTAACCCTAACCGTAACCGTAACCCTAACCCTAGAAAAAGGTGAAATTTGTGGTTCATGCTCAATGTCGCAAAATGCCGCAAATACAGACTCTCATAGGTAGCGAGCTGCAGATTTGCACGAGCGACAGATTTGCACGCCACAGGCTCGTGCCAAATTATTGCAGGGAGGGGAAGGTCAGGTAGGTAAAGGGAAGCTTTAACAATACATCATGTCAAAGGGGACCTTTGTTTGATAATCAATTTACTATAATAAGCTGGACTAGGTCACTTTGGGGACTAGCTTTCATCATCATCATCATCATAATAATAATAAGCAGTAACGTTACAGAAGCAAAGGACTTCCGATAGAATCTGAAACCTGCGGCCTTTGTCCTAACAATAGTCTCCGGCTGACCCGGGTTCAACAATGGGTCGATTCTGGGAACGGAAGGGAGACAACGCGGTCATAGCGGAAGTGGACACCTCACCTGCACATCTGCTGTTATTAAAGGTGGGCCGGTGTTACAGGAAATAATGCCCCCCTCCCCCCCTCCTCTAGGACCAACCCCTATGGATGGTTTGTTTTTTTACCCTGGAGTTCGCAGGGTGGATAAGATACGGGGTGACGCAGGAAAGGACGGAACGAAGGGGAGGGGTAGGGAGGGCCAAGTGTGTGTGTGTGTGTGTGTGTGTGTGTGTGTGTGATGTGCGTGTGTGCGTGTGCGTGTGTGCGTGTGTGTGTGTACGTGTGTGTGCGTGCGCGCGTGCGTGCGCGCGTGTGTGTGTGTACGTGTACGTGTGTGAGTGTGTTTGGTATTTGGCACTTTATAGTCACAGAGGCGTCTCTGTGAAATTCGGGTTGCTCCCACCTTGAGAGCGCGTCACAGCCATTATTATTTTTGTAAACATTAATGCGATTTGTGTGTGACTGATGAGGGAGGAAGGCGGGAGTGTGTGTGTGTGTGTGTGTGTGTGTGTGTGTGTGTGTGTGTGTACACACACAATGTTAAGCATTATGTTAAGATCCAAACGGAGTTTTAAACAGCACAGATTGTCTCGTTTGTGCTAATACATGTTTTTAAGTAAGCAGAACTCGATCGGTGTTACTCCACAACAAGTCAACTGAGTCTGACCCAGCCACCCAAGGTCACTTTTTTGTCCCTAATTTCGGCTCACCCAATACAGTGCATCACGTTAGTACTTTCATATCTGCCTTCAAACTGTTAATGATAATGATATGCATTAGAAAGGGGAATGTTAAAAAATAAAACATAAATTGCGCTGTCCCATCTTCAGTGGCGTTGCTCCCACGCCGCTCATTCCGAATCCCAATTCACAGCCTCACCCCGGCTTGTTCAGGTCGCAAAATCCGAGACCAGCAGTTCAAGGGGAGCAAATCTGTGTTAGACCGTCAGAAGGCAACCAACCGAGGAGACACTGCACTGCTGCTGAGTCACTTCCGTAGAAAGAGGAATGTTCAAATTTGTTTTTAATAAACTATTTTGTTTGCGCTGGTCTGCGGTAAGGTAAAGATGTGCCACCCCCTCTACATTTCTCGGTTAATTCTATTTTTCCATTTTTGCCTTTCTTACCATACATAAAGCTGTATTTTAGAAACATTTTCAGCTAATAACCTTTTTGGAATACTAACCCTAGCCCTAACCCTAGCCCTAAACTTAACCCTACCCCCCACTATGTACTGCAGTACACCGCGATTTGTCACAGTTGTGGTTGGATGGAAGTTCAGTTTTAACGTCGCGTATCGGCTTTCGCCATGTACGACGGGCTGAACAAACCAACCAGGGTATAAACAAAAATTTATGTTCCTGAATCACTGTCTTAGCCAAATAGGCCGAGAAGCGATCAGAATTCCATACAAGTTGTGGTTCGTTGCGTTTTTCCGTTTTTCTGCAGTACATAGTGGGGGGTAGGGTTAGGTTTAGGGCTAGGGTTAGGGATAGGGTTAGTATTCCAAAAAGGTTATTAGCTAAAAATGTTCCTAAAATACAGCTTTATGTATGGTAAGAAAGGCAATAACGGAAAAATAGAATTAACCGAGAAATGCAGGGGGGGGGGGGGTGGCACATCTTTACCTTTACCAACTTTTTATTTCGATAGCTAGACATTTAAATTTTTATGTTGAAATAATTCTTAAAGATACATACCTACATTATCATTTTCAATTAAACAAATTACCTCTGGGTATAAGCGTAGATTGCTAGGCAGGCAGAGCATCTCCATTGTATCCGTTTTGTTTTTCACCTGGAAGGCTGTCGCTTTTTTCTTTTTTGGCTCACTCGTGTTAACACGAAGTGAGTCTATAGTATGATAATTGTTCGGATGTGTGTGTGTGTGTGTGTGTGTGTGTGTGTGTGTGTGTGTGTGTGTGTGTGTGTGTATGTGTGTGTGTGTGTGTGTGTGTCAGTGTATGTGTCTGTGTGTGTGTCTGTGTGTATGTGCTGTGTGTGTGTGTGTGTGTGTGTGTGTGTGTGTGCGTGTGCGTGTGTGTGTGCGTGTGCGTGCGTGTATGTGCGTGTGTGTGCGTGTATGTGTGTGTTGTGTCCATGGCCGTCTAATCTCCAAACTTTAACGTTGGCGTTTTCTCGGAAAACAGAAGGCATACATTGCTCAAACTTTGCACACATATAGATGTCTATGCAAGCTTTCAAACAATAATTATTTGAATAATTAAATACTTAAAACAGCATTGTAAACAGATAACATTTTAGATTAGTGGGTTTGAGAGTATTCAACGGGCAACATGAGTTAAGAAACTCATAGACACTGAAAGCCTCGATAGCTCATTGGTAGAGCGTCTGTCTGTCATGCCAATGGTTCCGGGTCCGATTTTCGGCACGGGCACTTTTGTTGTTGTTGTTGTTGTTGCTCAAGCCACACACCTATAACTCAATTTGTCTGTCTGTCTGTCTGTCCAAAATTGTCGCACATTTTGACAAAATTGTCGCACTTCAAATCGAGGCTACACTTCAAATTGAGGCCGCTCTTTAAAATGATGTATTTTAAAAGCGTACAAAATAATAAACATACGTAATACAGACACTACAACAGACACGACGAGTATGCGGTGCTTCTTTTGATGAGTATAAGTAGGATACATAGTTTTAAATGTTTTCCAAAAGATATAAAAAGTTACGAAATGGTGCAGAGATAACATTCTGGTTTACAGATTAAAATTATTGAAAAGCCAGGGGAGGTGACTCATGATTGGAATGGTAAAAATAGACCGCGTGCCACAAACTATTGCGATTTCGCGCTTGTTTTTTGTTGTTGTTTCCATTAACGATAGTTTCATTTGTACTTTACAATTTTATTTGCAATTTTGTACTTTAGACATCCCCCTCAATCTTTTGTTGTTGTCCCACATGTTCCTGTTCGAGTGAGCCTTGAATGGTTTGCCTCTTGTTTGTTTGTTTTTAAATCAAAGTACTGCAACAAAATGAATATATTCACATTAATTGAAACATATACAGTGGGACCTCGGCATTGCAGCCATATAGACTGGCCCAAGCACATTTGTGTGTGTGTGTGTGTGTGTGAGTTACTCAATTTAACGTCCTTCCACTAAAAGTGATTGAGACAAAGAGAGAGAGAGAGAGAGAGAGAGAGAGAGAGAGAGAGAGAGAGAGAGAGAGAGAGAGAGAGAGAGAGAGAGAGAGAGTGAGTGTGTGTGTGTGTGTGTGTGTGTGCGCGTGTGCGTGCGTGCGTGTACGCGCACGCGAACGCGCGCTAAAAGACTCACCATACTAAGCTTTGACTTCAGAACCACTCTTCTAAGCTTAGCTAATTAATACATGGATTTATATTCAATGTGGTGTCCATGATTAATAATAGTCCCCAACTGAGAAGTAACTGCTCTCGTACCAGACTATCATAAACCAACGATTCGTCGACAACGGGTTTCCATCTCCTTTAAAGGTGCAAGTACACCATAGACGTACGTTTAAGCAGACTGGTTGCCTGCAGCGCTTTGACAAGTCATGTATAATTGTGGACACCCACCCCCGTGCAGATTTAATGGAAGTGACAGATGACCATGTGACTTTCGGGCATCAGTGACGTCATCGTATCCTTGGCTGATTCGTCGACCGGGCGTTGCCATTCCGAGAGTGCGGGTGGCAGACGACACTTGAAGTTCTGCTGAGTGGCAGGCAGCAGAAAGGGTGGCGCAGTCATCCTCCCTCACCACGGGTGTTGGCTGACTTGGCACGCGGATGAGGCGACGTACGATGACTTGGGTGATCTCTGCAGCCGTCGATGCCCAGTAGCTGCTCCGGGTACACCAGAGGTGAGGGCCTCTACTGGGGGAATTATATCTGCCATTGCAGACTGTTCGACTCGAAGTGTCTCCCGCCCGTATGTCAACGACACCATTATCCCGATATAGAGAAGGCCGCCCGGTGGTCCTGAAGACGGCCTTTGGGAGAGGGGCTAGCAACCAGCAACCATGGACAAGAACAGCGGGCATTGAGATCGACAACTTACGGGCTGTCTCAAAATGCTTCGACAAACTACGGCCGGTCTCACAATGCTTCCCGCAACGACGATGCTGATTCTAGCCTATAAGCATCAAGGACAGGAACAGAGCCCAGACATCGGACTCCGTCCGAATGATCCATTTTCAGACGTCGAACCCCAACGTTCAAGGGTCCGCAATGTTACCGGAATCATCCACGATGGCTGCCATGTCTCGACAACTGACTCATCGCCATTTCTTCTTCTGCTTTGCCCGGTTCATAGCAAGCCTGACAGCAAATTTGAGGCGATTCGGTTAAGCAACGGTGGAGTTATTCGTGAAAAGGTGAAGCGGCGACTAGCGCGCGCGTTTCTGAACCGATTCGCTTCCGGTTTGGCACACGGATAGTCCCCGGCCTCGGTCATCTTCCTGCCAAATTGGAAGGCAATTGGCCCAGAAACGCCGGAGATACGGGCGCCGAGAGGCCGGCGGATGCGCGTTTCGCGCATTTGCGAAACCGCGCAAATGACACGGCCGCCTCGGTTGCCGTTGCCATCGCCCCGTTAGGGCTCACAGCAAATTTGAAGCGATTCGGTCGAAAAACGGCGGAGTTATAAGGCCCGTTTTGTGTTTCACACACACACACACACACACACACACACGGACAGTTGGCTTTTTACTATAATTATGATGATGAAAGAGAAATCTCAGTGACTAGCTGAGCTCCATATCCCTAATCTGAAGGACCAAAAAGTTGGCGCATTTGAAATGCAGAATAATTTGCGTTGATAAAACTTGTCTGTGTCCAGTGTCTGCATTTGTGAACCTCGGAAAGAAACTCAGTCCGTTAACCTTAACTTTATGAATTGTTCTGTGTTCTGAAAAGAAGACAAATAATAAAATGTGCTGATTTGGTGTTTTTTCTCCCAATGGTTATTGTATCATTGTTTTATCACTGTCAAAATGCTACAATCTGCATGTCTCGTACAACACGTCGGAGTCACTGGCCTGTTTTGCGTGAAGAATATTTTGATGTTGTTGTTGCTGTTGTTAACACTGGCGTGCAAGTGATGCTCTCAAAAGGTGTAGGTGCCACAAGGACTAATCGTGACTGAAAACTAAGGGAACACCCCCCCCCCCCCCTCCACCCTTCAAGGACTAATCGTGACTGAAAACTAAGGGAACCACCACCCCTCCCCTGAAGCAGCTGTTGCTGCAATTGAGTTGACATTTGAAGCAATGTTGTTTTTTTAACGCGCGCCAACATTTCATTTTATGCATGCTTTTGCCTTTTTTTTTCTTTTTCTGGGCAGCTTTGGTTTTGGCTTTCTTAGTTTTTTTTCTTCTTCTTACAAATGACACTTTTCTTGCCAGAGAGACTAGGATTCGACTCGCTCTCTCTCTCTTTGATACTTTTTTTTGGTATCTGAGAGAGAGAGAGAGAGAGAGAGAGAGAGAGAGAGAGAGAGAGAGAGAGAGAGAGAGAGAGAGAGAGAGAGAGAGAGAGAGAGAGAGAGAGAACAACAAGTGAACAAGTGAACAAGTTTTTTTATTGCCATTAGCAATAGCCCTCTTGGCAAGGGGGGTACAAAAAAAAGATTGAATCAGTTATAATAACATGGCTCCCACTCACACATGTATTCATACACAACGCACTCACACACCAGCACACACTTCCCACACATAATTAGTGCATATATACATACATAGAACTTAATTTCTTTGGCTATCAGAAACTACATATGCAAAGTAGAAATCAAAACCAAATCCTCTTACTTAGTTGACTAAACAGTTATTGGATCTTTATTTTTCTGAAATCACTAGCTTTTGCTATATAATTAGCTAATGATATAATATTTTGTCCATCCTCTGAAGACAAAATTGCTTTAAGATCTTTCTGCAATGCAAGAGTATGTTTAAATATTACACATTCTTTTCGGATATGTGTGTACATGGGACAATCAAATATAAAATGTATTTCATCTTCAATATTATCTCCCATGCACATATTACATGTCCCGTTCTTTGATGATTCGAACCATCTTTTGTTGGCATTTAGACCAATAGTTCTCATTCTAAATCTACATAAATTATATCTATGCCACTTATGAGTGACCAACATAAAATACTTTTCTTCTTCAAAAATGCTTTTAAATGACAAAAACCATTCATATTTTGAAATTTCCATCCATACTGGCATGCCAGTTCTGTTTATATGAACAAATCAATCGGTCTTTAAATTCAGATAAAAATTGCACAGAATTACCTGCTCCCTGACAAAGCCACACAATACCAAAACTATTTTCCATCCCAATTCTCTGCACATAAGAGACCCAGCTGTGTTTACCTAGTTCATGCTGCAGTACTAACATTCTATAGGCCTGATTACAAAGTCTTCCTGGGGGTAAAGTTATCAATCGCAACCAATATTCAATAGATCTCACATATGCTAAAATAAACATTGGATATCGCCCACATTCCCCATAGACCATTTTATTAGAAGTATGTATTGGAACATGCATGATACGTTTGATTGCATATGTGTGGACTTTCTCCATATGTATATTATTTAACAAACCCCAGACCTCTGATGCATACATCAACATTGGCTGTATCTGCGCATCAAAAAGCTTCCAAAATAATTTTATATCCATCGAATTTAGTTTTTTCATTGTTCTAATAATATCAATTACCCCTTTCTTACCTTTCCTATACATTTCCATCCACCCTTTATTCGAGCTTAGTTTTGTAGTAAAAAACACTCCAAGATATTTGTAACTGTTAGTAACTTTGATTTCTGAATCACCATAGAACCATCTCTTATGTCGTGCTAAATGTCCACCCTTACGAAAAACCATTACATTAGTTTTACTTAAATTAACTTTCAACTGTAACCTATCTGACTCTCTCTTTAATGTATCCAGTTGACTTTGCAATCCAACAGGTGTATCAGAAAACAGAATGATATCATCAGCAAACAACAGCAAAAACAGTTCAGTAACACCAGGTAACATTTGAATTCCATGTTTGCCCTTCTTTGTTAATTCCATGACAAGTTCATTAATGAAAAAAGCAAAACGTTGCGGGCTAAGTAAGCATCCCTGTTTTACGCCCTTTGGACAACTAAAATAATCAGTGTAAATACCTTTCTCACGCACACACGCCAGAACAGACTTATACATTCCTTTCAGGGCCGCATACAATTTACCATTAACACCGCTGTTTCTTAAAACATGCCATAACGCATTTCTATTGATAGAATCAAACGCCTTTTGAAAATCAACGAAGGCCACATATAATTTAGATTTTTTTAACAAATATTTCTGTACTAATGCATATAGTGTAAAAATGTGGTCTACTGTGCTGTATCCTGAACGAAAACCGGCTTGCTCTTCCATTATTTTCTCTTCTTTTTCAGCCCATGCTTTTAATCTTTTATTTAATATATATGTGTACATTTTACTTACAAAACTAGTTAGTAGGAGAGAGAGAGAGAGAGAGAGAGAGAGAGAGAGAGAGAGAGAGAGAGAGAGAGAGAGAGAGAGAGAGAGAGAGAGAGAGAGAGAGAGAGAGAGAGAGAGAGAGATTAAAGAATAGAAGAAAATCAAGTCCCAACTAAAAACCCACTTCTTCAGGAAAGGTTTATCTCTGTAAAGTCTATGATCCTTTCCCCACTCTTGTCTTCCAGCTCATTGACGTTGAGTATGAGGTTAATGCGTGCGCGTGTGTGTATGGGGTGGGGAGTAGGGGGGCGGGGCTGGGGATGAGGTGTATGGGGGGGTGGGTGGGGTTGAGGGGAGGTGGGTGCTAGTGCGTTGTGTTATGACTATATGGAATGCATTCTCTAATGCATTCATTTTCATGGAGGTGTATGGTGAGGATACGTGAACCAGTCTGTTAGAAATGTTTGTACGAATGGTGAGTGAAAAGCGCATTGAGTTGCTTAGCCGCAAGATTATGCGCTATATAAGCATTAATTATTAAATAAAGTACTGAGATTGTCTAAAAGCATGTTCTCTGCTTTGACTCTTTAACTCAATTACACACACTGCTTGTGGCCGTGTACACATAC
The DNA here is from genome assembly GCA_017654935.2 of Phymorhynchus buccinoides. Lineage (NCBI taxonomy): Eukaryota > Metazoa > Mollusca > Gastropoda > Neogastropoda > Raphitomidae > Phymorhynchus > Phymorhynchus buccinoides. Next base: position 16,909,374 of record CM065701.1, on the reverse strand, counting down.
ACGCGGATGTTAGGCGTGGAAACCCATGCGCAATCCGTAAACAAGTAAGAGAAAGAAAGGGGGGGGGGGGGATATACGAATGTGTCCATATATTTACCCTAATCCGTATTATTTGTTTCCTTCTTTCTTTTACTTATTGATTATTACCCAGCGGAAAATCCGGTAAAGGTAAAGATGCGCCCCCCCTCCTCCATTTCTCGGTTGTTTCCATTTGTCCGTTCTTGCCTTTCTTACTGCAGATTGAGTACTTCATCCTCTATCGTTTGCTATATTGAACACTAATTTTCATACATTTACATAATCAAACACATGCATTCAATAATAGTAGAAGATAAAGGCAAGACGGAAAAACGCAATGAACCAGGACTGTGACAAATACTCCGCGGCTGTCGTGTGTAATGCACTACATAGGTGGGGGGGGGGGGGGGGGGGGGGGGGGGGGGTCCTATGAGATAATGGCCTTTATTATGACTGCGATTAATTATTCAACAAAGATAATTGGCTGAAAAGGTTAATTAAATACAGCTTAACCTTACTGCCTTGACGCCCTTGGACTTTCAGCACATGGGGAATCTCCACGCCTATCAGCAGACTGTCGCTGCCTGTCTACTAGAGGTGGGGGAGAAAACCGTTTTGAACCGAAAAACCGGTGCTAAACTTTCGCGGTTCGAGTTGCTGTGAACCGGGTTTTTTAACCGCAAACTGAAAGTAAGTTTTTCTTAGAATAACATTCTTTTCGACAAAAAAAAACCCCACCTGATTCTCAGCGCAGATTGGGTGTTTGTAAACCAAGAGTAGCTGTTTCTAGTTTGTGGTGGTGTATGACTTTGACTTTGAGTGTGTGTGTGTGTGTGTCATAAGTTTCTTTATTGTGTGTGCGTGTATGTGTGCGCGTGCGTGTGTGTGTGTGTGAATATTCTGACAAATAAATACGTGTTTGCATAGGTGAAACTAGTGATGCGAGTTAAACTGGTTAAAAAAACCGGTTCGGTAAAGCCGGTTCGAATAGTGAAAACCGGTTCGGATTTTTGAACCGGTTCTCAACTCTACTGTCTACCCTGACTGCTGGAGTGAAGCCACCACCAACTCTCTCCACCACTGGCGTGATCCTGTCGCTGATCCTGAGAGATACCATGAGCTGAAGGCTGAAGAAGAAGAAGGGGGAGCAGAGGGGGGAGGAGGGTGTGAGGGGGAAGAAGGAGGAGGTGTGAGGGGAGAGAGGGGAGGGAGGAGGGGCGGGGGAGGGAGGGAGAGAGAGAGAGGGAAAACTTTTTTGAAAACTTGAACTTTATTTTCCAAGGATATAGATTTTAGGCAACGCCTATTCTTCCGAACTGTCCTGGGCGGGAGAGAGAGAGAGAGAGAGAGAGAGAGAGAGAGAGAGAGAGAGAGAGAGAGAGAGAGACTGAAGACTGAAAAACTTTATTACATAAGGATTAAGATTTGGGGCCGGGCCCATTCTTCCAATCTGTCCTTGGAACAAAAACTAAACTAATACAAAACAATTAGACAAATATAAGCATGTATGATGAAGCAAGGCATCAAAGAAAAGAACAATGGAAAAGGGAATACTCAAATAATTAACAAGTATGTAAACCACCCTTTCAGACCTACCCTAGTGCTGTAGCACAGTTACAGAAAGGGTGTCGGGTTCGGGGTAGATAGGTTAAGATATGATATAAAAGATAGAAAGAGAAAAGGGATTTTAAGAAGAAAGAATTGGTGAGGATGAAGGAGTTCGGTAGACTTTCAGAATTGAGGGGTGCACACAAACCAACGACAGCAATTTGGAATGTGCACTGTTTAATGAATCTACTAAACTACAAAAAAGAAATAAAAGTCAAAGCAAAAGAGGACACAAAAGGACTGTAGCAACAATTTGACCTGCAACAACAGTGACAAAACACAAGCACACAGCAACAGGCCCACAATGAACTAGACTCATAAAAGAATGTTACGATCAACATCCTTAACCCTTTCACCGCCAATGTCGCATTTTAGCACCACAATGGTTTAACACCCATGTCACTAAAAAGCATTAAATCAGAGCCTGTTATCTGAAGACCCTATTTTCTTAATTTTGGGAGAGCAAAGGATAGGCCTAATGTATAAATACATGTCACACAGGAATTAGCAATTTTGTATATTTTTGTTCTTTACCCGATCAAGTTTAATGGTATTTTTGGGGTGAAAAATGGTTGGCGGCGAAAGGGTTAAAAATAACATGAAAATCAACGATGAACATAATAGGGATATCTTCTCAGCGATCAACAACAAATCAATTATCACCAAAGGGAGATAATCCCTGGACACAATCGCGGATCACTTATAGCAAGTTTAGTCCCTTGTTTTGGATTTGCATAGGTTAGTTATAAAGAAAAATCTATCCAGAACAGTGACTAATAAAATACGCACGTTTAACGCCTTCAGTTAAACCTAAGCTATCCAAGTCGAAATTATCACTATCTGAAAAGCAATCTTTACATATATCCTTGTGTCTTATTAACCTTCCCTTGATTCAATCAATCAAGATAATCCCAAATAACATATCAATAGCATTCAATACACGACAATTACCAGCACACATAAAGATAAACTAACAGTATGATTTTCTAACAATAAACAACAAGAAAGCACATGTTTCAGTTCACATTCCTAGTCTCAATGAACTCCTTCATTTAGACGACGACCATCCCTTTCGACAAAGGCCCTTTCAACAAGTGGACCTCGCCCCCCCTTAGCAGTACAATAGGAGCCAATACAAAAAGGTGGCCAAGAAGGCCTACTTTTGTCCACACCCTCAGGCAACTGTCCACTACAGCTCGCCTGGCTGGACTTATCAAGTGGCCAAGAACTTGTGGTTAATTAATTCTACTATTCAATTAAACCGTCTCGTCCTTTCAAAACAATCAAATTATCTAGGCAACAAATCAGCCTAGATCATCTTACAATGAGGCTCTCTAGCCTAACAAAACAGCAAAAGTATATAAATCGTCAACCAAACATGATCATGTCAACTAATAAGGCTACACAACCGTGAAAAGTTAAATCAATCAAAAACAGAAAAGAATATTAACCTTCACTAACACACATTATTTGACTCTCAAACACACATTATTTGACTCTCTCAAACAAGGAGAGAGAGAGAGAGAGAGAGAGAGAGAGAGAGAGAGAGAGAGAGAGACGAGAGGAGAGAGAGAGAGAGAGAGAGAGAGAGAGAGACTGAAGACTGAAAAACTTTATTACATACGGATTAAGATTTTGGGGACGGGCCCATTCTTCCAATATCTTCCAATCTGTCCTTGGAACAAAAACTAAACTAATACAAAACAATTAGACAAACAAATATAAGCATGTATGATGAAGCAAGGCATCAAAGAAAAGAACAATGGAAAATGGAATACTCAAATAATTAACAAGTATGTAAACCACCCTTTCAGACCTACCCTAGTGGTGTAGCACAGTTACAGAAAGGGTGTCGGGTTCGGGGTAGATAGGTTAAGATATGATATAAAAGATAGAAAGAGAAAAGGGATTTTAAGAAGAAAGAATTGGAGAGGATGAAGGAGTTCGGTAGACTTTCAGAATTGAGGGGTGCACACAAACCAACGACAGCAATTTGGAATGTCCACTGTTTAATGAATCTACTAAACTACAAAAAAGAAATAAAAGTCAAAGCAAAAGAGGACACAAAAGGACTGTAGCAACAATTTGACCTGCAACAACAGTGACAAAACACAAGCACACAGCAACAGGCCCACAATGAACTAGACTCATAAAAGAATGTTACGATCAACATCCTTAACCCTTTCACCGCCAATGTCGCATTTTAGCACCACAATGGTTTAACACCCATGTCACTAAAAAGCATTAAATCAGAGCCTGTTATCTGAAGACCCTATTTTCTTAATTTTGGGAGCAAGGATAGGCCTAATGTATAAATACATGTCACACAGGAATTAGCAATTTTGTATATTTTTGTTCTTTACCCGATCAAGTTTAATGGTATTTTTGGGGTGAAAAATGGTTGGCGGCGAAAGGGTTAAACAATAACATGAAAATCAACGATGAACATAATAGGGATATCTTCTCAGCGATCAACAACAAATCAATTATCACCAAAGGGAGATAATCCCTGGACACAATCGCGGATCACTTATAGCAAGTTTAGTCCCTTGTTTTGGATTTGCATAGGTTAGTTATAAAGAAAAATCTATCCAGAACAGTGACTAATAAAATACGCACGTTTAACGCCATCAGTTAAACCTAAGCTATCCAAGTCGAAATTATCACTATCTGAAAAGCAATCTTTACATATATCCTTGTGTCTTATTAACCTTCCCTTGATTCAATCAATCAAGATAATCCCAAATAACATATTAATAGCATTCAATACACGACAATTACCAACACACATAAAGATAAACTAACAGTATGATTTTCTAACAATAAACAACAAGAAAGCACATGTTTCAGTTCACATTCCTAGTCTCAATGAACTCCTTCATTTAGACGACGACCATCCCTTTCGACAAAGGCCCTTTCAACAAGTGGACCTCGCCCCCCCCCTTAGCAGTACAATAGGAGCCAATACAAAAAGGTGGCCAAGAAGGCCTACTTTTGTCCACACCCTCAGGCAACTGTCCACTACAGCTCGCCTGGCTGGACTTATCAAGTGGCCAAGAACTTGTGGTTAATTAATTCTACTATTCAATTAAACCGTCTCGTCCTTTCAAAACAATCAAATTATCTAGGCAACAAATCAGCCTAGATCATCTTACAATGAGGCTCTCTAGCCTAACAAAACAGCAAAAGTATATAAATCGTCAACCAAACATGATCATGTCAACTAATAAGGCTACACAACCGTGAAAAGTTAAATCAATCAAAAACAGAAAAGAATATTAACCTTCACTAACACACATTATTTGACTCTCTCAACAAGAAGAGAGAGAGAGAGAGAGAGAGAGAGAGAGAGAGAGAGAGAGAGAGAGAGAGAGAGAGAGAGAGAGAGAGAGAGAGAGAGAGAGAGAGAGAGAGAGAGAGAGAGAGAGAGAGACTGAAGACTGAAAAACTTTATTACATACGGATTAAGATTTTGGGACGGGCCCATTCTTCCAATATCTTCCAATCTGTCCTTGGAACAAAAACTAAACTAATACAAAACAATTAGACAAACAAATATAAGCATGTATGATGAAGCAAGGCATCAAAGAAAAGAACAATGGAAAAGGGAATACTGAAATAATTAACAAGTATGTAAACCACCCTTTCAGACCTACCCTAGTGCTGTAGCACAGTTACAGAAAGGGTGTCGGGTTCGGGGTAGATAGGTTAAGATATGATATAAAAGATAGAAAGAGAAAAGGGATTTTAAGAAGAAAGAATTGGAGAGGATGAAGGAGTTCGGTAGACTTTCAGAATTGAGGGGTGCACACAAACCAACGACAGCAATTTGGAATGTGCACTGTTTAATGAATCTACTAAACTACAAAAAAGAAATAAAAGTCAAAGCAAAAGAGGACACAAAAGGACTGTAGCAACAATTTGACCTGCAACAACAGTGACAAAACACAAGCACACAGCAACAGGCCCACAATGAACTAGACTCATAAAAGAATGTTACGATCAACATCCTTAACCCTTTCACCGCCAATGTCGCATTCTAGCACCACAATGGTTTAACACCCATGTCACTAAAAAGCATTAAATCAGAGCCTGCTATCTGAAGACCCTATTTTCTTAATTTTGGGAGGCAAGGATAGGCCTAATGTATAAATACATGTCACACAGGAATTAGCAAGTTTGTATATTTTTTTTCTTCACCCGATCAAGTTTAATGGTATTTTTTTGGGTGAAAAATGGTTGGCGGCGAAAGGGTTAAACAATAACATGAAAATCAACGATGAACATAATAGGGATATCTTCTCAGCGATCAACAACAAATCAATTATCACCAAAGGGAGATAATCCCTGGACACAATCGCGGATCACTTATAGCAAGTTAAGTCCCTTGTTTTGGATTTGCATAGGTTAGTTATAAAGAAAAATCTATCCAGAACAGTGACTAATAAAATATGCATGTTTAACGCCATCAGTTAAACCTAAGCTATCCAAGTCGAAATTATCACTATCTGAAAAGCAATCTTTACATATATCCTCGTGTCTTAGTAACCTTCCCTTGATTCAATCAATCAAGATAATCCCAAATAACATATCAATAGCATTCAATACACGACAATTACCAACACACATAAAGATAAACTAACAGTATGATTTTCTAACAATAAACAACAAGAAAGCACATGTTTCAGTTCACATTCCTAGTCTCAATGAACTCCTTCATTTAGACGACGACCATCCCTTTCGACAAAGGCCCTTTCAACAAGTGGACCTCGCCCCCCCTTAGCAGTACAATAGGAGCCAATACAAAAAGGTGGCCAAGAAGGCCTACTTTTGTCCACACCCTCAGGCCACTGTCCACTACAGCTCACCTGGCTGGACTTATCAAGTGGCCAAGAACTTGTGGTTAATTCTACTATTCAATTAAACCGTCTCGTCCTTTCAAACCCAATCAAATTATCTAGGCAACAAATCAGCCTAGATCATCTTACAATGAGGCTCTCTAGCCTAACAAAACAGCAAAAGTATATAAATCGTCAACCAAACATGATCATGTCAACTAATAAGGCTACACAACCGTGAAAAGTTAAATCAATCAAAAACAGAAAAGAATATTAACCTTCACTAACACACATTATTTGACTCTCTCAACAAGAAGAGAGATTATGAACAAATTATACCACAAAACACTACCAACCCTCCATGCACTGTACAAATGTGGCTTGAAAACGCTTTATAGCTTAAAATGCCACTGTTAGGATGCCAGTGGTTCTACCCATAATGGAGATAATATTTGATCAAAGAAACCACAAACACCACTAAGAAGAGAGAGAAAGAGAGAGAGAGAGAGAGAGAGAGAGAGAGAGAGAGAGAGAGAGAGAGAGAGAGAGAGAGAGAGAGAGAGAGAGAGAGAGAGAGAGAGAGAGAGAGAGAGATGCCGTCTATGGAAACATGTTTGGATCAAAGTAAAAATCCGATTTCCATTTGATTTTCTTCCAATAAAACGCTTTAACAGAAAAAAGATCTCAATTGAATTCTACAACCAAAAATAATGCAAAATCCCATAATGACTGTTCACTTAGAAATATTGAAAATATACATCATGAACATGACAATCTTTATCACAAAAAATCAACAGCGAATTAAAGAAATCAAAGTCCTAAAATGTGAATACTCGCACACAGTCCCAGGCATAGGACCAACCACCAGCTACAAACGTCAGAGACTTCAGAGCAGCTTAAGACTTCTGCTGCTGGCCATACAAGAGAAAGCCTAGAATGCTTTCACAAAATATAAAGCAAACTTCTACCCATAATGAGTAACAGTCTAAATTTAGCCCTCGGATCCTAATACCTAATCCCATTGGATATCTGGCCAGGGTTTTGTTTCTGATTGGTCACTATACTAAACAGTTTAATTTGATTGATTTGAACATTTGACCTCCTCAGTACTGAGTAGGTTATGACCTTCTTTGTGACAGATGTTTCCATTGGGTGTTTGACCCGGATTTTATTCTCTGATTGGTCACTTTACCAAACAGTTTAATTTCATTGGTTGAACATTTTCACCCTTTAGTAGGTTATGACATTCCTTGTGGACAACGACAACATCCCATCAGTACAGACATCGCTGAGCAGCTGAGAGAATGACTGAAACCAAGTTCCTAAGGAAACCTCCCAACAAGTAGGTGCAAGAGCAGGGCAGCACTTCACATCTCGGGCTAAGGAGTTCCAATCACAGAGGTCCAGGTACTTAAAGCTTTAACAAAGATTTGGGTGACCCCCCAACCCCCCCCTTCCGTGGACAGCCAGACTGGCGCCTATTGTCCATTCAAACCGAACTTGTGAATCTACTAAGAGAATTTCACACCCTCTGGGGGCACACACGCCTATAAACTCCAGACAGACAAGGAAACGACACCCACATACAAACACAGGTTCAAACGCTTACGTGTTGCATACACACACACACATAACCGCATAAGCATAACTAGTACACTTTTTATAAGGGTGTACAAGTAGATAAGCAAACGGACAGAAAGAAAAAAATCAATAAATTGTACGCAGCATTAATATTTATGTGTACTACTACTACTGCTATTACTACTACTATAACCACTACTACTATCTTCTATAGACATTATTATCCAAATACACTGAACAACAAGCATTATTCCTAACTACAACACTATTAGCATGCACTAATGTCTAATAAAACAGTATCAAAAATTCATTTTCAAAAGTCATCAGAAAAAGGAAGAAAGAAGAAAAGGAAAACAACAACGACGACAATAACAATAACAATTCAGAATACAATCAGCAAGAAGTATTATAAGCATCACTACAATTTGGTATGTCGCACAGTCATGTGCCCTCCACCGCTGTCACTACTTTGCCCTTACTCAACTGCATGTCATCAGGACTCTTCCTTTGTCCCGTACGGTACATAAAGATTTCATAAAGCATAGTATGTTTCAGGCTTTGACCTGAAATTAGCACAACAGTCATGACAAAACCGACATGTAAATATAAAATGATGAGAGAGAGAGAGAGAGAGAGAGAGAGAGAGAGAGAGAGAGAGAGAGAGAGAGAGAGAGAGAGAGAGAGAGAGAGAAAGGGAGAGAGAAAGAGAGAGAGAGAGAGAGAGAGAGAGAGAGAGAGAGAGAGAGAGAGAGAGAGAGAGAGAGAGAGAGAGAGGGAGAGAGAGAGAGAGGGGCGGAAGCATTTGAGAAAATAATGGATCCATACAAAAAGGGTGGGTCCATTTTTGACTCATATATGGGGAGATCATCAGTCATAATGATATAAGGTAATCATGTACATTTAGAATAAACAATTCAATACTGGAAATTACACATCAAAGGGAAAGAAATGTATGAAACACATGAAGTAATTCAAATAAAAATAAACTATAATACTGTATAAAAAAAATGTTAGTGAAAGTTACTGCTTACAGGAATGTCGAGGGCAAGAGTATTTGCCTATTGTGATGATGTATCATCTTCCAAAAGAAATGTCTGTATAAGTGATTTAAAAGAGTGTAATGATTGTGTGTGTGTGAGAGAGAGAGAGAGAGAGAGAGAGAGAGAGAGAGAGAGAGAGAGAGAGAGAGAGAGAGAGAGAGAGAGAGAGAGAGAGAGAGAGAGAGAGATACTATATTTAAAATCCTCAGAGAAAATAGCTAAGGCTCAGATAAGGGGAAATATAATCATTTGTTTCCAATACTACACGTGTAAAAATGTAAAATGAAACAAAGCAAATATAAACTTCACTATTATTTCAACTATCAAAAATCAAATACATCAACTGAGAAATGCTGAATTCTGGTATAATAAAAGAAATGAAAAGAGAAGAACAGTAACTTGATTGTAAAATGTGGGATATTTGCACACACTTGCAATTTTTAAAAGAGACTTTCGTATATCTGCTCAGGCTGCAAACTTATTAATTTTTTTAAACATGTATGCTAAAAACAAAGGTCCCAAGCCCATCAATATGATAATATCTAAAACAATCTTAAAGCTCCAATGCGATCTTTACAAAAATACAAGCCACAAACTCTTGTAACAATATTAAAACGATGAATTTTCTAAATAAACATCACAAGAAGAACACACAAGGAACTACTCAGAGCAATATTGCAGGGTTGCAACTCCCCAAAATGAAAACAAACCCTGAAAGGCAGGGGTCCAGGGACCCATGGCCCCGGCAGGGCACAGGGGCAGAGCCCCGTCGGACGATTCAAGGTGGATGGGGCAAGTTAAGAGAGAGAGAGATAACGAGATAGACAGACAGTTAAAATGATAGACAAGAACAGTTTGAGTCTGATAAGCCTTGTCAAATTATTACATTGCTTTGTAAACTTCAAAGATACAACAATCAAGTTCAAAACGCCCCAAATCGCTTGTGGTGGGGTTTTTTTCTAATAAATTTAAAAGACCTGAAATTCAGTTTCTGGTAAAATCAAAAATACTGAAATCAGTGTAAAAATGAAAGAGTAGCTAGCGGAACAACACAGAACATTAAACCGCCATGCGAAATGACGAAAAACACTCGATTTTGACCGATCTTAGAAGACCAAATTTTTGCCGTATTAATTTTCCATTTACCGTACTGCAGTACTGGGGCTCAAAATCGTGTACAAAATACGGAAAAATCGTATGGGTAGGCAGGTCTGTAGCACCCATAATATTGTGCTAAAAGATTTATAAGGAAAACAACAAACAAAACAACCAACAAACAAGAATATACATGGGATTCCGAATAGCGATGTGTGTAACATGACTAAACATACAAGAAACAAAGACATTCTCAACCTTTTGTAGCACTGAGAGAGAGAGAGAGAGAGAGAGAGAGAGAGAGAGAGAGAGAGAGAGAGAGAGAGAGAGAGAGAGAGAGAGAGAGAGAGAGAGAGAGAGAGGGAGGGGGGGAAAACTTGAAAACTTTAACTTTATTTTTCAAGGATAAAGATTTTAGGCAATGCCTAGTCTTCCAATCTGTCCTTGGTACATAATTCTTGCTCAGCAGCATAACTGGAACTATACTGTACAGGAGATATTGCAGCCAGGCCAACCAGTTTTGTGCTGGACAACCGACCAGATAAGACGTGTGATTCATAGCTGCTGTGGCATCGCCACCCTCTGTGCGGGCTAGGCCGAGGGCCTGGTTTACTGACTGGTGTTCTGTGTAGTGCGGAGAGAATGGAATGTTCCACTCTCCTATTCTGTGTTCTCTTTACTGGGTGACTTTGTCGCAGTCATTTGCACACTGGTGGTTTCTGTTATTGCCTATGACAGGCCTATCACTCTCATAACGAAACCAAACAATCAACCATCGGTTGTGGGACCAGTTGTGCTACAAATGTGACAACGACAATGAGAAATATATATTGAGCCATCGACATGAAGACCTGTCTCAACCAGACACGAGTAAGTGACATCACTTCATTAAGATTAGAAAAACTATTGTCACCGACATAAGAACGAGGAAGAGAACAAGAGAAAGGGGCTTCTACCCCAAAACTTTTTTACCCCCCTTTTAGACACGAATTCGCAACTTTAAGGCATAAAAAAAGCAAAAAATCTGACTTTTTTAAAACCCCTTTTTAGATACAAAAACGCTACTTTAAGGGGTAAAAAAAGTAAAAATTCGTCTCCCCTTATTCTGTTATTTCAGAAGAAAACACCTATTTTAGCAAAAACAAAATTAATTATTTTTAAATTAAGCAAATAATTTGGGGTAGAAAAAGCAACCCAACATGGCAATGGTAACTGATGAAATAATTGAGAACTTAAACAGAGTTTTTAAAGAAACGGATTTAGAAGTTATTGATCCAAAAAATGTACTTGAAAGTGTAAAACATGCTATTTCACAAATACCTAAAAAACTAGCTATTGAACCACCAGTTAAAGTAATGTTAACTGTACTAGTTGATTTTAGAACAATCCAAGGCGAGCAGCTTCAAGTATGGGTCTCTACTAAACAGCAAGTAATTTTGACTTATAATGATTTTACAGAAAACTGGGCAGACAATTTAATCGCCAAGTTCATTAACGCATCAGAAGAAGCAAAACTAAGAGGGAGTGGTTGGTCAGAAGGAGGGGTGCTAGAAATTAAATTAAAGGAATCTAAATATGCCCCAATCGTAGGAAACTCATTTATTCCTTTACCTAAAGAACTTGTTTTAAAACGAGCAGTATTAAACATTAAGAATACAGATAACAAATGTTTTATGTGGTGTGTTTTAGCTAAACTCCATTATTTTAAAAAGCACGCAGATAGAGTAACAAATTATCAAGCTAACATAAACGAATTGAACTTTGATGGTATTGACTTCCCTGTCCCTGTAGATAACATTGATCAGTTTGAACTCCAGAACAAACCTATATCAGTTAACGTCTACACATGGTCATCGGAAGATAATTTAAAACCAATCCGCGTATCAAAGAACTCCCCCATATTTAGTAATGATCCCGATAAAAATCATGTTGATCTACTCTTAATAACAGATGGATCAAAAACGCACTATACATTAATTCGTACAATGAGCAGACTTATAAACTATACTACAAATCACAAAGAAAAACAGGAATTCTGTCGAAGATGTTTACAGAGAATGCCAAGTATTTATGCAGCAGTTGAACATAGAAAACATTGTAATTCAATGGTTGATTGCAATACAAAACTTGTTACACCGAAAGAAGGAAGTAAGGTGTTCTTTAAAAACTGGAAGAAACTGCAATTAAGTCCTTACGTCGTTTATGCTGACTTCGAATCTATTATCGTTCCGTATCAAGGTCCAGCTCCTAAACATCTTCCTAAAACTGTTTTATTGAACAACCACCAAATTTGTTCATACGCATTCATTGTTGTTAGATCAGATGGGAAACATTCAACACCTGAACTTTATAGAGGGCCTGATGCTGCAAAAATCTTTTTAAGTAGAATGATGAAACTACGAAATGCACTATCTAATCAACTAAATTTGTTAGATTTAACCATGACGCCCGAAGATTTAATTCAATTTGAATCAGCTACTGAATGTTGGATTTGCAGAAAAGGGTTTGTGGAAGAGGAATCCCCTGACCGTCCAGACAACCATAAAGTACGAGACCATGATCACATTAGTGGAAAATTCAGAGGAGCAGCACACAACTCATGTAATCTCCAGTTAAAGTTTGAACCGAGGAATTGGAAACTGCCTATATTCTTTCACAATCTACGTGGATATGACTCTCATTTAATTCTACAAGCAGTTACTGATGAATTTAGAACCGTCAGTTGTATAGCTCAGTCTTCAGAAAAGTACATGACATTTACATTAGACCAATTATCTTTTTATGATTCACTACAACATATGATGGGATCACTAGAGTCTTTAGGTCAGTCACTATCCAAATGCACTATAACAGAAAAATACTTTGATCCAGCACTTGTACGTAAAGGAGTTTACCCTTACGAGTACATGAATACTTGGGAGCGGTTCGATGAAGTTGAATTACCACCCAAAGGTGCATTCTACTCTAGTTTGAAAGGAAAAGATATAAGCGACTCTGACTACAACCATGCTCATTCAGCGTGGATTAAATTAAACTGCCAGACCATGGGAGACTACCATGACGCCTATTTAATGGCTGACGTTTGTTTGCTTGCGGATGTATTTGAAAACTACAGAAAAACGTGTATGAAACATTACAGTCTAGACCCTGCTAATTATATCACTGCTCCTGGTATGAGTTGGGATGCTTTCTTAAGATTTACTAGAGTAGAAATTGACTTGGTGTCTGACCTACCAATACTCCAAATGATTGAAGACGGACTACGCGGTGGAATCTCTATGGCGTCGCACGGTTACTGTAAAGCCAACAACAAGTACTTAGACGACTACGATCCTACAAAACCATCAAATTATATCATGTACTTGGATGCTAACAATCTCTATGGTTGGGCGATGTGTCAGGCACTTCCATTACGCGACTTTAAAATGTATACAACCCCTTTTGACTTTGACATCCCGGAGTTCATAGAACTGCTTTTAAAAATACCAGACTCCAACCCAAGAGGATTTATTCTAGAAGTTGACTTAGACTATCCGGACGAACTCCATGACCTGCACAATGACTACCCGTTAGCAGCTGAAAGACTGCAAGTGGGGAATGACCTCCCTAAACTTGTCCCTAATCTGCAAGCAAAAAAAAAGTACGTCTGTCACTATAGACTCCTTCAATTCTACTTGCGGCATGGATTAAGACTAACTGCTGTCCATAGAGTCATTTCGTTTAGTCAGGAGAAATTCATAGAGCCATATATAATGAAGAACACTAATCTTAGAACACTAGCTACTGAACCTTCAGAAAAAGACTTCTTTAAACTAATGAACAACAGTTGTTTTGGAAAGACTATGGAAAACCCGCACAAACGAAAAGACGTCAGATTAGTAACACAAGAAAACAAAGCAATCAAATTAACTTCAAAACCTAATTATCAAGACTTCAAAAAATTCCATAACAACCTTTACGGTATCATGATGAAGAAAATTAATGTGAAGCTAGATAAACCAGTCTTCATTGGGTTTTCTGTTCTTGAACTCTCTAAACTATTGATGCTAGAATTTTTATACGACTACTTTAAACCACTCTACCCAGACTCTAGAGTACTCTACACAGACACGGACTCATTTATTCTAGACATTCCGACTGAAGACTTCTACAAAGATTTAGAGACAGATTCAGCAAAAGGTGTTGACTCCTGGTATGACACCTCTGACTACCCAAGTGAATCTCCATTACATTCATCCGTAAATAAAAAGGTAATCGGTAAGATGAAGGATGAACTGAATGGAACTATAATCAAAGAGTACGTTGGTCTGAGAGCAAAGATGTATTCAATTGCCAGCCAAACTAGCGTAATTAAAAAAGCGAAAGGAATTTCTAGACCTGTTGTTCAAATGGTTATGACACACGACAATTACAAAGATGCTCTGTTCGACAACAAAACATTCTATCATGACAACATAAAAATACAGTCTAAGTTACACGAAATAAACACAACAGTTGTAAATAAAAAATCACTTGACTCAAACAATACAAAGCGTGTGTTTAAATCACCTGAGTTTTCGTATTCAATTGGTCACTGGAGAACTAAGTGTCATAGTCAGTAGACTTTTTAAACTTGTAATCATACGTTAAACTGTATACACCCTTTAGAGTTCTTATTGTTATTTCCCTAGAACAGATTTTAATGTGTCGTTTATTTTTTTTTCACATTCTTTTTTTATTGCTTCTATGTCTTGCGGTTGTGAAAAACTTGCTCTTGATTTTTTTTGAAGTTCAAACTTTTGCATTTTGTAGTCGTTGTAGTCTGCTTGGAGTCTATTGAACTCCTCATCCGAAATTTGAGAGTCTTGCAAAGCTTTACTGATAATCAATCGGAATGAACTAAGTTTAGCCATTATTAATTGAACCATGGCTGTATGCTTTTGAAGTTTGACTTTTATTTTTTTGTTAAAAGCGGTCGTTGTCATTGAAAGCAACCCGAGCGTCAACGACACACAGCCCAACGGCAAAGCTACTACTGTTCCAACACCAGTCGCTAACAAACCAACAGAGCTTCCCGCAGTTAAAGCGCTTAGACTACCAAATCCAGTATTTAAGTATGTTGCTGTATTAAACAAACAAGAGTACCTTCGTTTGGTTCTGTTATAGTTAGCGAGGTCTTTTTCCAATTCTC
>CM065701.1:16874969-16893524 GCA_017654935.2 Phymorhynchus buccinoides | reverse complement strand
GGGGGCCCACTTCCCCTTCATTTCTCTGTGCAATTTATTTTTCTTTTCTTTTCTTTTATTTCCTCCCTCTGAGTTCTTCCGTTCCACTTCCCAGTGTTTGTCGATCTCGAGAGAGAGAGGGACAACAAGAGAAGAACGAGCCGAGAGAGAGAGAAGAGAGAGAGAGATAAGATGAGAAGAGAGAGGGAGGTAGAGGAGAGGAGAGAGAGTGAGAGAGAGAGAGGGGGGCGCGCGCTTGCTAGACATTCGAAGTGCGCTTTATGGCATAAACAACCTGAAATCGCGCGATAATGACAGTGCGCGTTTTATAGGCAACTAGCGCAACGCCGAGTAACGGTAACGCCTAGTAACGGTAACGCTAGTAATGGTAACGCCAAGGTAATGGTTAGCGCTGATTACAGGCAAATTTGAAGCGATTCGTTTTAGAAACGGCGGAGTTATAAGGCCCGTTTTCCGTTGGCGCTGCTCTGAGATTGACGCGCTCTCCCGATTCTCTTCAAATTTGTTGCCAGGCTTTGCCCGGTCCATAGCAAGCCTTACAGCAAACTTGAAGCGATTCGGTTTAAGAAACGGCAGAGTTCTAAGGCCCCGTTTCCCGTTGGCGCTGCTATGAGAGTGACGCGCTCTCCCGATTCAGCAAATGTGAAGCGATTCAGTCGAAAAACGCCGGAGTTATAAGGCCCGTTGTGTGTTTCACACACACACACACACACACAGTCAGACAGACACACACACTTGCCTTTTTATTATAATTATACGATTGCAAAGTGCGCGCTAAACGGACGCATCCGTTTTATTGTTAGTTGGACGTGGGGGCGTGGGGGTGTCTTAATGTCAATTACAATTTAATGTAATTCGACACTAGAAAAAATTAAAACAGCAAAACAAAAAACAAAAAAACCCCTCTTTTTGTTGTTAGTTGGGGTGGGGGTGTCTTAATTGTCATTAAAACTTCATGTTATTAAAGATCCCCATCCCCTCCCCCCCCTCTTTTTACTGGTAGTTGGGGAGTGTTTGGAGGGGGGGGGGGGGGGGGGGGGGGGTCGTATTTTGATTAAAAACTTCATGTGATCTAGAGAAGAGGTATAGGTTTATTTGGACCATCTAAAGGACCGTTTCTTTAGGGACGGGAACACAATCTAGCCCGATGCCCCTCCCACCCCACCCCACACCACCCCACCCCCGACTAGTCGTGGAATACATTAAAATCGATGGCTTTAGAGTTCAAAACGGGACTATCCTTTAGATAGTCCATTGACGTAGTGTTGAAATTATTGCAATAAGTAATAACTTGTATTTTTAAAAAAAGACTACAAATAATATAAAATGGGGGATTGTGCTCTTTATATTTCTTGTCTTGCTAAACACAAGTTTTTCGCAATATGTACCATAATATGTCAATGGACTATCTGGAGATAGTCCAATAATAAGAAACTTGAACACAAACGTCTAGATAAGCATTTTCTAAGCACAATCCACACCGGTCTTTAAGACGACACCAATCTAGCGATGCCCCTCCACCCACCCACCCCACCCCACCCCCGAGTCGTGGAATACAAATAATCGATGGCTTAGAGTCAAAACGGACTATCTCTAGATAGTCCATTGACTTAGTATTGACGTTTTTGCGAAAACTGATAACTTGTATTCAAAAAGACTGAAAATAATATAAAATGGGGATTATGCTCTTTATATTTCTTGTCTTGCTTAACCGACAAGTTTTTTGCAATAAGTACCATAATATGTCAATGGACTATCTGGAGATAGTCCAATAATAAGAACTTTGAACACAAACGTCTAGATAAGCATTTCTAAGCACAATCCACACTTGGTGTGTTTTTAATTAACAAACGAAAAGAAATGTACGTTTTCAAGGTCAACGTTTAAGGTCAAGGTCATCATTTTTACTCTTTTTGGCATAGGACCTTTTGTGTACCGTGATGCAACCAGCACACTAACTTTGAAGCGATCCCATGCAGCAGTTCATGCAGATACAGCCTTGAGGTTCAAAGACCGTGATTTGCACGCACGTGCGCATGCGCGCACGAACGGGACATACAAATCCATGATCATAATAATTAGTATAGCCCTTTCATGAGGAAAAACTTTGTGGAGGAAAAAAAAAACCGCATTGAAATACGTGCAGAAGTTCGCGAGATATTAGCGATTAACTGTTTTGAGGTTTGAACTCCTTAATCACCTTGGCCTTAATATAAAAATAAAGCAATCAGTCGATAGATAATATCCTCTCATGATCTTGGCCTTAAAATAAAAATAAAGCAATCAATCGATAGGTAATATCCTCTAAAACTTGTACACTAAAAGTGATTGAAATAGATTAAATGGTTTTCAAGAAAGCGCGACCGGACGCACGGATGCACGGACACACGGACGTACGGACGCACGCACGCACGGACGGACGGACGGACGGAAACGAAAACAATACTTCCCGAAGCTTCGCTCGGGAACTAAAAGGCCTGAGTTTTATTCTTACGTTTAATAACAACAACAACAACAACAGTCTTAAGAAGAAAAAACATCAGGAGGAACAGGATCTCTTCTTTGAAACAAAATTAATCATCTTGTAAATTTGCAAGAGCGGCATAATTCGATATTTCTAATTAACTTATATAATCAGAGATTGCTTCTACAACACACCTGTTTAAAAAATAAAAAAATTCTGCATGTTATTTGTCGATTTTGGTGTTGAGTTACAAATTAATTTCTCAAAGGTTGTTTTTGATTGAATTTTAAAACAAGAGGCGAAGCCTTCAAGGCTCACGTCTAATTTTGATTACTATAGAGAGAATGTAGAAGTGTCAATGTCACTAATGTAGCTATGCAAATCCAATGAGAGTAATTTGTGTTTTCCAATCAGTTTAGTAATAGTACAATGAAGATTTCCAATGGTTCCCTATAAAAGTTTGTGAATTGCAAATTTAAATCAAGGTTCAGACTATCAGAGTGTAATGCATACATTCTGTCTTAATTTTATGTAAAGGTGAATACTATTTGCATTACTATTTATTATTATGTTGGCATTGGTTAGAATATATAATGTTAATGCAGTTAGTGTTAATTACGCATACTATTTATTATTATGTTGGTTTGGTTAGAATAGATATACTGTTAATGCAGTTATACTAACACTGGAATGTTACAGGATATATGACTTGCTCAAATTAGGACATCAATAAAATCCTGCATACTAAGAAAAATATAACATGTGAAGTGATTCTGTTTATTGCACAAAAAGAGTCTCTGCGAGAGGCTATCTCAACAGCAGTCAGCATTTAAAAAATAAATCTCCCTCTCCACTCTCTCTGTCTGAAATTCAGACAACGTGTTATCCTTAACACTACAGGAATTGGGTAATGGGAGCCAAAGGTCATCTCACTAATTAACACCATGTCCTAGGTATACTCCCATCCCTTTAAGCTGTCATCACAATGGGCTTTTACTTTTAAAATAACAGAGTAGGGGTTGGAGGAAAAGGTCTAAGGGTCAAAAATGGACTTAGAGCAACAACAAAAAATAATAACCAGGGCCTGTATTCACGTTGAGATAGCATGAGACTTAGCATGATGCTAACTTAGAAGCTCTTCCAATGTCCTATAGGATTTAATATAGGACTTTTGGAAGAGCTTCTAAGTTAGCATCATGCTAAGTCTCATGCTATCTCAACGTGAATACAGGTCCTGGCCTAAGTAGAGAGCAGGCTAAAGACGCTCCAAAAACGAAACAACCGGGCCGTCAACGCGCACACTCGGTACATCCATTTGTTACAGAAAATATAAGTTGACGACGTTAAAATGTACCTATTTGTACACACCTGAAGTCTTGTGTTTCTTTTTAAACAGCGTTTTGCATATCTAATGGACAGTCTTCTTTCTAGTGTCTACTCAGTAGGCCTACAGCACAACAGTAATCTCTGCAACAAATGATTGTTTTTCTTATGCTCTATATGGATGCTTCTGACTGCTTTGATCATTGTGACTTGAAGGCTCACATCAAAATCAAATATCATGCTAACTTTAACCCTCCAATGCCTTATATTTTTAGAGAAAACGACAACGTTAAAGTTTGAAGATTGCAACTTAAAGGTCACATAACAGTAATCTCTGCAACAAATGAAAGTCGTTCTTATGTCCTTTATTGATGTGTCTGACTACTTTGATCATCGTGACTTGAAGGCTTACGTCAAAATCAAACATCATGCTAACTTTAACCCTCCAACGCCTTATATTTTTTTTAGAGAAAACGACAACGTTAAGGTTTGGATTTAAATTGGAAGGTTAAAGGTTAAAGGTTGGACCACGGACGCAACACACACACACACACACACACACACACACACACACACACACACACAACACACACACACACACACACACCACACATACACACACACACATACACACACACAAACACACAACCGAACATGTACGATACTCTACAAATGTCAAAAAAATATACATGATTTAGCAATTGCCCCTCAACATTTAAAACTAATAAAATTAGTAATCACCTCTAATTTGTGGATCTACCTGATGGTAGAGTAACTTCCCCTGTGTGACCGATTGAATTAGGCAAGATCACTCTCATACACCATAAGATTACTCTCCTTAATTATTTCCGAACAATTTCACGTAACCCCACCCACGTAACAGGTGCAAATTATACAAAGGTAGCATTATTTATATATTACACCTGTTTATATAAACTTTTTGATTGCTGCAGAAATTTGTTTTTTGAGGGGGGGGGGGGGGGGGGGGGGAACGGTTGAATTAGACAATTCGCAGTCGGCGAAAAATCGAGATAAAAATATCGTATTTCAACGACGAAGTTTGAAATGAGTACTAAAGAAATTAAAAAAAACAACAACAACCCATAAACCCATTAACCCATATAGATAATCTATGGCAAACGATGAAAAAAAAAATAGCAAAAAAAAAAAAAAACAAAGACAAAAAGTACGCGCGCACATACAGAACGTAATGTGATATCCATGTTTCTCTGTTCATTGCAAAATTGACTGCATACAAAAATGTAATCGTACCTCATGAAATCGCGAGAGAAAAAAAAGAAGACAAGGAAAACGAAGGCAATTGGATCTACAGAAATAACAATAGAGCGAAGAAGACGAACAGAGCAAGAAAGAAAGAAAGAAATACACGAAAGACAAAAGAAGGGGGGGGGGTGATGGGGGTGAAGATAGATATTATGTCCTAAAGGTAGTTAGAGGGGGGGGGGAGGGAGAGAGAGAGATAGAGAGAGAGGGAGAGGAGAGAGAGAAGAGAGAGAGAGAGAGAGAGAGAGCAGAGAGAGAGAGAGAGAGAGAGAGAGAGAGAGAGTCAGAGAGAGAGAGAGAGAGACAGAGAGACTGAGAGAGAGAGAGAGAGAGAGAGAGAGGAAGAGAGAGAGAGATGAGAGAGAGAGAGAGAGAGAGAGGGCGAGAGGAGAGAGAGAGACGAGAGAGAGAGAGAGAGAGAGAGAGAAACAGACAGTCAGACAGACAAACAGACAAACTGACTGACAGATAGACAGAGAAAGAGAGAGAGAGAGAGAGAGAGAGAGAGAGAGAGAGCGAGAGAGAGAGAGAGAGAGAGAGAGAGAGAGAGACAGACAGACAGTCAGACAGACAAACAGATTGACTGACTGACACACAGAGACAAAGAGAGAGAGGAGAGAGAGAGAGAGAGAGAGATAGATAGAGAGAGAGAGAGAGAGAGAGAGAGAGAGAGAGAGAGAGAGAGAGAGAGAAAAGAGACAGACAGACAGACAGACAGTCAGACAGATTGACTGACTTACAGACAGAGACAGAGGGGGAGAGAGAGAGAGAGAGAGATTTGAGAGAGAGAGAGAGAGAGAGAGAGAGAGACGAGATCTGAGAGAGAGGAGGAGAGAGAGAGAGAGAGAGAGAGACTGATCGATAGGTAGGCATGCAGACAGGCATTGCAGACAGGGTACAAACAAAACATATTTTTTCCGGGGGGGGGTCCTGGTTTCCGGAAACCTCCCCTCTGCCCCAAGCATGTACCTTACACAAGGTTGAAAAATCAGCTCAAAGTTTGCCTTAATAATCACTAAATTGCAAACCTTTCCGGAAGCTTTGCCCCCCTGGGCCCCCACAAACGGCCATTGCCTCTTACCTATGCGGCTCCCTGGAACCCCTCGCAGACAACCCCCCCCCCCCTCCACTCCCACTCCCTGCCCTTACGAATCCACTTGGTCAGGACTTGATTTTTATCCAGTGCGTATACAATAGTCTGGCCAGGGAGTGACTTTGGATTCCCATACCCAGCACTATCTCAAACTGATGATCGCACTCTCTCCTTGCCTCTCCGAGGATCTGTGAGAAGAGTTTGGGTTCTGTTATGCACGTATTAGGTAGGTCAAACATCCCCGGTTCCGTGGCAAAATAACCAAAGCGTTGATGGTGGCCACGTACAGTCAAAAAGAAGAAAGCTGTAGGCTGAAACACAAGGGCTAACGTTACGTAAATCGGCCCCAAAAACCGGTCCAAGAAACACCCTTCGTTTGCCGATAGTTCACGTAAAGGCCACCCTTAGCTGCCCGAATCCAATTCGGCCGAACAGGGTGTTCGCCGAACGAGCGAAGTCAATTAAGGGTCTTTTCATTTTCGCCCGAATCCATCGTTCGGCCGAACAGTGGGTTTGTTCCTTAATCTAACCCGAAACGAACTGTGCGGAAGTGACCATTTGACCCCAACGTCATAGTGAGGCTCAAAGGCCTTCTTCGGTAGTAAACATGTAGGCCTAGGCTAAGCCTAGAAAATCCCCCCCCCCCCCCACGCCCTTAAATTTGTGCATCTCGTCTATGGAAAGAAACTAACCTAGAAGTAACTTTTTTTTTAAAGGGGAAGCAATAGCATTGAATTATCTTCATATACACAAAGAAGAAAGTTAAGCACCCCACCACTTTTTTGCTGTAGGTGAGATGAAATCGAGATTTTTTGCAAATAATCAATAAAGAATGAAACAACATTGATTGGTAAATGAAAGTTTGACTATCTGACTATAAAAAAACGCATAATTTAATGTATGGTTTTACAAATGCATTCTGATATTCTGAAACAAAAAGGGTTGTCATTTTCAAATTAAAAAATACCATGTTTAATTATCAATGTAACAATTTCATATGGCTATATCAAAAGTTAATTATTGTGGGAAAACGTCATGAGGAGTGTCCAAAACTCATTTGGCAAATCAAAGTTCAGTAGCGTGTGTTTCCTCCCTGTGCCTGGATGACTGCTTCAACCCTGCTTATAACGGAATAATGGTAGCCTTGTAATAGCTAAGGGGTGTTTAACTTTTTTCTTTGTGTATATAATAAAATGATGTGACGATGACAGATCAATGAACAGGCTTTTGGGTAAACTACAGTGGGGTGAAGCCTAGAGCTTGACATTATTTTTTATAGTCACTACATCAGTGTGTGCGTGTTTGTGTGGTGTGTTTAGTGTGCGCATGTTTGTGTTGTGTGTGCGCGTGTGATGCGTTCATGTAGGCCCCTATACGTGTATGTATGCATGGTGTGTAGGTGTGTGTGTAGGTGTGCTTGTGCTCGGTGTGTGAGTGTATGTTGTGAATATTATGTTGTTATTTCATGCCTTGTGTGAACTGGTTGGACAATGCATACGTAGTAGTAGGCCTAGTAGTCATAGTTGTAGTAGCAATCAGCAGTAGTTGTTGTTGATTAATATTGTGTATTGTTTTTGTCTGCTGATGTTATTGGATTTTTGTTTCATGTTTTTTATTCCATTTCAATTTTGTGTAAAGCGCCCTGTAGCCTACATAGTAGGATGGGCGCTATATACATTTTCCTAATTATTATTATTATGTGTGTGGAATGATTTTTAATTGAAAAAGAGTGGGAGTGAGGGGAAAGAGAATATAGTATTTTTTGTTTCAGACTTAGGGGATGTGCACATTACATGCAGAAATCTCATGCGCATATCTGAACATAAGTAAAAGAATGTAAGAAATACATTAAGCTTAAGCGGATGAGATAAGCACACGGGGAAACATATGCACTTATTCCATCTGCTTATTTCTTACTTTTCTTTTACTTTTGCTGATGAGCGCATGAAGTTTAGGCATGCAATGTGCACATCCCCTAAAAGAATCAAACACAGTGACTTGTACACATAATATTATTTGCTCAGCTTCTTTTTCTGGATACTGAATGACTGAAAACACATACCACACACTATCAACTATCAGCAAGACAGCCATTATGTGTTCTCAGTCATTCAGTTCTCCCCCCTGTGTGTAGTTGGTGTGGGGGGGGGGGGGGGGGGTGGTCGTTCTTATAATGGGAGGTTTTATAAGGGGGGTTTATTCACTGTATCTACTCTGAGTGATTGACTCTTGAGTTTATCTGCTTTGTTTTTGAAAACTATCAGCAAATCTTTGTCTGGATTTGCTTTTTTTTCAAAATGCAGTAAGGGGATTTGTCATTAGAAGTTTATTAGTAGGGTAATAATAAAAATAATAATAACAAATAATAATAATAATAATAAAATACATATAGCACAGGTATCCCCACAGTAGGGCTTTCATCACTAATTACTAAATGCGGGCGCATTTACAAATAACTATACTTAAAAAAGTAAAGTCTCCCTAATCTTTTAATAAAAAACACAGATTAAAAAACATGAAATAAAACATGGAACCCTGTATAAAAAATTAAAATAAGCATATCACCCCAAAGAAATGAGTTTAAAAAATCATCACACACACACACACACACAAGAAAGAGGGAAAAAAAACTAAGCGGAACGCGTAAATGTAAGACCATGTGTATTTTGATTTAACATATAAACATTTGGAGAAACAATATAATTTTGTAGGTGATTTGTGATGCCAACATGATCATTCCATTTCATTGGTGGGTTTTTGAAAAGTGGACTGGCATCAAGGTATTATATGTATGGGCATTTGACACAATTCACCACTTTCCTACCATCCCATACCCTGGGATAAAGTAGATACTGTATCATGAAATCACAAACACATTGACACACTCACTGACTGCATGCACACTCACACAATCAGTAATGTAATTGTAAAATTCACATGGAATTGTTTTGGAGAATGGTTTGTCACTGTGTGCAATAATGCTTTTGTTTTCATTACCTCTGCTACTTTTTAGTAATTAGTGAACAATGAGTGATCAAGACAGAAAAAAAACAGAATGAAAACAAATTTATTGACATATATTTATGTACAATGTGTTAATAAATGACATATGTAACACACCTATAACATTGCAAAAAAAAAAAATGAAATTAAGCAAGAAGCTGCAAGTAAAAATGCCAATATGATCTAAGTGACAGTTGGACATAATTATGTGGTGGTTTTTTAAATTTACATGTATTGATAAAAGTCTTTGTTTTGTAATGGTGGTGTGAATAACAAACAAAGTTTGAATTTGAGAGGCGTGGCACAATGTTATGAGGCTACCTGTTGTTTGACGCTGCGTCATTGTATGGCGATGGCACAGATGTTTGACAATGCCTGTTGTTTGACACTGTGCATTGCAATGGCGTACATGTAGCGCAATGTTTGAGGACTTGCCACTGTTGTTTGACGCTGTCGCATTGTCATGGCGTAGGCTGCAATGTTTTGAGGATGCCTGTTGTTTGACGCTGCGCATTGTATGGTGTGGCGCAATGTTTGACAATGACTGTTGTTTGTTGCTGCGCATTGTATGGCGTGGCGCAATGTTGACGACTGCCTGTTGTTTGACGCTGGCGTCAGGTGTGTACAATGTTTGAACGCTGCCTGTATGTTTGATGCTGCCGCGTTGTATGGCGTGGCGCAATATTTGACGCTGCCTGTTGTTTGACGCTGCACGTTGTATGGCGTGGCGCAATGTTTGACACTAGCCTGTTGTTTGACGCTGCGCGTTGTTAATGTCTTAAAAAATATGGCCAGTGGCGCAATGTTTGACGATGCCTGTTGTTTGACGCTTGAACATTGTTTGGACGTGGCGCAATGTTTGACGCTGCCTGTTGTTTGATGCTGCGCAGTTGTATGGAGTGGCGCAATGTTTGACGCTGCCTGTTGTTTGACGCTGCATGTTGTATGGCGTGGCGCAATATTTGACGCTGCCTGTTGTTTGACGCTGCGCGTTTTTATGGTCGTTGTATGCTGCACTGTTTTGTATGCGTGGCGCAATGTTTGACGCTTGCCTGTTGTTTGACGCTGCGCGTTGTATGGCGTGGCGCAATAAATTTGACGCTGCCTGTTGTTTGATGCTGCTGTTGTATGGCGTGGCGCAATGTTTGACGCTGCCTGTTGTTTGATGCTGCGCGTTGTATGGCGTGGCGCAATGTTTGATGGTGCCTGTTGTATGGCGTGGCGCAATGTTTGACGCTGCATGTTGTTTGACGCTGCGCGTTGTATGGCGTGGCGCAATGTTTGACGCTGCCTGTTGTTTGACGCTGCATGTTGTATGGCGTGGCGCAATGTTTGACGCTGCCTGTTGTTTGACGCTGCGCGTTGTATGGCGTGGCGCAATGTTTGACGCTGCCTGTTGTTTGACACTGCGCGTTGTTTGAAGCTGCCTGCAATGTTTGACGCTGCGCGCATGTTTGACGCTGCGCGTTGTATGGCGTGGCGCAATGTTTGACGCTGCCTGTTGTTTGATGCTGCGCGTTGTATGGCGTGGCGCAATGTTTGACGCTGCCTGTTGTTTGACGCTGCGCGTTGTATGGCGTGGCGCAATGTTTGACGCTGCCTGTTGTTTGACGCTGCGCGTTGTATGGCGTGGCGCAATGTTTGACGCTGCCTGTTGTTTGACGCTGCGCATTGTATGGCGTATGTTTGACGCTGCATGTTGTATGGCGTGGCGCAATGTTTGACGCTGCCTGTTGTTTGACGCTGCGCGTTGTATGGCGTGGCGCAATGTTTGACGCTGCCTGTTGTTTGATGCTGCGCGTTGTATGGCGTGGCGCAATGTTTGACGCTGCCTGTTGTTTGATGCTGCGCGTTGTATGGCGTGGCGCAATGTTTGACGCTGCCTGTTGTTTGACGCTGCGCGTTGTATGGCGTAGCGCAATGTTTGACGCTGCCTGTTGTTTGATGATGCGCGTTGTATGGCACTGCTTTATATTAGTCTTTGTAGTAGGTTTGTCATATATGTCTGTTCAAATGTTATCCAAGTACCATAGGCTGTCATATAGACAGATAGTCACACACACACACACACACACAGCCAGGAAGGAACAGACTATGCTGAAAACATTAACCAGCTTTCGCCACGCAGCTGGTTAAAAAAAAGGAAAATATAAACTGATAAAGGAAATCTTCTTTCTTCTTTTTTCTCTTTAGGGTCCCACGACCAATTAATAAATCAGTACATACTGATACAAACACACAGAGACACACATACAGTTAAACACAGTACACACTTAAATGCACACTAGGCCTAATCAAGATTTATGTGGTAGTCATTAGTCAGTCTAGGCCCACATACTTCTACAACCTACTGCAACAAAGACATAGAATATAATTTTGTTTCTGCATCGTTTAGATCAGATTAAAGTATAGATCTACATGTATATGCTTAACACTTATGTTTAATTAATTTTGCGGATTCGTCAGTCACGATGACAAGAAATCTACACAACTTGAGTCCAAACATGAAATGTGTCGATTGTTTTGTAGGCCTACTTTCACTTCTGACTGACTGGGCTTAGGCCTCTACTCTTTCTCTTTGCTTTACTTTCACCACTTAGCCAGGCACACACCTTTTCAGAAAAAGTTGACCACGTATACTATTGTTCAGCTTCATCAAATTTCCAACAAGACTACTTGGAATTGGAAGCAATAGCATTTATCTTCAATATAATAAATGATGTGAAAATGACAGATCGATAAACACTGAAACAGGCCTTTGCCTTTGTCTGTTCAGTGTTCCGTGTTCGTGCTGATCGAGTAATACAACTCTCTTGTCCACAAAACTGAAAGAAGCAGACTTTGAGACTGAGGGTCATAAACATGAGGAGGGTGACAAAACTACATCTTTGCATTATGATCTAGACTAACATCTGACGGCAAGAAAGAAAAGGTAATCGGAAGAAAAAAACAATGGCGTGTTTTGGATAGATCACTGATCTAAAAATAAAGATCAGCGACAATTTTTTGTTCCTTCAAGTATGAAGAGTTCTCGTGTTCGGCCGAACAAGAAACTTGTTCGCAGGACACGACTTGTGAACGAGATTCGGCCCGAACGGCTGTTCCGCCGAACAACGAAGCGCTGTTCGGGCTGCATGTTCGGGGGCAATTAAGGGAAAACTCCGTTCGGCCGAACATTTCTGTTCGGCGAACACAGATTCGGGCTGTCCGTTCGGGCAGCTAAGGGTGGCCTTAACGTTTTGTTCTCTCTCGTGCCCTATAAACAAGCACGCCGCAAACTGTTAGTTGCATCATGGGAAATGTGCAACTTTTTTTTTTTTACTTCCGGTTAAAATTAGTTCTCGCGAGAACGTAACTTTTTGTTTACAAATGGAAGACAAAGTCTAGAAAGTGGATACAGACAAATATTCTTCACTCTACAGCGAAAATATATGGGGATGATTTTTAGCAAAGTAAACAAATACAAGTATTTTTGAGTGCTCTTTCTTAAATTTTTCAATCATGTTAGATGGCATAATATACTATAGTGCAAACTTAATTTTCTGCACACAAAATAGACTGACAATGAAATCGAAATATTTGTACAACCTGTCATTGAGGTATGATTAATCTCCCTTTTGATAGCAACTCTTTTCTCTCTCTGAAAGTGAAGAGTAAGCTATTAGAGTTATCTTTACTTAGCTAACGTTATTCGCGAACAAACTATACCACAAAACACTACCAACCCTCCATGCACTGTACAAATATATTCCACTTCGGTGTGTGCCACAGGCATCCAATATTGGATCCACTGCCAACTCTTTATGCACTGACTTTCTAGCTCTTTACATGTTGGGTTCAGGGAGTAGCTACACTACAAGGTTTACTTGCATCCCCTTTAATTAGAGGATCACCTCAGTGGTTGGCTCTTTCTACCCACATGTATTAAATTTTTCAAATCGCTATTTCAGCATTTTAATAACTTATATCTATTTTACCCAAAATGTTCTTCATTTTTCTTTTCACTTTGTGCTGGTTTGCTTAAATTGTGGACTTTTCGGCCTAGTACAGAGAAGACACCATTCTTTTATCAGAAATGTCTTCCTGTTGGGGTTGATCCACAAGATAGTGTTTGTTAACAGATATACATACTGACGAGAATTCCATAAATTCGAAAGAGATCTCTCTATGTACCTGCTCATACACTGTCTGTCCCCCATTGGGACAAAAAGTAAACCAGCACAATCTTTTACTTTTATTCTACACAGTTAGTGGTGTTTTTGGTTTCTTTGATCAAAAACTAACGTTATTCGCGGTTAGTGGTGTTTCTTAGACCCCTTTTGGTGCAACAGTTATGCGCGCGGCGACCGTCGTCTAGAGAAACTAGATCCTGTATGACACGAATGGTTAGCTCTAAACCCTGATTGGCTTTGATGAAATGAGTCAAGGGGATTATAATGATTTAGAATGCGTTTATTTATGTGGATTTCCAAAATCTTAGAAGGCGTGGCTATAATAGAAATTGACGTATAATAGGAATTGTTCGGAAATAATTAAGGGGAGTAATTTCATGGTGTCTGGGAGATCGATCCTTGCCTAATTCAATCGATCAAAAAGGGAGGAAGTTACTCTACCATCAGGTAAATACCTCAATCCCTCGCTTCGTGTGTTTTGGAGGAGAAACACGGCATGTAGAACGCACTGCGTCATTTTAAATTTGATGTAATTTAGATTTTTTACGTCACAGCTTGCAAGTTTTATAAGTTTGTGGCAACTGGCAACCCCTTAATTTTTCCCCAAATTTTTTTGCTGCAAGTCGCTGACTAGCATCCGGCGGTTTCAAGCTGCGACGCCATACTGCCATGTTTGCTCTGGTATTTGACCGAATAAGTGTGGGTAATCAACTCTAATTTTCACGAAGTGCTCTCCTAGTATTTAAAAAAAAAAAAAGTCTATTGGGAGGATCTTCGTAGTCACCGGACTTGTGGATTGGTATTATTTCGGATACTTTAAAAGCTTTGGGAATACGATTTCTTTTGTAATACATAGAAGGATCCGGGATAGCGTCATACTGTCACGTGATTTTGTTGGTAGCGAAAGTCGGACGCCATTTTGGCTGGAGCGCCGTTTTGGTTCAGATTACAGAGGTGAGCATCAGTGAGTTTCGACAAATCGTCACAAAGGTAATAAACTGATGCAGTAGTTAAATGTTCAGGACTAAAAGCAAACATCAGAATTCAATGCGTTCCACTGCCAAGTATCTTAGCAACCCGAATAATTCAGCCATCATGGCCGACAGAGGTGACATTATCATTTGCATACATGAACCCGGATCCCTCTATAGGTTGTAGACATACGTCAGCGTTTCAGCAATTACTGGGACAGATATCTTCAATATTTTAGCATCAATTCCATCAACGCCTCTCGTGCTGGTGTGTTTCAAGTGGACAGGTGTGTTGCCTCCAGGATCGTTCCCACCATTTTGTGTCATATGCTACTAATGTTCCAGATGTGTGCGTGTTTGCAGACGTGAGAGGACGTAAAACAAAATTGTTTTCTTCTAAACACCTCATGTGCCCTCAATAGTGGAACATCAGCACAATCTTGAACATTTTTAAGAGAGAGAGAGAGAGAGAGAGAGACGAGAGAGAGAGAGGAAGAAAGAGAGAAGAGAGATAACGGGAAGAAAATAGAGAAAGAGAGATAACGATAACGATATTTTATTAAGGCCCCATTCAAAGGGGTGGTTCACAATACATATATCAAACTTACATGCAACTATCATGATTAATGGATAACACAATACAAATATTCTTGATAACTAAGCTAGCTTATCATAATGCTTCTTCTCTTAAATGCCATATATAGATACATAGCAAGGTTGCACATAATAGTTCTCATTTGTTGAAGTCAAAAGTAATACTAATATAAAAAGAGCTGGATTTCTAAAATATTTTGCAGGAATATATTTTTGTCTCAAATCATTAAATACTGGACAACATTGCACAAAAAGAAACTCGTCTTCTTTATATAATCTACATAGAGGCCATAACATATTAACCATTGCACTGAATTTGTATCTTTGTCTATGTACAGCTATACATCTGAAACACCAAATCTTAACTTCGTAACAGGAGAGAGAGAGAGAGAGAGAGAGAGAGAGAGAGAGAGAGAGAGACGGACGGACAGATAGACAGACATGGAGAGACACAGAGGGATTGATTGACATTCATCAGAATCTATATGCTTTAATTTTCAGTAAAGATAACTGTTTATTTTATTAAAAAAACATTTTTTTTAGGGGGAGGGGATGCTCTAAATGAGTATGAAGAATTTCGCAAATTTCCTGAACATCGACTTCCAATCTTCAGTAAATTTGAGATAAAAATAAATCATGCAAAATTCAGGAAATTTGCAAATTTCATGATTTTATTTTTAGGACATTTGCAAAATCCCTTGAGTGAAACAGTGATTTTTGCAAATTTATGCCTGAAAATAGCAGGAAATTTGCAAATGAATGTACTAAGACGAGAGAGGAGACAAAGAAGGGGAAGGGAGGAGGAGGAGTAACAGAATGACGGAGACATGAAAAAACAAATAAAACAACGACTGACAAAAACAAACAAACAAATAAACAAACAAAACAACAAGAACAGAAAAGTGATAGAAATAGATTGAATGGTTTGCAAGAAAACGCGCCCGCACGCACGCACGGATGCGCACACGGACGCACGCACGGACGGGAACTAACAATAACAACAAGAAAAACAACAAACCCCCCAGACTTGCGAAATGAAGTCTACAATCTAAATTGTTCCACTAAAAAGAGAAATGACCTGTCACGGTGGTTAGGTTATACTGACATGTCGCACAGTCAATAAAGACAGCTTAGTTGTGGAGTCAAAAAACACACCTAACAGTTAGTCAGTGACAGAGAAGCGCGAAACAAAGATTTAAATGAAACAAAGACGTAGAGTCTTTTTTCCCTTAAAGACCTACTGACCCACCACGATTAATAGACGATTTACGGAAACAAATTAGGGGAGAGCACTTCGTGAAAAAATTAGAGTTGCTTACCTCCATTGCTCGGTCAAACACCATAGCAACAATGCAACAATGGCGTCGAAGCGTGAAACCGCAGGATGCGAGTTAGCGACTTGCAATCTTTTTTTCTTTTTTTTTTAAACTGATAAAACTTGCAAAATGTGACGTAAAAATATAAATGACATAAATGTTTTAGAATGACGTACGGTGTTATTTATCGGGAGCTTAAAAAATACTTGTAACGGTGGCGCCATGGCCGATTTGAGGTTTAAACCGAGGCGTGGTTACCGCTACAACCTATCTGTATTAATTTTAAAAAATCGGGACTTTACTGGTTTACGTACTGCCTCAGGGCATTGCCTCCATTATTGTTCCCACCATATTTGTATTTTTACAAATGTCCCCATAATGTGTCTGATTCAGACCAAGAGGACGTAAAACAACACCATTTTCGTCGTCGTACGGTGTTTTGGTTATAAGTGCTGTATGTCTGCTCAAACACACGAGTCGATAGGCTACGAGAGCTGATAGTAGAATGACGTTCCCTGTTTGACCGACTGAATTAGACAAGATCACTCCCACACACCATGAAAACTTACTCCCCTTAATTATTTCCCGAACAATTCCTATTAGCATAGCATAGCATAAATGGCACTATAGGCTATTACATTTTTGTTAAGCCTTTTGCCCTCTAAATAATTATGTTTTTGATTTTTTTTGTTTAGGTTTGGCTTCATTCACTGATGGACTACTAAGGCATCATTAAGTCCCTTGTTGTTTTTTTTCTGGGTAGCTGTGACCCAAATACAAAAAAACGCCCCCAACTTCAAATTGAGGCTGCCGCTTTTTAAAACGATGTTTCGTTTTCAATTTGGGGGCAAAACAAGATTTTTTAGGTATTAGGTATTAGGTACCTTATAATCACAGAGGCGACTCTGTGAAATTCGAGTTGCTCCCACATGGAGAGCGCGTCGCAGCCAGAGGCGCGCCACACAATTTATAAGAGGGAAACCCCGTGAAACCCGTTTTGTTTAAAGAACTGTCCCATGTTTTTTGTAACCCGAGAGGACATAAAACATAAACATAGATGAAAACCCGTGAATTTTGACACGTGATCTGGTGGGTCTTTAAAGACACACTTGACGCACCACGATTAAGTCCCTTGTTAGCTTTTTTTTTCCTTCTGCGGTAGCTGTGACCCACATACAAAAAAAAAAGCCCCCAAGTTCAAACTGAGGCTGCTTTTTAAAATTATGTTTCGTTTTCAATTTGGGGGGCATTTGCATGGGAGTCAAACCTGGTCCAAACAAGATTTCTTACCAGCTATAAGAGGAAAAACACGTGAAACCAGTGAATTTGACACGTGATCTGGTGGTTCTTTAAACACACACTGACGCACCACGATTAAGTCCCTTGTTGTTTTATTTCTGGGTAGCTGTGACCCACATGCAAATGCTGCCAACTTCAAATTGAGGATGTTCTTTTAAATGATGTTTCGTTTTCAATTTGGGGGCATTTGTATGGGAGTGTTCAAACCTGGTCAAACAAGATTTCTTTACCAAACTATAAGAGGGAAAACACGTTGAAACCAGTGAATTTTGACACGTGATCTGGTGGGTCTTTAACAATAATTATTAAGCTGCCGATACACGAACGAAAGGATAATCAGGGAAATTGCTTGCACTTCGAGGCTTTTCGATAATTATGCGCCCGGTTACTCTATTCACTGACAGCCACTTTTTAGCAAGAATTTTCCGAGTAAAAGTTCATGGATAGAGAAAGCATTTTCATTTGTAATATTTGGGACTCCTCTGTGACATGCTAACATTAATATTTAAGGTCTATATCCGGATTACCTCCCAAAATTAAGAACACAAGATCACTGGATAGTAGACCCAGATTTCAAGGCTTTTTAATGACATAGGTCATTCCTCTGCCCTCCCCTCCCCACCTCCCACCCTGCATTCCCACACCTAAAGACAGATGCCCCCTCCCCTTTACATGCATGTCCTCTAAATACAAATACTCCTTGTGCATGCATCATGTGGGGCCCGTGTTTCCCCGGCTGATCTAGGGGTCGTGCATGACTGGGGGGCATTTAACGGTCGGGGCCATATGACTTTTAACTCGTCTTTCCCTCTATCACACCCACCCACCCCAACCCCCCTCCATCCCACCCCACGTTTTGTTTTGTCTTAATAATAATAATAATGGGAATTTATATAGCGCTCTTTCTCACATGAGCTCAGTGCGCTTTACATTGATAACAAGAACATTAAAGGCAAACAAATAATTAATCATTAGAAAGTAAAATAAGCACGATGCTTACACACAACGTTCTCTTACTTCCTTACTCACACACACA
>CM065701.1:16859969-16872469 GCA_017654935.2 Phymorhynchus buccinoides | reverse complement strand
AGAGCAACCACGCATCGGCCACACACACAACCGAACAATCCTATCGATACTATAGACTCATTTCGTGTAACGTCGCCGCTGTCAGTTAACACGCGTCCCACACTGTATGATATCTTCCCCGTTTAAGTGAGCAAAAAAGTAAAAGAATGAGAAAAAAAAGCACAATAGATAACGATTCGTGTGAGAACAACTTAGTAGCTTTTGAATACAGCGCAGTATCGCCCTACGTTTCCAGGTTGCCTCATAGTAGGGATACTATTTATGTGTTTCCTTGTCGTCATTAGCCTTTTTTTTGCCCTTTCTTAAATCAGTTGTTTTAAATTTTGACGGCTTTAACTAACTCTTTAGAAATACAAGTTTTATCTTCCAAGAGGTACCTATGTAACCACACAGGAAAGGGATAACGCAAACGAACATCAAGAGACGATGGTACGACAACGATGTGTTTGGCATACCAGTAAATATCTACTTTTCCTGGTCAATCAAACAAATCTCTTGAAGGGCGAAGAAGACAGTTGCAAGTGTGAACTAGAAAAACGCTTTCGCAATTTTAGTCCGCAAAAGAGACAAAACGAAAACACAAACAAACGAAACAAACACAAACAACAAGTTATAGAGTAGAACCGAGATTGCGAGTATAGGCTAACAAAAATATTCATTGTAATTTCAAAACACGAACAGCGGAAAAACTAAATAGGGTCCACGTGTCCAAGTGGGAAAACATACGCGGAAAAAAAAAGGATTTATATTTGATAACAAAAAAATTTAATAATTTTGAATGTATCCAAATGGTACTCAGTTATAAAGCCGAGCGTTGTTCTTCTAGTATCCTGAAGGAGATAAAAAGATTGGGGCCATGTTGAAAATGCAGAATAGTTTGCTTTCCATTAAATTAGCGTTTGTTTTGTGGTGTTTCAATGTGGTTATTTTTGAACCTCGAGAGACAGAAGAAGAAACAAACTCAGTTTACTTTAACTTTACGATTTGTTCTGTGTTCTCGAAAAAAGAAGAAAATAATGTGCTGAAAACAATGTGCAGCACTCAAGTTAAAAAGAAATGGTAAACATATTAATGTATTTGTGTCATTTGACATTAAGATTTTACCATAGCTTCTTTAGCGTAGTGCTGGGCTGTTTTTATTGTGGACTTTACAATCTCGGTGCAACAGTGCGGACAACCATTCTCTTGTAGAAAGTCTTTCTAGGCTCAGCTTTGAAACTTCACTGTGGACATTCTTTGCAGGCCGCGAATGCAGGACTGAAGAGTCTTTCACAAGACGAAACTAGCTGTCTTGCATAGGCACTGTCTATCTCCACGAGAAAAAGTAAATCAGCACATTATTTTCTTCTTCTTTTCTTCTTTCTTTCATAACACAGAAACAAATCGTAAAGTTAAAAGTAAAGTAAGCCGAGTTTGTTTCTGAAGTGGGTTCAACACATATGACATTGGACAAAAAAAACACGTTTTTATCAAGGCCAAACTATATTATATATTAGAAAAAGAGAGTAAATTACCTTTGTTCATATTTCGTTATATATAAATATATATATATAGAGAGAGAGGCCTTAAAAAATCATACATGCCGTCTAAAAAACAAAAGTAGTTTTTGAAAAGAAGACCAATCTTCTAAAATAGCGTGATATGGAGGAGGAAAACCATTAACCAGTTGGTTAAAAAATTAATAATAAAAGGAACGAACCAATTGATGTTGTTCTCATTGTAGTAATAACAAACCAAATAAATAAACAAAATTAGATAACTAACTGAACAAATACATAAATAAATCATACAAAAACAACACACATAGACTTAAAAAATATATGAATAAATGAAGAAATGAAATAGAAAGAAAGAAAGAAAACCGAATAATATCTCAAAAGCTGTCGCTATTTTCTGCTCTGCCTCTCTCTCTCTCTCTCTCTCTCTCTCTCTCTCTCTCCTCTACTCTCTCTCCCTCTCCCTCTCTCTCCTCCTCTATACTCTATATTATTATATCTATATATATATATATATAAATATATATATATATATATATAATATATTATATATAACTGAGAGAACTGTAACTTAAATGTTAGATCGAGTAAAGCTTATATATATATATTTAAAAAATATTGAGTTGAAAAAAAAAATGCAAAAAAAACAAACCAAAACTTGGGGACGAGACCGTTTCGCTTTATAAGGCTTTAATCGATCTAAATTCTAAGTTACCTGATATCACTATATTCGCCGTTCAGAATCTCTCTCTCTCTTCTCTCTCTCCTCTCACTACTTCTCCCTCCCCCCTCTCCCTCTCTCTCCTCTTCTCTCTCTCTCTTCTCTCTCCCTCCCCTCCCCTCCCCTCTCCTCTCTCTCTTCTCTCTCCCCCCTCCTCCCTCTCTCCGTCGTGGTTGCGTGTTGTGCGTGTGCTGTTTTGGTGGCCGCGCGCGTTGCGTGCGAAGTATTACCCTCGCAATACACCCCAAAAAAAGTGATCTTTAGATAATTATATTGTTATTCTATTGAGCGTTGTGAATTTTGGAAAAAAAAAAAATGAAAAAAAAAAAAAAGATTCACGCAACTTGCGGCTGGGTCATAGAATAGATACATTGAAGTTGTAATAGATGAATGATGATAGACAATAAAGTAGATAAAACCTGAGAGATAATATAGTAGATAATTTTGCGACTGTATGTGTGCGTCTTGGCTGGCAGGGTACGTCCCCCGGGAAAAGACAACCCTTGCCTCCAGGAAGAACACGAGGTGGTGGCATGTACCAGCCACGATGAGATGAGGGGGATCAGCTCGGCGTCGATAATACCAGCAGAGGGTTTGACGTGGACATCGAGGAACTCATCCCTGTAGGTGAACGTGCTGACAGAGATTCCTTTCTGGAAGAAGTTGTGACATTGCCCTTTCCCGGACCCATGCATGACACAGGCAGGCCCAGAATCGTCAAAGACCCACCACCCGAGATCTGTCATGCTCTCGATACTACACGGTGTCCTGTAACGATCTTGTGCGTATAAAAAGGAATGGGCGCGTCCTACTCTTAGAGAGAAATTCACAACAAACTACTCTCGAACGGAGGACGACCTGATCCAAAGATATCCACATCAGTTGATTAGCATGTAGTTTTGGTGAAATGGGAGGGGAGAAGGCGGGGAGGGAGAGGAGGTTGGGAGAGGTGAAGTGCAGCATGAATAGAGTCCGGCTCCTTACAATATGGTACTTTTGGACATGTTCTGCAACTGAAGGTAGGGACTTGCTGTATGGTATCGCACGATAGAAAACAGGCTGATACACCAAAGGGCGTGTGTCAAACGGTTTTGGAAGGGGACTGTGGGAAGGTGCAGAAAACATATAAAAGAAAAAAAAAAGACCGGGCAAAAAAAAGTCATTTGATCAAGCAGTTCGCCCAATTTCGGACACGCTCATTCAATCACGATAATCAATATTTTATGTCCAGTTACAGGGAAATTCTTTTTTGCCAGCGATAAAACAATCAACAAAAAACCACAATAAAGAAGGACCATAGGATGTAATAGCGCGAGTGAAAGCCCTGTTGGTCAGTACCTAAAAGGGCATCACTCTTGCAAAAGGCAGCCATTAAATTGCCTCAAATAGGGTTATGGGATTTGTTTGCGGGGGGTGATTTTTTTTAATTAATTGGCGAGAGTTTACCCTTGTTTGGCAGTACTCAAGCATCTACCACGGGCATTCACTCTAGCAAAAGGTGGGTGTTTAGCAGGGGACCAATACGCATCACTCCCGATTAGTCCTTTCATCTTGCCATGTCTATTTTCTCCTCACTTATCGATTGATCGCTAGAAATTGGGGCAGAGTGTACTCAGTAGATATCGAGTCATAGATATCAGAGTCAAGCGAATAGGGACTCGTCCATCATGCGGAATTTACGAATGGAGCCTATTAGTTGGTGCGACCATCTAATAATATGATATATATGACATAAAAATTATGTCCACTTACAAAAAAAAAATTGAAAAAAATCTGTCAATCTATGTCTTTTTTGGGGTGTCGTGAGTCTGTGTTTTTGTTGTTGTTTTTTACAATGTGTGTGGGTGTGTGTCAACTTGTGTGCTTTTGGTGTGTTTGTGTATGTGTGGTTTGTTTGGTGTGTGTGGTGTTTGTGGCGCTGGGACCCGTGTTTTTGTATTTCTTATATATTGTTGATAGTCTGCGACAGTACATTTTTTGTTGATTTTATTTGTATTGCAGTTTGAGGTATGTATTTCATTTTCCATTTGTTCTATTCAGTGTTCAGTGTTCTCTCTCTCTTCTCGACTCATGCCCTCTATTATGGCATGCGCAAAGAACCAGGGCATATACCAAGGTGATTAAATGCAACGCCGCACATTGAAAACGTACCCGTGGAGATTGGCTGTGAGCACGCCAGCAATCTGAAGCTCTTTGACTCACTCAATCTGTCATGAGTGCCGATGCAATCATGCTGGCCATTATGCGCCCAACTGAGAAATAGTAAGCCCAGCATGTCTTCGGCTTGGAGAAAATCTTTGCAAGAATTTACTGAACAAGGTCAGGAGAATGGAGAGTCACAGTAATGACAGAAAATGCGTAGTGACAGTAAGCAAAGGGAAAGGAAGAGTCGAAACTCACAAGAGAGACAGAATTAGGGCAGGTTACAAGTTCGAAATTCCAGAAGGTGGGGAACTATTTGTCACATTGTGATACAGCTGAACTGATGTCAGTTTACTTAAAGTACATAAAAAGGCCACGCTCATTTCAGGACTTCAAAGTTCTAGAATACATTAGATACTGACATATGTTATTTCAGTATTGCTCCCTGTTAAATAAAAATATGTTGGAACGTCAACGAGCGGTATACAGATACAGACAGCATGGTTTTTCTTATGACGATGATCTTTACGCTTGTTAAGGACTGATCATTATTTGTTTACGTGTTGTTATGTTTGCTTTTTGTATCATTAGTACATAGTTATGTGACTTTGTCGTTATTAGCACTCGTCATTGGAGTAAGCACATTTAACACGCACGAGTGAAAAACGTAAGAATAAAAATTGTCAGCACAAGCATGTGATAACAGGACTACAAGAAAGCACAGATATTGCAGAACAAAAGGTAAGATGTTGCGGATGAACTATGAAGATTTTGTATTTCTTTGTCAACTAAGTGAAAACTTTCAGCAAAAAGTTAACTTTACAATAATGGAGATAAGCAAGGTACAGTTGTCATCTGAAATGCGGCACAGAATTAGTATGTGCTATTGTCTAAGAAGAGTTATAATCATTTGCACAAAAAACACCAACAATTTGGACGGAGTGTGTTTCAGTGGTTTTTACTAACCAAAGTGGATGTTACTGAGTCATGTTGTTATATCAAGGGGGATATTTTTAGAATGAAAAACACCTAGAATTCCAAGGGAGTCATATTAATGTAACGGTCTAAAATATTTAACTTGAGGTGTCGGTTAGGCCTAATTAAGATCTCTGAGCGGAAAAGATAATTTTTTAAAAAAGCAAGCAGAGATCCTGAAAGTCACTTTTTAATTACAATAGTGAAAATGCTGAATGCCAGCTAAGAAAGGTAAGTTCTCAATTCTGGTTGAGAAAAAAGAGCCACGTAAGAAAAACAAGCATATGTTTTCAATCAAGATTTAAGACAACTTATTTCTTGACTGTATTTGCTGTCATTAGACGGAGGGGGGTGGGGGGGGGGGAGAGGGAGGGCGGTACGCGGGTAAGTGGGGGGGGTGGTGTGCCGTATTTTTTATGTTTTCTTGTTTTTGAGATGTAAAATTTAACAGTGGGGATACATTTATGTGAAGATGGAACTATAGGGGGGGGATGTAGATATGTGTGGTCTATGTGCCGTGACATAATGCTGTGTGGGTCGTGGGTTAGTATGTGGTGGTGTAGTCGTGTGTCGTGTGTGTGGTGTGTGTGTAGTGTAGTGTAGTGCAGGTGCGGGAGTGGTGTCGATTCTCACATGGTCCGCTTTGTTATTTTTTCTTAAGAAGATTAATGAATAATAAATTAATAAATAACAACACTTTATACCACCCTTTCCCCTCTCCTCTGTCTCCTCTCTCTCTTGTCTATCCTCCTCTATATCTGTTCTGTTCTACTCTCCCACCCTCTCTCTACTCCCCACCTCTCTCCTATCTCTGTCTATCTCTCTCTCTCTGTTCTACTCCTCCCCTCCCACTCCGTTTCTCGCTCACCCCTTCTCTCTCTCTCTCTCTCTGTACTTTGGGTGTCTGTCTCTCTCCTCTCTTCCAATTAATGCCTGCTTCTCAACTTCTCAATGTGTTGTTGTCTCATCTTTGGCTTACTCCATCACACTTCTAGTCCTCCCCTTCATCTCTACATTTGTCTCGCTTCAACTCATGACCCAATATCGCCTCTATCAATCGAGTGCCTCTGCTTTCTATTCATGTTCTACAGTTCTCGCCCTCTTACCTGCGTCGAGGTGAACTCGTTATTGTATTCCAATTTTCTTTTGGACATTTCCTGCTGTTACATGTTCGGAACGTGGTGGGCGTTTCAATGGACAAGACGAGAGAAACGAAGAGTAGGGGAGAATCACTGATATCGTACCTGCCACGGAATTCGTACTACTGGTATTCCTACCAAAACGTATAGATTGGGATCAATATTTGTGTGTGCTGTTTGTACCAGGGAAGAATATGTTGATCACACCCCAATAAGGCAACAAATCCGAGAACCCTTTGAAAGGTAACATTTCTTTTGGTCAGCATCTGATGTTTGTTTTGGTATTAATGCTTTTTTTGTTTGTTATTCATTGCACAATACAGGATTCAACTGAAACGAGGCGCGACTTTATAAAAATCTTTTAATAGTGTTATGCCGCGGACGTCATTAGACACGGAAAGTTATGCACGGCAACCCATTAAATAGTAAGAAGAAAGAAGGGATAAATATTCGGATTAGGGGAAATCGGACACGTGCGTTTATTTTTTCTTCTTTCTTTTACTTATTTACGGATTGCGCATTGGTTTCCACGTCTACTGTGCTACACAGGCCTAGCGTCAATATTGTCCCTTTTTGTAAGCAAAAATATTCGAAGCAAAATACCTGGGCAAGAGTACGTAATTCTTACCACTATCACGTATTTCGAACTCATATTTTTTTTGAATGGCGCCCATACTAGCACGTTCAGAAGCTCGATTTATGTGACATCGAACCTTGACGGATAACAATGATGATAAAAATTGATTTGGACATCACAGACTAACTTCACACTCCTTCACTGGCTTCCAATTTCTGCTCGATTCAGTACAAGGTCGCATGCCCACACCTTCAACTCGATTAAGGGACTGCCCCTCATATCTCACTGACATTGTACAAACCTACACTCCGCCCCACCCATTTAATAGCTTCCTCCGACTCATGCCTGCTCTCCCTCCGCGTATTAAAAACTAAATCCTTTCGGTAAATCTTCTTTCTCGTAGCTCTGCTCCCTCGGTCTGGAATAGCTTCCACACAGTGTTCGCCACTCTTCCTCTGTCCCATCTTCAAACTTTTCTGTAACTCATCTTTTTGAAACCTCATACCTCAACCGTCTATCCACGTAGACTTGAGGATATTAACCTGCAGTGTGTGTGTGTGTGTGTGTGTGTGTGTGTGTGTGTTGTGTGTGTGTGTGTGTGTGTTGTGTTTATGCGTGTGCCGGTGCGTGTGTGGCGTGCGTGGGGGGAGGGAAGGGGGAGGGAGAGATTATTTACATGTATTTTTGTATTAAACAGTTTTTTCACTTATTTTTAATGTTTATATTCATTGATACTTGTCTTCATGTTGATTATTCTTGGCTTGTCTTTAGTGTGTATCTTTATAGTGTTAGTGTGCTTAGGCCTTTGTTCCGGCGCTTTGAGCTCCCTGCAAAGGGAGTTAAGCGCTCTATAATAACCAGTATTATTATTATTATTAATGGAACCTTTAGAAAAAAGAATGACAGATAGCTTAAAGCCAAACACGTGCATCCTACTGTTAATTAGTGCTATGAAACCCCTGGGTACGATTATCATTAACTAAATTGTGACCAATTGCGTAATAGGTCTTGAAATTCGTACTTCTGAAGAAAAAAAACTAACTATTGCTTGACCATTAAGCCAAAGACATAAACCTTCTTTTATAATGATAGTATACGGTTATAGTATCTACCACGCAGTATTCATGTGTCAAAGTTTTATAGCGGTCGGATTGTGAGATATCCGTCTCAGTAATTACAACAATAGCAGGTCTCCCCTATCTCTCGGCCATAACTCTTAATCACCGAGTCTACAGAATACAGAGATTCGTGAAAATTTAATTCAATGTCAGAATGAGACACTCTATTATATAGTCTCTCTCTCTCTCTCTCTCAAGCGTTCTCTCTCTCATCTCTTCTCTCTCTCCTCTCTCTCTCTCTCTCTCTCCTCTGTGTGCGTGCGTGCGTTTGCGTGCCGCGCGCGAAGCAGCGTTTGTGTGTGTACGTACGTGCTTCTATAGTAACTTTATTGATTGTGTTTGATGTTTTTTCATAGTTGATTGATAAGTATTGGATTTTTGTGCGTGCATGTTCGTGCTTTTTTAACTTTCATTATTTTTTTATTTTATTTTTTACAGTTGGTGGTTAAATGGTGGGGTGGCTATTGTTTTCTTCTCTCCCTGTTCATTGTGATGAGGCTGTATGCAAACAACCTGTATAGTACTATCTTATCCTCATATAAAAAAAATTTTCTATCTTCGTTCATTCGTTCTCACTCTCTCTTCTCTCTCCCATCCCTCCCTCCCTCTCTCTACACCTCTCTCTCCCTCCCCTCCCCCCCCTCGCTCTCTCCCTCCCTCTCTCCTCTCTCTCCCTCCCTCTCTCTCTCTCTCCCTCTCTCACCTCCTCTCTCTCTCATTCTCTCTTCTCTCGTCCTCTCTCTCTCCCCCCCTCTCTTCTCTCCCTCTCTCTCTCCTCCCTCCATCCCTCCCTCTCTCTCTCCCCCTCTCTCTTTCTCCCCTCTCTCCTCTCTCCCTCTCTCTCTCTCCTCCATCTCTCCTTCTCCCCCTCTACTCTTTCTCCCTCTCTCTCTCTCTCTCATCTCTCCCCCCTCTC
Source organism: Phymorhynchus buccinoides (assembly GCA_017654935.2). NCBI lineage: Eukaryota > Metazoa > Mollusca > Gastropoda > Neogastropoda > Raphitomidae > Phymorhynchus > Phymorhynchus buccinoides. The sequence goes on along the minus strand of CM065701.1, from coordinate 16,863,385 downwards.
TCTTCCCTCCCTCCCTCTCTCTCCTCCCTTTCTTTCCTCCCTCTCCGCTCTCCTCCCTCTCTCTCTCTCTATCTCTCTCTAATCTCTCTCTCTTCCCTCTCTCTCTCTCTCTCCTCCTCCCTCTCTTCTCTCTTCATCCCTCTCTCTCTCTCTCTCTCTTCTCTCCTATCTCATCTCCTCTCTCTCCTCTCGTCTCATCTTCTTCTCTCTCTCATCTCTTCTCTCCTCTCTCTCTCTCCTCTCTCATATTTTTGAATAAAATGTGAGTCAGGTTTATATAACATCACTTCAACCAATTCATCAACACGCTCGGGAATGTGTCCTATTACTAGTTAATAGCTACTTTTTTAAAAAACATATCCTAATCACCTGACTTGTAAGAATCAGATCAAATGTCCCCATTGGTTTATTCGTCAGGCAGTTTTGTTTTTAGTATAGGCAATAACCGCGCCCCACCCCCCCAAAAAAAAAGAAGAAAAACAGAAAAAAAAGAAAGAAAAATACAGAATAAAAACTCGTTTATATCGCCCCCACCAAAATGCGAAAAGTAATTAATTAACCCTTTTATTCCATTAGGGATTCATACATAATAGTAGAACAATAATGTTATTGTTCCACATATTAGGTTTTCGGATGCAACAGATAGAAAAGAGAATGTAGGCGTTTCAAAAGATGCCTTCCACAGAAACAGGTGCCACGGGGTGAGGGGGGGGGAGTGGGGGGGGAGAGTGTTAAGATCAATGCGGTCGAGTTTGAGCACTGAACGATAACAAAATAGGAAAGGCCCGTTTAACGGGTGCAAAACCTCTGGGCATATAATAATCTCGTCTCTCTCTTGCGATCAATCTGCAGTGCTAAGGTCTCAGTCCACTGATCGTCGTAAACTGGAATCGTGCGGCGCAGGTCTTCTGCCGTTTCCGTCACAGCTTGCTGGCGGTTGGCACTCCTGCGGGCCTAGCTCTTGCTCCTCTGCACCGCCAACAAGGACAGTCCTACTGTGACAGTGTGAACTGTCTGTTCCGCCCCACAGTCACAGGAGCTTCTGGTGGTTGACGCCCGAATACGCTTTAGTGATGGAACCTTCATCTTGCTGATGTAACGTCTTCGAGGGCACTTCTGGGAGTGGCTTGTTTCGTGCACTTGTATAAGCGGCCTTTGTAGGGTTTGTGTTTTCCAAATTTCTTCGAAGATTTGACGTTGATGTTGAAATGATTGGTGACTTTAAAAATGTGTTTTTATTGGACTTTTTTTGTTGTTTTTTTCATTTCCACATATTTCACAAGGACGAAAAACAACAAATAATAGGCAAAAATCAATAAAATCGCATAACAGAAGACAACAAACATATTTACCATCACCATCTGGGTGATTGGTGGACTTTGTTTTTAGAACTTTTGAAGCGTTGTTGTCTTCGTATACTTATCTGAGCGTCTTCGTGACTTTTGAAGATTTGTCGTGGACTTATTGAATCTCTGCTTGGACATTTGAAATTTGGTTTTAAAAACCCGGACAACGTCCTTATTCCTTCACGCAGCTCTTTGTCCATCACGTGTGATCTGTTTCAAAATCGAAACATTCAGTTGTGACGCACACGAGAGATAGAGAGAGAGGAGAGATAGAGAGAGGAGAGAGAGAGAGAGAGAAAGAGAGAGACAGACAGAGACGACAAGAGAGAAGCGAGACCGAGAGACAGAGAGACAGAGAGAGAGAGACCGGAGTAGGGTGATGGGGGGGGGGGGGGGGTGAAAGCAAAATCTACAATTTTTGTGGATTAGGTAGCGCGCCCTGTCATAGATTTCGCCATCCACGCTCTCTCTTTCTGCTTGGCTTTCATTTCTCTTCTTCTTCTTCCAGTTGGGGATAGTTTATCCTGCCGCGCGCTTCAACTGGTCTTCGTTCCGACCATTACTAGCGCACAGGATGCATGCATATGTGACTTCCATCCTATCCATCCCAACGTCATACCGGCTACTCGTACCGACTAGTGGATGGGCCTTTTATTAACGTGTGCGCAAGATCTGTGCATGCGTTCGGCACCTGCTCTCGCGGTTTTTGAAAAGTCTCCATCCGAATGACGTCCAAAAGGTAACCATTTACACCTGGTGGAGTGAGGAAAATAGAGTAAAGTGCCTCTCCCAAAGGACACACCACTGTGAACGAGCTGGGCTCGAACCCGCGCACTTGCAAACCTGACGGATTACGAGCTATCACTTCGACTTACCAAGACATAGATTTAACTGCCCTCGTGCGGCTTTCGGCCATGTGGGGTGAAGGACTTCCACTGAGCTACAGCGGCTTTTTTAGGCGGTTAATGTTTTGTCTTTTCTTTTAAAAACACACACAGTAAATAAACAAGTGAAGGTGGGAGATAAGGCATTGAACGTATCGTTTTGAGAGTTTCTTCTTCTCTTTCAATAAGTATCCCACTTCACATTTGGAAGATTATGCTACAACAGTACACGGATTTCCCCTCATTTCTAGCTACCTTTCAGTTTTACACGAGAGCTATTTTATTCAAGTTATTTCTTTTGAAAGCGGCAAATATTCTTATCATTGATTGTGGTTAGGGATAGGAAAAGACCTTACACGTGGCATACCACTAAGACATGTAAGCCTAATGATAAAACACTTTAAATTGGTTTATCTGGTTGATGAGTGTCGTAACAAAAGGCATGAACTGACAGGAGCTGAGAAAAGCTACTGTGGAATTTACTATTTACACTACTTGATTTGTCTTTAGTTTCTTGTTCAAAAGTGGCATTTATACCATGGATGCCTGATATTTAGAATGTAACTGTCTAGCGACATACCAGAGAAAACCAGGGACTCAATCGTGGTGGTCAGCGTGTCGTTTAAAGTGGACCCTGACGGACGAGTTTTTGCAAGAAACACGTCGAGATCACAAGAAAGACGGCCCTTTTCAAGATCGGAACATGAATCACTTTTGCTCCGGTTTCCCTAGTAAATTAACCGTCCAAAACGGTGATTCCATCTTGGCGGATATGATGCTGGAGCGAAGTAGCCATTTGGATGGGTGGGTGGAGACACTCATTGTGGTGAAGCGTTTTCTATTTTTTTTGTGGTGCATTAAAACTTGGAGCTATTTCCTTTGTTGTGTGCGAAACTCCTTTACCTAAACTGTATAAAATTAAAAAAAACCGGAGAAAAAAGGCTTGTATTGGGAACGATTTGGCGGACATTAGAAAAGAGACGGCCGCTGCTTCTCTTTGTGTGCGTGAAAGAATTTGGAGACTTCCAGCACCTCCGCCAAGGAGGAATCTGCCGATTTGACGGTGATTTTGTGTTTTAGGAAACCAGAGTGCAAAGTGAGTGTTGCGACTCTGTATTAAATTGGTGTTTTCGCTGGTGATCTCGACGTGTTTCTTGCCAAAACACATCATCCGTCCAGGATGCCC
>CM065701.1:16839315-16859469 GCA_017654935.2 Phymorhynchus buccinoides | reverse complement strand
GACGCAGCTTAGAGAGATCCGTGCGCTCAGGCCACACGTGGCCACGAAAAGGTTGTCATTGGCAACATTTACCCACCCACCTGTCCCCTCATCTCCAGTCACACAAAAATCGCATGCAAATAAAATGAACTTGGGTGGTGCCGCCGTGGCTGCGAAGTTCTCTCCAGGTGGGGCAACCCGAATTTTACAGGAGGCATGTCCGTGGACTAAAAGTACCAATACCCCAAAGTATTAGAATAAATCATTCCGACCAATGATAATGCCATTTTTAAAGGGCCAGCCACAGTCCACTAAAATCGCAGGACTGTACGATACGAGTCGATCACGTGTCTCGAAGAAACAAATGTGATGCGCGATTCGAGACCACGTGATCGAACGTACGTACAGTCGTTCCCCCCGCTTTAGTGGACGTGTGGCGGCCCTTTAAGTTTGAAAGAATCAAATGTTCATACACTGTTACGCTATACAATGTAAGTAACTGTTAGATAACTAATCTCTCTCTCTCTTCTCTTCTCTCTCGTAAGAGAAATTATGTTGTGGCACGGCATACAATCACATTACATAATTAAGATAAGCAAGATAATATTATTAAATAAACAAACACATAGAATTTTAAATCACAAGTAAAATACAAGAAAAAAAAAACACGACCATTTACCATAAACAATGATCTATACATCTTATAATAAATAATAATATAGACCTAATTATAAACATGATACGTTCATATAAAAGCGATGGGATTAAAATGAAAAAATGGACAAGAGCGTCTTGCACGGCAGAATTCATTTCGATTTAAACCCTAAGTGACAACCGCTCCAACTATCCCCTTTATCTTGAATTGCCCGTCTCCGTCAAGTTTGACGCTTCATCACTGCCTTGCACTCTTCGGGGTTCGTGAGACACACGTAAATGTGCATCTCAGCGACCGTTGAACATAGTGGGAATAGAAAGTAAGTAAGCTTAGAGTCTGTCTACAGCTGTTTGGTTTCTCGCTCTTAAAACGATGTCACATTCCCTCTTATGCTAGGAAGATTCTTAAGATTTCTTACCAGCCATAAGAGGGAAAAAAACACGTGAAAACGTTGATTTTGACATCCTAAACGGATGTGTTTTGCCAAGAAACACGTCGAGAATCACAGGAAAAACACCATTTAATACAGGAGATAGCAACACTCACTTTGCTTGGTTTTACTAAAAAAAATCAAACCGTCAAACGGCGATCTCTTGGTCGGAGGTGAGGAAGTCAATTATTTCAACAAAGAGAAGCCGCGTGCCGTCTCTTTTCTACTGTCCGCCAAAAATCGTTCCCATAAACGCCTTTTTCTTCGTGTTTTTATAATTTTCATTACGTGTATTAAAGGAGTTGTCGCCTCACAAACAAAGGAAAATAGCTCCAATTGTTTTTAATGCCACCACAAAAATAGGAAAAACGCTCAACAACAATGAGTGTCCTCCACCCCCCCATCAAATGGCTACCCTCCAGCATAAGCCGCCACGAGGAATCACCGTCCCCATTTTGACGCGTTTTAATTTCTAGGAAACCGGAGCAAAGTGACTGTTGCGATCTCTGAAAAGGGTGTTTCCCTGGTGATCTCGACGCGGTTTCTTGCAAAAATCCATCCGTGGGGGATTAAGTTGTTACGACAGGCTCACCCACCATGATTGAGTCCCTTGGTTCTTCTCAAGATATGTATAGACGGTATATGGAAGAAAGATGTCTTTTGTATGTTGTTGTATGTGGGGTTTTTTCTTCTGTTTCTGAGATCAACTAGTGTTCATTCAAACAAAAATTCAGGCAATATGAAAGCTCTGCTTAACGTTCATCCGGTCTGGAACAGACACATCATGGGGCATTAAGTAGATATAAAGATGGTGGGAACGATCTAGGAGGCCAATGTTTTATGGAGGCAGTGCAACACCAGGAAAGTCTTTTCGAATTTCTAACCACAATACATGATGTGAATGAAAATCTCTGTTTAACGTCCTCCGGTCTGGAACAGACACAGCTATCTGTGGACAACTAGTAGATGCTAAAGATGAGTGGAAACGATAATACTGTGTAGCATAATGCTTCCAAAATGTTGCAGTGCAACACTTAATTGAAAGTCCATAACTAGACTTTTTGAACCGATACGTTCAGTGCCTTGTCTAGGAATTCACTGATTTATTTAGTCCTCCGTGTCTGGAACAGGACACACACGGAGACTTAGTACTATAGTATGATAGAAAGATGGCGGGGCAATCCTGGAGGCAATGCCCGGATATCAAGCATGACAACAACAGGTAAAAAGACCGAATTTGTAACAAGGTATGTGAGATAGAATGAAATTCTTGCTCGTAACCCTTTCAGGTTTGTAAGTGCGCGTTTTAGCACCACAGCTCGATTAAACATGGTGTGTCCACTGGGAAAGGCATCAAAATTGGGGTATATTATCCAAAGACCGCCTATGTTTTAGTTTTGGGAAGTAAGGATAGATCTTGTTTTATATATGTCCTTCAGAAGAGACCCACCAATACTGCAGATGGATTTTGTTCTCTACCCATGTTGAAGATTTAATGGAAACTTTAAAGCTAATTCCATTGGCTGGCGTGAATATTCCCAGTTAAACGTCCTGGGATGTCTGGAACAGACAGTCACATAGCATGCATCCTGTGCGCTAGTAATGGTCTGAATGAAGACCAGTGAGTGCGGGGCAGTATAAACATCCCCAACTGGAAGAAGAAGAATTGAAGACTGAAAGCCAGAAAAGAGAGAGCGTGGGGTTGGCGAAATTCTATGACTATGAGACGCGCTACCTAATTCCACAAAATTGTAAGATTTTGCTTTGCACCCCCCCTCCCTCTCTCTGTCCTCTCTTGATATACCATATATCATAATCACATTGATTTGTGTGTGAGTGCATGCGAGTGTGTGCTGGTGCTCGCGAGCAAGCATGAGCGTGCCTTCTGTGTGTGTGTGTGTGTGTGCTGTTGTGCGCGCGTGCCGTGTGCGTGCGTGTGTGTGTTCAGATCTGAATTGTTTTGAGATGTTGCTTAGCCACTGCACTATGCTTATTATTGAAATTATTGAGAGTTTGATGTTCATCTATCATAGTTTGAGAATTGTACTGTGTGTGTCAGGATGTGGCTTGACTGGCTGATAGCACATTGTACATGTAATAGGTAGATCGGCTGATGAGTAATGTCATGAGATTGGTTGGTATTTTGGACAGACAAATGTGTGTTGCAGTGCCAAGCAGAGGCGGTAATGTAGTTGATTGACAAATCTTTGTAATGATGAAGACGATGTCAGAGATAAATGATGAGGGTAATCGTTAAATCCTGGGTTGAAACTAGGGAGGTTGACCAATCAGTTGTCAACATCATCGTCAGATCTACGTAGAGATTTGAGCGCATGCCCCCAGGATGGTACGGTTTTTTCGTTATACATATCACGAAAGCATTTCACCTCAAATTTCTGTCGATAAGCTGCTCATGTCAAACATTGGTCAATTGAATTAACTCGTACATTCTCCTTTATATGTTTTGCCATTTTTTACATTATGAGCTTTCCATGTACGGCCATGGGTTTCTTTGGAATTTAGGGTAACCTTAGCCGAAAAGACACTAGTCCAGACGACAAAGGCGGACTGAGACCTTAGGCACTGCCAGATTGAGTGCAAGAGAGAGAGAGATTATTATATGCAGAGGTTTGCACCGTAAACGTGCTTTCTATTTTGGCTATGCAAAGTTCATTGCTCAAGATCGACCGCATTGATCTTTAACACTCGCCCCCCCCCCTCCCCCACTCCCCCCGTGGCAGTACTGTTTCCTGTGGAAGGATCTTTGAACGCCTACATATCTCTCTTTATATCTGTTGCATCCGAAACCTAATATTGTTGGACAATTAACATTATTGTTCTACTACTATGTATGTAATCCCTAAATGGAATAAAAGGGTAATTAATTACTTTTCGCATTTTTGGAGGGGGAGCTATTGATACGTAGGTTTTTTGATTCTTTTTTTTCTTTCGTCCTTTTTCCTTGTTTCGGTTTTTTGGGGGGATGGGGGCGCGTATTGCCTATCTACAAACAAACTGCTGACGAAATAACAATGGGGACATTTGATCTGATCTTACAATTCAGGTGATTAGGACCTGTTTTTTAAAAAGTAGCTTTTAACTAGTAATAGACACATTCCGAGCGTGTTGATGATTGGTTTAATTGATGTTATATAAATTGAATCAGAGGTTTGTTCAAATATTGAGAGAGAGAGAGAGAGAGAGAGAGAGAGAGAGAGAGAGAGAGAGAGTGTGGGAGAGAGGAGAGAGAGAGAGAGAGAGAGAGGAGTGAGAGGAGAGATGGAGGGAGGGAGAGGGCGGGAGAGAGAGAGAGAGATAGATGGGGATGATAGTGAGAGAGGGGAGAGAGAGGGAGAGGGCGAGAGGGATTGGCATAGAGACAGAGAAGGTAGAGAGTAGTGGAGAGAGAGAGAGAGCAGAGTGCGGGTGCGAAGAGAGCTGTGAGGGACTCGATCTGAGGATCTCTCTGGAGCTTTGATAGATCGAGTGTGAGGGCGAGAGCGTTTCTACTAGAGAGATGAGAGAGAGAGATCTAGGTCTCTATGATGTTTTCTAATCTCTGGAGGAGAACTCTCGAATCGGGAGAGGCTAGATCTTCGTTGGACGATGAGAGAGTGCGAGACAGAGAGCGTATACGTCTCTCAAGACAGAGTGGTCTCGGAGAGAGAGAGGTTTCTGAGAGAGCGTTTTCTTTAAGAGAGGGTCTAGTGAGTTCGAGCCTTTCTTCGAGAGTGAGCGGGCTCTGAGAGAGATGTGCGTGAGAGAGAGGGGGGAGAGACGGATGAGGGACCTTCTCAGAGTGAGATTAGAGGAAGTCCGTTGCAAGAGAAGCCGAGAGAGACCTTCCCCCCCTAACTGCGAGAGTGAACAGAAAGAAGAGAGGAAGAGATGTAAGGTATGCCTTAAAGCCAGAGGCACACCAGACAGTAGGAGGGAGGACAGACATGACTGAGAGGATGACTGAGAACGAACAGAACGAAGAGAGCGGTTTTAATATTCTCGGAGAAGAAGAAAAAATGAAACAGCCAAACTGGGAGTACGTTTGCATATAGCACTGTTGCACACTTGAGAAAAAGGAGAAAAAAAAACATCACACTACAGCTGCTTGCTCAATTAGATGTGAACTTACTAACTATGAAAAAAACATGACAGTCAAAAAGACACAATAACAGGCACGCACAAAACTCCAAACTTATTAATGAATATGAACAAACAAAGACACAATCAGATTCAAGTGTTAACCTGGTGCATTAAATGATTACTGCTAAGTACTTACACACCCAAAACAGTAAATTGACCATATGTCCCTGCGCACATCAACAGTCACTAGCACGATTTTGCAAAAGAGAGGAGAGAGAGATGAGAGAGAAAGAGAGATGAGAGATCGATGAGCAGTAGAGAGAGATACAAAGACCAGAGATAGTCATGTGCCGAACTAAATCCCATAGTAGATGAGATAGAAAGAAATACGCTTGTAGCACTTTAGATCACTACGCACTTATCTCTCTCTCATCTCTCGTCTATCGCCTCTCCTCCTTCTATTTGTCTCTTTTCTAGACATTGAATTAAATTTTCACCGATCTCTGTATTCTGTAGACTCTGTGATTAAGAGTTATCTCCGAGAGATAGGGGAGACCTGCTATTGTTGTACTTACTGAGAAGATATCTGGCTCAATCCGACCTTTGCTGAAAAAACTCGGAACATGGATACTCTCTGGTAGAGAGCTATAACCGTATACTCTCATTTTAAAGAGAAGGTTTATGTCTTTGGCTTAATAGTAAGAATAGTTAGTTCTTCAGAAGGTACGAATTTGAAGACCTATTACGCAATTGGTACAATTTAGTTACTGATCTCGTACCAGGGGGTTCATAGCACTAATTTAACAGTAGGATGCACGTGATTTGGCTTTAGCTAAATCAAATTCTCTTTTCTTGTCTTTCTCATTTTTTCTAAGATGAAATTTAAACAATAATAATGGTTATCTATAGAGCGCTTTAACTCCCTTTGGCAGGGAGTTCAAAAAAAGAGCGCTGAACAAAGGTCTTAACCTAGCACTACCATAAACATATAAGCAGACACTTAAAAAAGACAATAAGCCAAGAATAATCAACCTGAAGACAAGTATCAATGAATTAATAAAATTAAAAATAAGTGAAACTGTTAATTAATCAAAATATATGTAATAATCTCTTTGGTCTCCCCTCAGTCCCCAACCCTTTGCCCCGACCGGCAGCACTTTTATCTCTTTACACTTCTTTGTGTTGTCTCGGCATATACACCCCCAGACCACTCACACACACAACAGTGACACTACACACACAAACAAGCACCCAACACACAGCACACCACACCAACACCAACACACACACTAACACTGCAGGTTAATATCATCAAGGTCTATCGTGGATTAGAGGTGAGAGTATGAGGTTTCAGAAAAGATGAGTTTTCAGAGAAACATATTGAAAGACTTGTGCAGAGGAAGAGTGGCTAACACTTTGTGGTAAGCTATTCCAGACCGAGGGAGCAGAGTTCTCGTGAAAGAAGATTCACCCCGAAGGATTTAGTTTTAATACGGGGAGTGGAGAGCAGGTATGAGTCGGAGGAAGATCTGAGATGTCGGGTGGGAGTGTAGGTTTGTACAATGTCAGTGAGATACTGAGGGGCAGTTCCATTAATAGAGTTGAAGGTGAGGCATGCGACCTTGTACTGAATTCGAGCAGAAATTGGAAGCCAGTGAAGAGTGTGAAGTTAGTCTGTGATGTCCAAATAATTTCTATAATTATCATGTTATCGTCAATGGTGTGATGTCACATAAAACAGGCTTCTGAATGCCTTAGAGTGGCTGCGCCATTCAAAAGACATAGGAGGTTATAAATTACGTGATAGTGGTACGAATTACGCTACTCTTAAGGTCCAGGTATTTTTGCTTCGAATATTTTTTGCTTACCAAAATGCGACACTAGCTGACCCTTAGGCCGTGCACACAGCAGTAAGACGTGGAAACCTCATGCGCTTATCCGCAAATAAGTAAAAGAAAGAAGAGAAAAAAATCTCTCGCACAGTGTCCGTATTTCCCCTAATCCGAACAATTTATTCCTTCTTTCTCCCACTTATTTATGGGTTTCCGTGCATAACTTCCGTGTCTAATGAGTCCGCGGCCTAACACTTTAAAGATTTTTTAAAGTCGCGTTTCCAGTTTTAATCCTCGTATTGCTGCAATGAATAACAAACAAAAAAAGCATTAATACCCAAAACAACATCAGATGCCACCAAAATGAAATGTTGTTCCTTTGCAAAGGGATATTCTCCGTGGCCTGTTGCATTTTGGTTGTGATAAAAAAAATACTTCCCTTCCCCTGTCCAAACATCACACACAAATGAATATTGACCCTCAATCCTCTACCAAGTTTCTAGGTAGGAAACCAGGTAATACGAATTGCGTGAACGCAGGTACTGATATCAGTGATCTGCTCCCCTACTCTTCGTTTCCTCATCGTCGGCTGTCCATTGAAACGCCCACCACTTTCCGAACATTAAAAGACAGTAAATGTCCCAAAAGAAAGATTGGAATATAGTGGAAAAGTAAATGAGAGAGGGATGAATGAGAGTGAGAATAAAGAAAGAAGAGAGAGAGAGAGAGGAGAGAAGAGAGAGAGAGAGAGAGAGTTGAGAGGGGATTGAGGGAGAACGGAGAGGGGGGGAGAGAAAAGAGAAGGAGAGAAAAGAGAGAAGAGAGGGGAAAGAGAGATAGAAAAAACCCAAAGAGACCAGAAGAAAAGAACAGACACACACAGACACCAGAATGAATGACAATGAACAGGACTGAAGGTAGAATGTAGAACCAGGACGGCGATCAAGGCGAGCACAGACACAGAGCTAGACACACACGAGACGCACCAAACAGATATACGAAGAGAGGACAATACGGGTAGAACAGAAGGTACCATCAGAGGGAGACAGATACTGCAAAGGCAGAAGCTAGAGAAAAAAAGAACAAAGAGGCAACCCCCGAACAGGGAAAGCGCACAAACACGCACGCAAATAATGCACACACACACACACATGGCGCACAGACACACACACACACAAACACCGCGCGACAGACATACGCGTACGCACAACACACACACGGCAAGATACAACACACACACAAACAGCACACACATAGCACACACATACACAGCACACACACACAACACAGCACGCCACGACATACGGACGTACGCGCAGCACACACACGAAATGGACGCATAAATCGCATGTATATACACACACACACACCACAGACCACACACACACACATACACTAAACGCACACAGTCATACGAACACGCACGCGCGCACACGCGCATGTACAACAGTGCACCACACACACACACAGCAAACACCACACACACACACACACACACACACGACACACATGTAACAAACACACACACAGCACACACACATTACACACACACATACTACACATTGTAAAAAAAACAACAACAACAAAAAACTCCCCCCTTGTCACATCAGACTCACACACCCCAAAAAAGACATAGATTGACAGATTTTTTTCAATTTTTTTTGTAAGTGAGACAATAATTTTATGTCATATATCATATTAGAAGATGGTCGCACCAACTAATAGATCCTCGTAAATTCGATGATGGACGAGTCTATCGCTTGACTTGATATCTATGACTCGATATCTATGAGTACAGCACGATCAAAAGAGGAATAGACAGGCAAGATGAAGGAACTAATCGTGGGAGTGATGCGTATTGGTCACTGCAACAACCACCTTTTTGCAAGAGTGAATGCCCTTGGTAGATATCGCTTGAAGTACTCTTTACTGACCACACAAGGGTATAACTCTCGCCAATAAATTAAAAAACACAAATAAAAACAACACAACACGACGAACCAACAAAAGAAAAGTCGCCAAATAAATAAATATATTGCCAATGCCACTTAATCGTCAAAGTTGGGGGCTGCCCAGCCTTTTTTGCAAGAGTTGATATAGCCATTTTTGGTAGGTACTGACAAACAAGGGCTTCACTCTCGCCTATCCTACATACTATGTCTCTGTCTTTATTAGTGTTTTTTTTTGATTGTTTTAATCGCTGCAAAAAAATTTCCTGTAAACTGGACAATTAAAAAAATATTGATTGATTGATATGATTGAAGCGTGGTCCGAAAAGCTTGGGCGACTCACTTAGATCTTGATCATAATGTAGCTTTTTTTTGCCCGGTCTTTTTCTTTTTGTTTTCCCACAGTCCTTCCAAAACCGTTTGACACACGCCCTTTGGCAGCATTTCGATATGCTGAATGCCTCAGTTGCAGAACATGTCCACCCATACTGTAAGGAACGGACTCTATGATGCTGCATTCACTTCCAACTCCTCTCCTCCCCGCCTGTCGTCCCCTCTTCAGTATTTCATGATGGTCTTGGCAGGGTGTGGGCGAGGTGTTTGTGTTTTTTAGTGGGGTTTTTTTTGGAGAGAGCGTTACTAGGACACGTGAGTCAGAGAGCATGACAGATCTCGGGTGTGGTGGGGTCTTTGAACGATCCTGGGCCTACCTGTGCCGCAGCATGTCGTCAAAAAAGCAATGTCACAAATTGTTCCAGAAAGGAATCTCTGGCACAATGAATCCTCTGGCAGCCGTTTTCACATACAGTGATGAGTTCCTCGATGTCCAACGTCAAACCCTGAAGCTGCTGGTATCATGTGTTTTCGATCCTGACCGCAATCTTCGGTGGATGAGAAATGCACTTTTTTCCCCCCCCGTCGAGCAAGGGTTACGTTGTTCGTGCGTACCTCTGCAGCAAGAGATCATCGTCCACATATTATTATTATTGTTATTATTATTGATTATTATTTATTATTATTATTATTATTATTATGAGGTCGGTCTTTTCAACGCTCAATAGAATAACCATAATTAATTATCTAAGATCACTTTGTTGGGCATAGGGTACTTACGCACGCACACGCGCACGCACACGCATCACAGATGAGAAGAGAGAGAGAGAGAAGAGGAGAGGATGAGAGAGAGACGAGAGAGACGGAGGAGAGACTGAGGAGAACGAGAGAGAGATGAGAGAGAGAGAAGAGAGAGATTCTGAACGGCAGAATATCAGTCAGGTAACTTAGAATGTAGATCGATAAAGCTATAAAGCGAAACGTCTCGTCCAAGTTTTGTTGTTGTTTTTTGATTTTTTCACTCAATATTTATTTTAAATTATATATATATATATATATGTATATCATATATATTATCTAATATTCTGTGTTTTCTGTCTGTACCCCGTCCAAGGCCAGAAGCCGAAATATGGGGAATAGTCTAATTCTTTCTTGTTAGAGGATATTCTTTTTGTGTTATGATATATATATATATATATATATAGATATATCTGGAGAGAGGATATATATATATAGATATATAGCAGGTAGAGAGGGAGAGAGAGAGAGAGAGAGAGAGAGAGAGAGAGAGAGAGGGGATAGAGAGAGAGAGAGCCCGCACGCTGGGAAGAGAGGAGAGAGCTTCTTGAGCCAGAGCAGAAATAGCGACAGCTTTTGAGATATTATTCTGTTTCTGTTCTTTCTTTCTATTTTTATTTCTCGCGGCATTGGCATTTATTCATATATTTTTATAAGTCTAATGTGTGTGTGTTTTTTTGTAATGATTTATATTTATGTATTTGTTCATTTAGGTGTATCTAGACTTGTGTTTATTTATTTGTTTGTGTATTATCTACAATGAGAACACAATCATTGTTCGTTCCTTTTATTTTAACCGAGAAACGGTTTAATGGTTTTCCTCAATTTCACGCTATTTTACAAAGAAGATTGGGTCTTCTTTTCAACTACTTTTGTGTTTTTTAGATAGGACCATGTGATTTTTTTTAATCTCTTTAAGCTCTCTCTATATATATAGTATTTATATAAAACGAAAAATGATTGAACAAAAGGGTAATTACTCTCTTTTTTTTTTTTTTTTCTAATATATATATATGTTTTGTTGTGTTTGCCTTGACTTGGAAAAGCGAAAACAAAAAAAAAAAAAAAAACAAATTTATTTTTTTTTTGTCCAATAACAAGGTGTATATTTTTGAACCTCAGAAACAAACTATACTCATGCTTCTACACAGAAGCTTTTACTTAACTTTACCTTTACGATTTGTTCTGTGTTCTGAAGAGAAGAATGTAAGAAGAAGAAAAGAAGAAGAGAAATCTACTAATTGTGTGCTGATTCTACTTTTTCTTCTTTTTTTTCCTTTTCATTTTTTTCCTTCTTTTTTTTTCCCTCCGATCGGGGGAGATAGACAGTGGCTCTATGCAAAGACAGCTGTTTCGTCTTCGTGAAAGACCGCTTCAGTTCTATGCATGTCGGCATGCAAAGAATGTCCACAGTTGGGGGAAGGTTCAAACTGAGCTAGAAGACTTTCTACAAGAGAGGAATGGTTGTCCTCTTCTCTCTCGCACCAGATTGAAAGTCCACAATAAAAACAAACCAGCACTAAGCTAAAAAGCTATGGTAAAATCTTATGTCAAATGACACAAATACATAAGATGTTTACCATTTCTTTTTAACTAACTTAGTGCTGCACAACTGTTTTCAGCACATTATTTTCTTCTTTTTTTCAGAACACAGAACAAATCGTAAAGTTAAAGTAAACTGAGTTTGGGGTTTTGTTTCTGAGGTTCACAAATACCAAACATTGAACACAAAAAACGTTTTATCAAAGAGCAAAACTATTCTGCATTTCAAATGCACCAACTTTTTTTTTTTTTTTAGTCCTTTCCTTGTCAGAGCTGGAACTAGAGGAACCAACAAGCGCGCTCGGGGCTATAAAACTGAGATTTGAATATTGAATTTTTTTTTTTTTTTTTTTTTTTTTTTATTTTTTTTTTTTTTTTTATTTTTTTTTTTTTTTTTTTTTTTTTTTTTTTTTTGGGGTTAAGTCAAAAAAAATTGCCTTTTTTTTTTTTTTTTTTTTTTTTTTTTTTACTTTATTTTTTTTTTTTTTTTCGTATAGTATTTTTTCCCCTTATGGGACCTATTTGTTTTCCCTGTTTCGTGTTTTGAATTAAATTAATATCAAATAAATCCTTTTTTCGTATTTTCCCACTTGGCACGTGGACCTATTTGTTTTCCTGTTCGTGTTTTGAATTAAATTAATATTTTTGTTAGCTAACGCAATCTCGGTTTCTATATTTTTTGTTTGTTCGTTTGTGTTTTCGGTTTGTTTTTGCGGACGGAAATTGCGAAAGTGTTTTCGAGCAATTGACTGTTTTTCAAGAGATTTGTTTGACCAGGAAAAGTAGATTTGGTATAAACATCGTGTCGTCTCGTCTCTGTGTTGTTGGTTTCTTTCTGTGTGTTAATAGGTACCTCTTGAAGATAAAACTTGTATTTCACGAGTTAACGTCAAAATTAAACGAGTATATTTAAGAAAGGGCAAAAGGCTAATGAGAAGGAAAAATAAATAGTATCCTATATGAGGCATGGAAACGTAGGCGAACTGCGCTGTATGAAAAGCTACTAGGTTGTTCATACACGAATTGTTACTCCTATTGTGCTTTTTTTTTGTTGCTCACTCGTGTTAACGTCCGAAGTTAACACGAAGTGAGTCTTATAGTATGATAGTTGTTCGGGTTGTGTGTGCGTTGCGTGCGTGCGTGCGTGCCGTGCGTGCGTGCGTGCGTGCGGGCGTTGCGTCTTTCTTTTTCGTTCTTTAATTTAACGTCTATCCACCTTACAGTGATCTTAGTGTGTGTGTGTGTGTGTGTGGTGTGTGTGTGTGTGTGTGTGTGTGTGTGTGGTGTTTGTGTGTGTGTGCGTGGGTGTGCGTGCGTGTGTGAGTGTGTGTGCGTGCGCGTGTGCGTGTGCGTGTGTGGTGTGGTTGCGTCAGTGGTCTAATCTCCAATCTTTAACGTTGGCATTTTCTCGGGAAATAGAAGGCGTATATTGTTCAAACTTTGCACACATATAGATGTCTATGCAAGTTTTCAAACAATAATGATTTGAATAATTATTTAATACTTAAAACAACACTGTAAACAGATAACAAACAGATAACATTTTAGATTAGTGGGTTTAGAGAGTATTCAACAGGCAACATGAGTTAAGAAACTCATCAACATTGAAATCCTCGATAGCTCATTGGTAGAGCGTCTGTCTGTCACTCATGCCAATGGTTCCGGGTTCGATTCTCGGCACGGGCACTTTTTTTTATTTTTTTTAGTTGTATCCATTAATGATAGTTTCATTTGTACTTTAAAATTTTATTGGCAATCTTGTACTTTAGACACCCCCCTCAATCTTTTGTTTGTTTTTGTCCCACATGTTCCTGTTCGAGTGATCTTTGAAGGCTTTGCCTCTTGTTTTTGTTCGAGATGAGCGAAGAAACAGAATCCTGCTGCACTCAAATCGCATTGTCTGTGTACAAGGGCCAGCTACAATTACCTAGCGAATCGCATAACTGAATGCGATGCCATTTTGACGACGTGAGTGTATATGAGCATATTGAACGAAAATAGTAGGATTATTTTTAGACAGAAGTATTTCACGTGATACAATTCTCGCATCGCATCCCCATACGATTTTACACGCCGCGTGGTGCCGGCTTATAAGATTGTTTTTTGGTACGGTTTGTTCCGTTCATTTTTGTTGAAGGAGTTTGTTCTGAGTTTCTTCTGAGCTTTGTTCTGCTTGCAGAACACAGGAGGAAACACATTCATGTGAGCAATACAGAGAGAGAGAGAGAGAGAGAGAAGAGAGGGAGAGAGAGAGAGAGAAGAGAGAGGAGAGAGAGAAAGAGAGAGAGAGAGAGAACTGAACACACTGAACACTGACAAACTTTATTAAACAAGGATCAAGATTCTGGGCTGAGGCGGGGCCGGGCCTATTCTTCCAATCTGTCCTTGGGATGGAAATTAGACTAATACAAAACAATTAGACAACAGATATACGCATGTATGATGAAGCAAGGCATCAAAAAAAAGAACAATGGAAAATGGAATACTCAAATAATTAACAAGTAGATAATAAACAGGCAGGGGGAAAAAATCAAGAAATTCTAAGCAGCATTAATATTTAAGAATGTGTACTACTACTACTATACGAGAGAGAGAGAGAGAGAGAGACGAGAGAGAAGGGAGTGAGAGAGAGAGAGAGGCGAGAGAGCGAGCGTATTGTCTCAAAGAACATCGACGCAGCCACTATTACACCATTGTCCAGAAGTAGCGTTGGCGCTCTTTAGGTTAGAGTCTAAAAATTCTGCTAGTTTTTAACGAGTTAAAACCCTTTCCCCTCGGAACGTCGCTTTTCTGCAACACAAAATTGTAACACCTCTCTTCTTCTTCTTCTTCGTCTTCTGCTTCTTCTTCTGCTTTTTCTTCTTCTTCTCCTCAACTTCACTCACGTTTGAAGATTCTGCTGACATTTAGTGGGTAGTACCAAAAAGCGAGAAATGGCAAAAGATAGAGTACAAAGCGAAATGATAACATTTGGGAAAAAGAAAGGATTGCAAGACAGTCAGGAAATAAACTGAAGTATTTACCGATACACAGTTACTATGTAGAATAGAAAGATATTCATGAGATTCAAACCGAGGAAGTTAGCTAAGATATTTGAATATTTGATTGGGGGGAAGACAAACAAAAGTGGGGTGGGATGAGGGGGTTGTGGGGGGGGGGGGGGGGTGATAGAGAGAAGACGAGTTAAAAAAAGTCATGCCCGACGTTAAATGCCCCCAGTCTAGCCAGGGGTCACCCGGGGGCCACCACATGATGCATGTAGAGTGTTGTCATGCACGACCGTTTAAGTCCCCCCAGATCAGCCGGGGAAAAACAGGGCCCACATGATGCATGCACAGGAAGTATTTGAATTTAGGGGACATGCATGTAAAAGGGGGGGCGGGATAGGGGGCATCTGTCTTTAGGTGTGGGAATGCAGGGTGGGAGGTGGGGAGGGAGTGCAGAGGAATGACCTATGTATTTAAAAAGCTTGGAAACGGGGGTCTACCATCCAGAAATCTGTGTTCTTAATTGTGGGAGGTAAGGACCTTAAATATTATTTTAGCATGTCACAGAGGAATCCCAAATATTACAAATGAAAAATGATTTTCTATCCATGAAAATTTAATCGGAAAATTCTTGTAACCTAAAAAATGTGCTGGATTGAATAGGGTAACGGGCGCATGATTATCGAAAAGCCCGAAGTGCAAGCAATTCCCTGATTATCCGTTCGGTCGTGTATCGCAGCTTAATATATTTGTTAAAGGACCCACCAGAGTCACGTGTCAAATTCACGGGTTTCACGTGTTTTCCCTCTTATAGTTGGTAAGAAAATCTTGTTTTGCCAGGTTTGGACATTCCGTACAAAATGCCACCAAATTGAAAACGAAAAATCATCTTAAACGAACATCCCTCAATTTGAAGTGGCAGGCATTTTTGCATGGGGTCACAGCTACCCATGAAATACAACAACAAGGGACCTTAATCGTGGTGCGTCACGGGTGTGTTTAAAGAACACCAGATCACGTGTCAATCACTTGGTTTCACGTGTTTTTGTCCTCTTATAGCTGGGTAAGAAATCTTGTTGGACAAGGTTTGACTTCCATGCAAATGCCCCCAAATTGAAAACTAAAACATAAGTTTAAAAAGCGAGCCTCAGTTTGAAATTGGGGCATTTTTTGTATGTGGGTCACAGCTACCGCAGAAGAAAAAAAAGTAACAAGGGACTTAATCTGGGTGTCAGTGTGTCTTTAAAGACCCACCAGATAAACGTGTTCAAATCACGGGTTTCATCTAGTTTATGTTTTATGTCCTCTCGGTGTACAAAAAACATGGGACAGTCTTTAACGGGTTTCACGGGGTTTCCCCTCTTATAAAATTGGGTGGCGCGCTCGGCTGCGACGCGATCTCCAGGTGGGAGCAACTCGGAATTTCACAGAGTCGCCTCTGTGATTATAAGGTACCTAATACACCTAATACCTAAAAAATGTGTTTTGCACCAAATTGAAACGAAACATCGTTTTAAACGGCGCCTCAATTGAAGTTTGGGGGCGTTTTTGTATGTGGGGTCACAGCTACCAGAAAAACAACAAGGGACTTAATGATGCCTTAGTAGTCATCAGTGAATGAAACGCCAAACCTAACAAAAATCCCAAAAACATAATTATTAGAGGGCAAAAGCAAAAAAATTGTAATAGCCTATAGGGCATTTATTGCTATTGCTATGCTAAAGGAATTGTTCGGGAAATAATTAAGGGGAGTAATTTCATGGGAGTGTGGGAGTGAATCTTGTCTAATCAGCGTCAAACAGGGGAACGTCTTCTACTACAGCTCTCGTAGCCTATCGATCGTGTGTTGAGCAGACATACAGCATTACAACACAGTACGCTCTAAACATTTATGTCATTTATATTTTTACGATCACATTTTGCAAGGTTTTTACAGTTTGTGTGGCCACTGGACACCCCTAATTTTTCTTTTAAAAAAAAGATTGCAAGTCGCTAAACTAGACATCCGGCGGTTTCAAGCTTCGACGCATTTGGCATTTTGCTATGGTGTTTGAACGAGCACATTGGAGGGTAAGCAACTCGAATTTCACGAAGTGCTTCCCCTAATTTTTTTCGAAACTCGTCTATTAATCGTGGTGGGTAGTAGGTCTTTAAGGGGGAAAGAATCTACGTCTTTGTTTTCATATAAATCTTTGTTCGCGCTTTTGTCAATGACTAACTGTTTAGGTGTTTTTTGACTCCACACTAAGCTGTGCTTTATGACTGTGCGACATGGGTCAGTATAACCTAACCACCGTGACAGGTCATTTCTCTTTTTTAGTTGGAAACAATTGAGATGTAGACTTCATTTAACAAGTCTGGGGGGTTTGTGTTTTTCTTGGTTGTGATTGTTAGTTTCCCGTCCGTGCGTGCGTCCGTGTGCGCATCCGGGTCGTGCGGGCGCGTTTTCTGCAAACCATTCAATGCTATTTCTATCCATTTTCTGTTCTTGTTGGTTTGGTTTGTTATTGGTTTGTTTTGTTTTGTCAGTAGTTGTTTCTTTTGTTAGTTCGGTCTCCGTCATTCTGTTACTTCCTCCCTCCTACTCCCTTCCCTTCTTTATCTCCTCTCTCTCTTAGTACACTAATTTGCAAATTTCCTGATAATTTCCAGGCAGGGGAATTGGCAAAACTACTGTTTCATCAGGGGAGTTTGCAAATGTCCTAAAAATAAAATCAGGAAAATTTGCAAATTTCCGGAATTTGCAGGATTTATTTTCTCCTCAAATTTACTGAAGATGTGGAAGTCGATGTTCAGGAAATTGCGAAATTTCATACTCAATTTAGAGCATCCCCTCCGCCTAAAAAAGTTTTTTTTTAATAAAATAAACGTTCTCTTTACTGAAAATTAAAGCATATAGATTCTGATGAATGTCAAAGCAAATCCTCTGTGTCTTCCTTGTCTGTCTGTCTATTCTGTCCGTCTCTCTCTCTCTCTCTCTCTACTCTCTCTCTCCTCGTCTCTCTCTCTCTCTCTCTCTCTCTCTCTCTCCTGTTACGAAGTTAAGATTTGGCGTGTTTCAAGATGTATAGCTGTACCATAGGCAAAGATACAAATGCAGTTGCAAGGTTAAGATGTTTATGGCCTCTATGTAGACTTATATAAAGAAGACGAAGTTTCTTTTTGTGCAAATGTTGTCAGATTTAATGATTTTGAGACAAAAATATATTCCTGCGAAATATTTTAGGAAATCCAGCTCGTTTTATATTAGTATTGCTTTTGACTTCAGCAAATGAAACATTATGTGAACCTTGCTATGTATCTTTAATGGCATTTAAGAGAAGAAGAATTAGATAGAGAGCTTAGTTATCAAGAATATTTGTATTTTGTCATCCATTAATCATGATAGTTGGCATGTAAGTTTGAATAATGATTGTGAAATACCACTTTGAATGGGGCCTTGGCCGTACCACCAATAAAAATATCGTTATCGTTATACTCTCTTCTCTCTTTCTGCACGTTATATCTCTTCTCTTTTCTTCCTCTCTATCTCCTCTCTCTCTCTCTCTCTCTCCCTTCTCTCTCTCTTCTCTCATCTCTCTCTCTCTCTCTCCTTAAAAATGTTCAAGATTGTGCTGATTTCCCATATTGAGGGTACATGCAGTTTAGAAGAAAAATCAAAAATCTGTTTAAACGTCCTCCGGTCTGAAACAGACACATATGGAACATTAGTAGGCATTGATATAAAGATGGTGGGAACGATCCTGGAGGCAACACACCTGCTCCACTTGAACACACAGCACGAGAGCGTTGATGGAATTGATGCTAACATATGAAGATGTCTGCAGTAATTGCGAAACCCCGCTGACGTATGTCTACAACCTATAAGAGGGATCCGGGTTCATAGTATTGCAAATGAGAATGTCACCTCTGTCGGCCCATGATGGCTGGATTATTCGGTTGCTAGATACTTGCGGTGGAACGCATTGTAATTCTGATGTTGGCTTTTAGTCCTGAACATTTAACTACTGCACAGTTTATTACATTGTGACGATTGTCCAACAACTGACGCTCACCTCTGTAATCTGAACCAAAACGGCGCTTCCAGCCAAAATGGGTCCGACTTTCCTACCAACAAAATCAACGTGACATTATGACGCTATCCGGAATCCTTCTATGTATTACAAAAGAAATCGTCATTCCCAAAGATTTTAAAGTATCAGAAATAATACCAATCCCAAGTCCGGTGATACGAAGATACTCCAATAGACTTCTTTTTTTTTTTTAAAAATACTAGGAGAGAGCACTCGTGAAAATTGAGTGTTTACCTCCCTTACCGGTCAAAATACTCATAGGAACAATGCAAACAATGGCGTCGAAGCTTGAACCGCAGGATGCAGTCAGCGACTTGCAAACATTTTTGTAGAAAAATAAGGGTGCCAGTTGCTACAAGCGATAGAAACTCTGCAAGCTGTGGGGGTGGGGGGGGGGGGGGACCGTGCAAAAAATATAAATTACATCAAATTTAGAATGACGCACTCGTTCTACATGCCGTGGTCTCTCAAAACACACGAAGCGAGGGGATGAGATGTACCTGATGTAGAGTAACTTCCCCCTGTTTGACGATTGAATAAAGGAAGATAACTCCTACACACCATGAAATTAATCCACTTAATGTATTTCCGACAATTACTAATACGTTCATTCATGATAGCACGCCTTCTAGATTTGGAAATCACATAAATAAAAGCATTCTAAATCATTATAATCCCCTGAATCATTGCATCAACCCAATCAGGGTTTAGAGCGAACCATTCGTGTCATACAGGAGATAGTTCTCTAGACTGACGGTCGCCGCGCGCATAACGTTGCACCAAAAGGGGTCTAAGAAATACCATAACCGCGAATAAGTTAGCTAAGTAAAGATGATCTAATTAGCGTACTCTTAGAGAGAGAAAAGAGTTGCTATCCAAAAGAGGGATTATAATCATACCTCCAATGACAGGTCTATTTGTGTGCAGAACATGAAGTTTGCACTACATTATGCCATCTAACATGATGGAAAATTAAGAAAGAGCACTCTCAAAAATACTTGTATTTGTTTTAACTTTGCTAAAATCATCCCCCCTATATTTCGCTGTGGAGTGAAGAATATTGGTCTGTATCCACTTCTGACTTTGTTCCATTTGTAAACAAAATTACGTTCTCGCGAGACTAATTTTAGCCGGAAGTAAAAAAAAAAGTTCCACATTTCCCAGGATGCAGCTAAACAGTTTGTGGCGGCTGAGCACGAGAGAGAAACAAACGTTACGCGAACTATCGGCAAACGAAAGAGTTCTTGGACCTGGTTTTTTTGGCGATTTACGTAACGTTAGCCCTTGTGTTTCAGCCTACAGCTTTCTTCTTTTTTGACTGTACGTGTGCCACCACACGCTTTGGTATTTTGCCACGGGAAACGGGGATGTTTGACCTACCTAATACGTGCATAAACAGACCAAAAACTCTGCTCACAGATCCTCGGCAGAGGAAGGAGAGAGTGCGATCATAAGTTGAGAAGTGCTGTGTATAGGAATTCCAAAGTCACTCCGGC
>CM065701.1:16822813-16838815 GCA_017654935.2 Phymorhynchus buccinoides | reverse complement strand
TTGGATTGAATTTAAGACTCATTTAATGACCAACAATAGAATTGTATCGAGTTTTTAGGAATGTAGGTGAAGTAGAAAAGCTCTCTTTCCGATCATTGCATAAAGAACACACCTTTTTTCTTATTACTGTTTGTTGTGTGTAAAAGAGTTATTTTTAGAACTCACACACAATAGTACCAACCGCATTTCAAATTCCATGAAACTTTGTAAACTTAATTAAACGCATTGGACAATAGCACTTAATGTTATAATTTTACTGGAATTGTTGCAATTTCATACGCGATTTTTCTAAACATTATAGTTATGCTCAAGCTCTCTGCACAGCTGGGGCCAGGGAATAAATGCAGCTTGTGAGGATGGGGTGAATGTTGTTAAAGTTTTCCATTTATTTGGGCGCCAAAGTACTACAGTTTGAACCTCCTTATAAGACCTTCAACGATCATCCAAAATGAGTCCTTATAAGGAGGGGTCCTTATAAGGGAGGTAATTTTAATACTTACAAAGAGGGGTCATTGTCTCGAGAAAGTAGGTCTTTAGTGGGAGGGAGTCTTAAAATGGGAGGTCTTATAAGGGATGTTCCACGTATAGCAAAGTCTTCTTTTTCTTCTTTGACACAGAATATCTATTAAGAGCTTTGTCATGCTTTGGAAAACTCTGCAGGATTAGATGACGAAAGTTCGTTTAACATCCTCTGGCCTGGAACAGGCACATATCATATATGGGACATTAATAACTATAAAGATAGTGGGGCGATCATGGGGGTACTGCAATACCAGGAAAGTCTCAAAGGTTTTCTTAATAACCAATACAAGATGATTTCACCCTTTGACTCAGCAGGATTAGGTATTATTTGGTACTTTACAGTCACAGAGGTGTCTCTGTGAAATTCGAGTTGCTCCCCACCTTGACAGTGCATCACAGTCAGAGGCGTGCCACTCATTTTTCTTTCTTTTTTGGCATACGATTTTTGTGCGATATGAGTGAGTGTGTGTGTAAATTTTGACCAAAATGACAACTTTTTCGTGGCCACTGGGTTTAATGTGTGCCTAAGTGCATGGGCACCCGGGACCTCGGTTTTATCGTCTCATCCGAAAGAATCCACATTCACACCGTAAGGCCTAGTGCAAAATGAGAAAAAAAATCCCCTGTACACCCAGGTTCGAACTCGGGTTTTAGTTAGCCTCTGTGCCACTCTACACTAACTATAAAATAAGGACAAAAATATTCACACACAACCTAATCCCTTTGGTTGCAGCACTAGAAACGAGAGTGCAACATAATCCATTGGGCTGCAGCACTAGAAACGATAGTGCAAAATAGTCCCTTGGGCTGCAGCACTAGAATAGACAGCCTAATCCCTTTGGCTGCATCACTAGAAAAGACAGTGCAACTACTCCCTTCGGCTGCAGCACTAGAAAAGACAACCTAAACCCTTTGGCTGCAGCACTAGAAAAGACAGTGCAACCTAATACCTTTGGCTGCAGCACTAGAAAAGACAGTGCAACCTAATTCCTTTGACTGCAGCACTAGAAAAGACAGTGTTAATTGTTTAAGATGCACTCATGACAATAGGGCCAGCTGGCATTCCATTTGAAGTTTGTTTCTAAGCAACTGCTAACTCACTCTTTCTCTCTGCCTCTCTTCTATCTCTCTCTCTCTCTCCTCTCTTTCTCTCTCCCTCTCTACTCACACAAACACACATGTGCTGCAAAAATAGATTTTGCCTTATATATATTTGATCAAAGGAAGTAATATAAACCACCACAGTTATCTCCCATCAATCCACCTAAAGCACTTAATGGTCATTTTTCCTAATTACTCTTAAATTCCTTTTTCTTCTTGTCAAAATATCTGATTCACCCTTCCTTTATAACACAAGTCTCAATTTCCTAGCTTCTTTGTGTTTTGATTATTATCCTTAATTCTAATCACAAAGTCAGCATCCTCATTAATGTCCAATCACGCAGGTCACTATCCTTATTAGGCCCCCAAAAAAATAATGTCTGTTTGGGGTTTCATCAGTTAAAAAAATAGGGTAGGTAGGTAGGCTTTTTTTTCTTTCTTTTTTTTTACATTTTGTGTTTGTGTTCGGTCTAAGTGTGCAAATATATTTATCACATTGGCATTGAAACTGAAATCGCGTGTCTAGCGCCCGCCATTTAGTCGGCGGATGGATGTAGTGTCACAAATTATCTATAGTCTGTGTGAGTAACGGTCATTGACTGCGCCGAGTGCATTGGTTTTCCCCTTGAATCATCTGGTCAAATTATTTTTTTCGTTTCCTTTCTTATCTTACTTCTTTTTTTTTTTTTTTTTTTCTATTCTTTATTCATCCAAAAAGAGTTTAGGGTCAGCGGCAAAAACCTAGGGTCGGTCGGGATTCCGGAAACAACTTTTCTTCTCTCCTGGTAATCATCTAATACTCATCCTAAGCATCCTACATCCTTCTTGATTGTCAGTATCCCAAACACTCGGTCACGACAGCACCCCGTCATTGGGGGATTTGGTAGACTGATACCACAGTTGTTGCTCTATAGCAATGTCCATCTTAGTCAAAGACACAGCCTTGTTGAAAGAGAGCAGGAAAAGCCTACCTAAATGTTTTTTACCAAGCCAAAATGGTGGGGGGGGGGGTGCGTGAAAAGGTCTGAAATAGGAAGAAGGAAAGGAAGGGATACATTTTTTTTAGGGTTAAATTATGCAGGCGGAAGTCACTGGTGGGTTGCAATTGAACCCCTGAGCAAGATAGCGGAGAGCGGCTGAATGATTGGTGTGGTGTCTGACCCCCATGAGTTCAGACTTGTTTTAGTTTCAATGTAATTAACCCCTTGACTTTCATAGGAAATCATTTTCATATTTTCATTG
The DNA here is from genome assembly GCA_017654935.2 of Phymorhynchus buccinoides. NCBI lineage: Eukaryota > Metazoa > Mollusca > Gastropoda > Neogastropoda > Raphitomidae > Phymorhynchus > Phymorhynchus buccinoides. The sequence goes on along the minus strand of CM065701.1, from coordinate 16,835,950 downwards.
GTTACACGGTGCCAGGAACAAGTTCCTTGATATAGCCAATCTGTAAATGCATGCCCTGGGGGTATTACTCTCTATGACTGTATGAAAGCAGGAGCCAGAATGTTTGGTTTATTCCTCTTCATCTGAATGACATCAAGAAAAGAAGTCATCAGGTCAGAAGGTAGGAGGTTGGCGTCAGTGATGAGTATTATGAGGCTGAGGCAGGAGCAGGATTATGAGGCAGTAGTGATGCCGGATCCTCACGTCTGCTTAGGATCTTCTCCTCGACCGCCTCAAGCCCTCCCTCCTTCTGATCTCCCCTCGGCCTCTCCTATGATGTAGGCATTGATTTCCGGTATGCGTCCTTCTTCTTCTTACTGTTCTTCTTCTTCTTCTATCTACTTCCTCCTCCTCCTCCTCCTCCTCCTTCTTTTCACTTCTTCTTCGGTCTTCTGGCTTCTTTCTTCTTCTTCTTCTTCTCTTCTTCGTCTTCTGTCACTTTCTTTGTCTTTCTTCTCCTCCTACACACCGTTTTTTTGACCCCTACCTTCTCCTATTATATCCTATATATATCCCCTCCCCCCGCAAATACACTTACAGACTTACAAGAGAGAAATTCTCCTTAAAGAAACTCCTCTATCTCCATCCTTGTGGCCTCAACACTCTAGAATAGTTACATTCTGTTCCCTTCACGAGTCCGTGGTACCTTTCAGTATCTTTACACCACACACAAACACACACACACAACATGCGCACGGCTCCGCACCCAGCACACACACACTCACACTACACACGCACACACATGCACACTCACTCGCACACTCACATACACTTAGCATCTTCCCTCACCTTTATCACATATCCCTACCTATTTTGAAAGTTTAGCTGATGTTTTTTAAATAATCCAATGGAAGGGTATTACTCTGAATTGGTCTGATCACCTATATCCTTTTAACGATGCTCCCCCCCCCCCCTTGCATGAAGATGATTTTTGCTCAGTCGACCCCATATTTTTTTGCCCCCCCCCCCCCCCATTACTTTCAAATGTGGAAGATGAAAGTCTTGCCCATGAAGATGATTTTTGCTCCAGTCCCTTCCCCTATTTTTTTGCCTAATCCCACCCCTCCTCCTCATTACACCCAAATGCGGCCCCCCGAAAGTGCTTGCATGGATACACCCCCACCCCCCCTCCACCCCCGCCCACACCCCCACCCCCCCCACCCCCGCCCCACACCCCCCCATGCGGAAGATGAAAGTGCTTGCATGGATATGATTTTTGCTCAGTCGATTCCATAATATTTGTTTGCTAATTATGGTTCATTACTTTCAAATGCGGAAGATGAAAGTCTTGCATGAATATGATTTTTGCTCAGTCTATTCCATAATATTTGTGTGCTTTATGCCGTTCGCCGACTTTCGAATGCAGCAGATGAAAGTCTTCCATGCCGCCGATTTTTGCTCAGTCGCTTCCATAATATTCGCTAATTATGGTTCATTACTTTCAAATGCGGAAGATGAAAGTCTTGCATGAAGATGATTTTTGCTCAGTCGATTCCATAATATTTGTTTGCTAATTATGTTTCATTACTTGTTTCAAATGCGGAAGATAAAGCCTTGCATGAATATGATTTACGCTCAGTCGATGCCCTGTCTTTTGCTAATTATGTCTCATTACTTTCAACATGCGGAAGATTGTAGTGCTTGCATGGATATGATGCCTCTCAGTCGATTCCATACAGATTTGTTTGCTAATTATGTTTCATTTCTTTCAACTGCCGGGAAAGTAAAAAAGCGCCTGATTATCATTATAGTTCAGGCGATTCCATAAGGATTTTTTGACAATTATGTTAAAATGCTTCCAGATGCAGAACTAAGAAAGGGCTTTATTATTATTTTGATTCAGACAATCCCATAACAGTTTTTGATAATGATGTTCCAATGCTTTAACATTTGGAAGTTAGAAAGTACTATACTATGTTTGGGTTTAGGTGATCCCATAATAATTTTGGCTAATTATGTTTCAAGGTTTTTGATAGGCAGAAGTAGGAAAATGCTTGATTATGTTTCTTGTACAAGCGATTCCTTAATATATTATTTTCTTAATTACGTTTTAATTCTTCTAAATGTGGAAGTCTTCAATTTTTGTACAAGCAATTCCACAATATAATATATATTTTTTGCTGATGAAGTTACAACATTTAAAATGCGGAAGTAAGATAGAGCTTGACTATGGGTTTTTTACAGGTGATTCCTTAATATGTTTCAGTGCCTGAGAAATCGGAAGTCTTTATTGTGATTTTGTACAGGCGATCCCATAATAATTTTTGCTAATGATGTCACAATGGAATGCCAATTGCTATTGTCATTGTTATCACTTACCTCCCCCCCCCCCCACTCCCTACAAGCACACAAGGGGAACACACCACACACTCCCATACTGACAGACTTACTCTCCCTATTTACCCCTTTGTCTGTCTGTCTCTCTCTCTCTCTATCTCTCTCTCTCTTTTCTGTCTCTCTCTCTGTTCTCCCTCTTCCCCTTCTTTTTCTCCTTCCACAATGTCTAAACAGAAGCTGTCCCTTCCTAACTATTCTCCCATTTCACTTATTGTATGTTTAACCCTCTCTTTGTTTTTACAAAAGATCGTGTGCATGCTATATTATATTATTACACTGTTGGGGCACATGCTTGTTCTGGAGTTCAGCTTCTTTTTTTATTGACCTCTTTTTTATTTTGACCAACCCACCCACCCCCTTTTTTATTGTGAGTTTTAGTCAGAATCCGTTTCTATGTGCGATTCAGTCTTGTTTTAATCACTTGTCATTTTACCACTGACGAAGACGAATAAACGTCGGAATATTTGGAAATTTTATATCTTGTTTGTTGGCGGTTTTTTTTAACTTTTGAAAGTTTGTACTATATATAGGAAAATCTCATATATATATATATATAGTATGAAAGAAAAATCTCAGTGAATAGCCAAGCTCCGTACCCCTACTCTGAAGGACAGAAAAGTTAGTGCATTTGAAATGCAGAAAAATTTGCTTTCATAAAACTTTTCTGTGTCCAATGTCTTTATTTGTGAACCTCAGAAACAAAACCAGTTGGGAGAAAAGGTAAATCAGCACAATTTATATAATTTTTTGTTTATATTATTATTATTATTTTTTTTTTTTTGGGAACACGAACATTAACTCAAAGTTAACGTTAACTGGTTTTTGTTGTTTTTTGGTTTGTTTTGGTTTTAAAGGAACGCAGAATATTTCATAACGTTAACTTGTTTCTGAAGTTCACAAGTTCATACATTAGATACAGAAAAGTTTTCATCAATTCGGCATTTCAAATGCAACAACTTTTTAGTCCTACAGAGTTGTGTGGAGTGGGAAGTTTGGCTTGTGCGGCTGTTATCTTTTTCTGTATATATATATACAGGAGAAATAAATCCTATAGACCAACGATCACCATCAGATGGTGAGCTGTGCAGGACAGATGAATCAAATAATACAGAAATATCTGTTATCTTTTTCCACTCCACATAACTCTGTAGGACTAAAAAGTTGTTGCATTTGAAATGCCGAATTGATGAAACTTTTCTGTATCTAATGTATGAATTTGTGAACTTCAGAAACAAGTTAACGTTATAAAATATTCTGTGTTCCTTTTAAAAAAAAAAAAAATTAAAAAAAATAATAATAAAAATGTGCTGATTTACTTTTTCTCCTCCCAATGGGGGAGGGACAGTGCCCTATGCAAAGACAGCTGTTTCGACCTAAGAGAAGGTCTCATCAGTTTGCATGATTGGCCTGCAATTTGACTGTCCAGTGGATGCCAACCTGAGCAAAAAAAAGACATTCTACAAGAGAATGGTGTCTTCCTTGCACCAAATCGAAAATCCACAATAAAAGCAAACCAGCACAAAGTTAAACCAGAAAAAGTAAAACCCTCTTATGTAAAATGAACAAAATAATAATGTTCTGAAATTTTAATTTCAAAAAACCTAGTATAGACCTGACTAAAGAGGGCAAACTACTGAGGTGATATCCAATTTGACTATATATATATATAAAAACATTCAGGCTAAAAACACAAAAACAAACAGGATAAAAACTTTCCAATATTTCGTCATTTATTTGACTTCCTCGGGGTTTAAGAACGCACTGACCCGATATGAGTCGCATTTTCCAGCACATCAATAAAACAACAATGAGTTAATCAAAATAATAAAAGTACTAAGACAGACATAATTTTGTGTGTTCAAACCAAGCAGTTGAGAATGGCAGAAAGATAAGATTGGAGAAGTCAGTGAGATAAATATCATAAAGATAATTAGGAAAGACATAAAAATAACAAACCTTCTTTTCATAATGTCCACATATCTTTCCAATATGTAAACCGAAATCTACAATTTCTTTATCTTATTATCTGTCTTGAAAATACACACACACACACACACACACACACACACTCTCTCTCTCTCTCTCTCTCTTCCTCAAATTTTCGTGTTTGAAAATTATGTCTAGAGTCAACATCTTACCATTCTGGGGAAAGGGATTAGGTTAGGATCAGCCTTCATAAAACTGAGCGAAGCAGACTTTGAAATTGAGGGTTGTAAAGATGAGGGTGTCCAGAGCATATCTTTGCCTAAATTACATAAATTATGTTTATGATGGTGATAAATATTTTTAAAAGGGTTTGGCAAATATATACTTTAAGACCCCCCCCCCCCCCCCCCCATGTTTACGGGTGTGCATAAAATACAAAATAAGACATAATTGATATTAATCATCATTCATCATATAAAAAAAAAATGCTGTCATGATAGGTACCTTTAGTTGTTTCGGTTTGATCGGTGCTTTCGTGAACAAGCCCAGAGACCTCCTCCGCTTCCCTCCCGGCCAGTTTCAGGGTCAGGGACACCTGCGTGGAATCCATGGAACCCTCCATCAGCCGCCGGTCGACCTCCGTCAGGGAATAGCGGCCCACGCTCCAGGTCACGGCGGAGGGGTCCAAGCTTCCTGGGGGAAGGAAGGACAGCAGGACCCGCTGCAGCTCCTCCCGGCGTCTCTGGGCCTCCCGGGACGTGTCCACCACAAGGTCGGCGTCATCCACGCTGCTGTGCTCCAGGATGAAGACCAACGAGGACCAGTCCACGCCCAGGAGCTTGACTTGGAATTCCTCGAAGAGTTGCTGCAACAGGCGCTGGACCCGGTGGGAGGACTGCTCCGTGTGGAGGGTGTCCATCACGCCTTGCAGCAGCTGGGGAATCATCTCCTGGGACACTCTCAGCCTGAAGGCGCTCAGGGCTTTCTCCAGGATCCGCTCGCCGTTCCAGTTCAGCCTGGCCAGGGAGGACAGCACTAGGTCTGGGCAAAACCAAAAGATGATTATTAAATTTAAATTATCATCCGAGTTTGAACAATTCTCGTTTCACTATTTCACCTCCAACGTCGCTTTTTAGCACCACAATGGTTTAACACTCATGTCACTAAAAAGCCTCAAATCAGGGCCTGATATCTGAAGACCATAATTTTTATAATTTGGGAAGTTAAAGATAGGCCAGGCCTAATGCTATACATGTCACAGAGGAATTCATTCAATATTGCAGACGGTATTTTTCTCTACCCAGGTAAGATTAATGTGGGTTTTTTTGCTGAAAAATGGCTGGCGGCGAAAGGGTTAAACCATTATTCCTGTGTAGCTTTGAACTGATATTATCATTGTGTGATGCATACAATTACAATTATACACATCTTTTTCCCAAAGAGTCTAAGGTACGATTTTTCACTTAGCGCAATGTCGCTGATACATAAGTATAATCACAGTCACACAACTAAAAATTTGCATTCAAAAGTATTTTATTCATAATGATGGATATGAATCTTGAGACTAATTGTTGCTAAGTTGTCTCTTCCAATTCCTTCTTTAATTCCAGCATTAACCCATATATGCCCACATTTTATTTTCAATTAGAAGTTGCATGTTTATATGGCAATTCATCCATAAGTAACATATGTGACCCAGCACCATGAAAGGGACATTAACCCTTTCACTGTCAATGTCACATTTATGCACCACAATGGCTTAACACCCATGTCACTAAAGCTGGCGACTAACCATGCGACTGCCTCATATTACTCAATCAAATTTTGCTTCCCGCACAGAAGAGGTCACAAGCCATCTGACTCGATCAGACTCGATCAGTGAAATTTAGAACCCGCCCTATTCGGCCCTGTCACCTGACTGGGGCCCGACTGAGTCAGACTGATCGAGAAAGATGGTATGCAAATGAGGTGAAACGTCACGACCTGATCGAGTCACATGAGGCAGTCACATAGTCTGTCGCCAGCTTAAAGAGGCATTAAATCAGGGCATGCTATCCGAAGACCCTATTTTTCTTAATTTTGGGAGGTAAGGATAGGCCTAATGTTATACATGTCAAAGAGGAATTCACAATATTGCAGATTTTTGTTTTCTCTACCCAGTTAAGCGTAATGGTATACTTTGGCTGAAAAATTCCTGGCAGCGAAAGGGTAAAGTCGCTGGGCTAGTTTCTTACAACAGGCTTGTAAAGTCAAAAATCTCTTCTTTTTTTAAAAATCAATTTTGAGTTATGGGTATTTTTGTGTTCTCTAACATCTTATCTTTCATATTTATAACAAATAATCTTTAATATGGTCTCTAAATGGTCTTATAAGGGTTTTAAAATGAGTAGGTCAATGCATTTTCTTCAGCTAGGCTAGACTTTAGACAGTGATTTATCAAAATGGCCGTCGCTCGCCCTACTAACTTTGAATGCTCATAACTTATCGAACGGAAAAAGATACAAGCATGGTACTTGCATCATTAGAAAGAGAATTGTCTGAAGTTTTCAAATGTATAATTTTCTCAGAATTGTCAGTTTGACACTTAATGTCCCTTTTGTGGTGCTGGGTCACATAATTGTTCCAGCATTAACACTTTCACCGCAAATGTTGCATTTATGCACCACAATGGTTTAACTCCCATGTCACTAAAAGACATCAAATCAGGACCTGTTATCCAAAGACCTTATTTTCTTAATTTGGGGAAGCAAGGATAGAGGAATTCCCAATATAGCAGATTTTTTTTTCTCTTCCCAGACAAGTTTAATGGTATGCTTGGGTCGAAAAATGGCTGTCAGCGAAAGGGTTAAATTCAAAACTTAATAGGATGTGGCGATAATCTTGTCTCTGCCGTCACACTCAGCAGCCATTCTCATCACCACTTCCAAATAAATTTCAAAGCTGGAAAAGACAATGTTTAGCAACAGCGTCTCTAGATTCATACATACATGTATGTCTAGGCACCTGCCACAGAGAGGGAGGAGAAGGATAAAAGGGGGCAAGAGAGAGGATGGGGGTGAGAGCAAGAGCCTGCCGTCAGTGCAGGAATGTGCAAAATGCAGGAAAAGCACAATAAGAGATGGCATGCAGGAGGCACCATGGCTCAGTTAGTCGCCGCTCGTTATGCAATGGGTTTGCGAGTGCCCTGGTTCAAACCCAGCTCCGTTTGCGGTGTTGTATCCTTGGGAAAGATACTTTAGTCCTTGGGAAAGATACTGTAGTACTATTTCCTGATCCTTCGGATAAGACCTAAAAACCAAGGTCCCGTGTGCGAACGCACACACAATTTAATCTTGCGCATACGTTAAAGCCCATCGGTCCATTCCACTATTCGGTAGGAGTAGGCCGTGTTGTGCCTCGGTGGAATGGATGACACGAACTCACAAAGCATGGGTCCTGTGCACCAATATTGCAATAGCAGCCTAAACAAAGACTTTGGGCATGGGGCAGGATAAACATCCCCAATTGAAAGAAGAAGAAGAAGACTATCTCTCTCACACACATAAACACACATACAGAATGACACACACTACACTACACACATGACAGACACATGTATGTACACGCACTTACCCTTCAGCTGTTCAGCACTCTGCATAGTGCTATTGGCAGTCTGCAGATGCAGCATGGCTTTGTTGTTGATGATCAGCTCAACCTGCCAAAAGTTGAGGGCTACGATGATCTCCCCCTGCTTGCCTTTGAGCACATGGCCCAGTGTCTGGGTGGTCTTGTGCCTGTTGCAGGCCCCTGGGGAAAGAATTGTACGGCATACCATGACTGATTTGATCTGCCATGATTAACTCATTTGCATCGCAATGATTTTGAGTTATTAAAAAAAACCACAAATCACTCCAGCCACGCACACACAAAACATACATAACGAAAATGAAAAATGAAAGAAAATTACAGGACCTGGTTTTTACTTCAGGTTCAGACATAGGGAAGTGGTAGATCAGACTTTTTTAGACTTTAAAAACTCTCCACACCGATTGGTGTCCCCACAACAAATCACTACAAAAGCAAAGTTAGAGGCAAAATTGAGGTTACGGGTACAAGGTATGGTGTGCACACAGAATTACTTCCCTTGAAGCAAATGCATACAATTTAGAGCTATCTATTAATTCCGCCTTTTTCCAGACATATGTCCTGAACGACTTGAATGAGTTATAAAAAGAAAGCTTACTTTTGTGGATTAGGTATTTGATTTCAGAATTACTTCACTTGAAGCAAATGCATAATAAAATTGACAGCTATCTATTAATTCCGCCTTTTTCCGGACATGATATATGTCCGGAATGACTTGAATTAGTTGTTGTTTTTAAAAGCTTACTTTTGTGGATTAGGTATTTGATTTCAGGAATTAAAATAAACTTATAATGTGTATACCATAACAACTCTTTTCAACCCAAACCTTTTCTTTAGATATCTACCAAAAACATTGGAACTTATTCCGTTAATTCTTAATACAATGGCCCATGAATCATGATGAATGACATATGAGGTAATTCAGTTCTACTTCTAGTTGTACTAGCTTTATCCAATATCAAAATTAAAAAAACAAAACTGAAGCAAGCATATCAAATTAGCTGATTTAATTAAATAGCAACTGATTTCAATCATTGAATCAATCAATCAGTCATCATTTATTGTCCCATCTTAAAACAAGGAAATTTATCTTGTACTTGCAGTCGATTAATTCAATACAATACGAAATACACGTGTGTAACCCTCCCTCCACCTGTGGCGTGCAAATCTGCAGCTCGCTACCTATGAGAGTCTGTATTTGCGGCATTTTGCGACATTGAGCATGAAATACAAATTTCACCTTTTTCTAGGGTTAGGGATAGGGTTAGGGTTAGGGTTAGGGTTAGAAAACAGTTCAAGTACAGAAAAAGTGAAATTTGTGGTTGTCGCAAATACAGACTCTCATAGTAGCGAGCTACAGATTTGCACGAGCGACAGATTTGCACGCGACACCACCACACACCACACCACCACCACCACCACACACACACACACACCACAGCGGCAAACCGGTGACAGGCCAAACAAAATAACTTGAAAATTTGATTTAATAATAATAATAATGATTATTTATATAGCGCCTATTCTCTGATTTAGGGCTCTAAGTGCTTTACATATTTAATACAAATACAACATAGAATATAATTATCTTATACAATCAGAACATGACGAACATACATAAATTTTACATGAGTAGAGTATAGAAAAGTACATATATACAAATGAACAAAAACGCATATCTTGAAAAAGGTACACAACTTACAGAAACACACACACACACACACAGGCAGGCACACACACGCATGGACACGCACGCACACGCACACACACACACACACACACGCGCTGAGCAGCACGCCATGTGACAGCCACTTCATCATTTCACAGAAACTGAGTACAAGGGGGTGGAGAGGAGCGGATTGGTGGGGGAAGAATTATGATCGTTGAAAAAAGTGTGTCTTCACAGCAGACTTGAAGGAAGAAGTTGAAGGTAAGTGTCTGATATTGATGGGAAGTGTATTCCAGACAGTTGGTCCCTGAAAGGAGAAAGAACGTTGACCGAAGGACTTTGTTCTGACAGAAGGAACACGGAAAAGACGAGTGTCAGCAGAAGAACGAAGTTGACGGGATGGGGTGTAGATGTGTAGAATGTCAGAAAGATATTGTGGTCCAGTACCAGAGACAGAAGAGAAACAGATGGAAGCCAGCTTATAGTCAATCCGACTCTGAACCGGGAGCCAGTGGAGGGACTGTAACAGAGGAGTGACATGTTGACGTCTAGATGTTCTGCAGACAAGTCTGGCGGCACTATTCTGGACCTTCTGGAGCTTGTCCAGAAGGTACTTTGGTGAGCCAGCCAAGAGACTGTTGCAGTAATCCAGCCTTGAGAGAACTAACGAACAGACCAGAGTTTTTGTGGCTTCAGTGGAAAGTAAGTGTCTAATCGAGCTGATCTTGCGTATTTCCAGATATGCTGCCCTACAGACATTTGAAACATGCTGCTTGAAGGAAATGGTGGAATCAAAAGTCACGCCAAGGTTACGAGCCTGTGATGAGAACGAAATATCAGAACTCCCAATGCTAACAGAAGAAGGAAGAGAGGGGTGGTTTTGGAGTTTGGGAGGGGCAATGAGCAGAAGTTCTGTTTTGTCGTCATTAAGCTGCAGCTTATTCATAGACATCCATTGTTTTAAATCATGGAAACAGTTTTGAATTTTGCTAACTGCATCTGTGAGTTCAGATATAGTGCTTGACTTGTACATTTGAGTGTCGTCAGCGAAGCTCTCATGCGACAAGGAGTGCTGGTCAATAACGTCAGACACATAGCGAACAGTACAGGCCCAAGGACAGAGCCTTGTGGAACCCCGCAGGTGAGAGGTGTTGTAGACGAAGACAGACCATTGACAACAACTGTCTGGAAACGATCATTGAGATAAGATTTTAGCCAGGTAAGAACTGTGCCCTGAATGCCAAATGAAGTTTGGAGTCTAGAAAGCAGAATATCGTGATCGATGGTGTCAAATGCTGCGGAAAGGTCTAAAAGGGATAGAAAAGAGACTTTGTCATCATCAAGAGCAAGAAGAAGATCATTTACAACTTTCAGGAGTGCAGCCTCTGTGCTGTGACCAGCCCTGTAAGCAGACTGGTGGGGGTCAATCACGGCTTGTTCTGTCCCTAACTACTACTACTACTACTACTAATTGTTCTGCGTATTTAATTAAATACCAATCATAAAATGATCCTTGTGTGGGCACTCAAAGAGAGAGAGGGGTGCAGAGGGGAGGGGAGAGAGACAGCTCTAGACAAACAGAGAAAGGCTTGCACTGTTGCTCTTGCATTTTCTGCCTCAAGATAATATGATTGTGTTTGACTTTGATAAAGGGAAGTCAATAAGTTTCCGAAACATTACCAGCAACAACGCGGGCGTTCGGGGTTTTGTTCATCAAGATGACCTTGTTAGATAGATTAGTGCTTTGTTGTATTACTTCCTGTTTCCCTCATCATCAGGCTCATGTTATCATGACAATTTCTATAGTCTAACTTTAAGTAATAAAACATAAAATTGTTAGATTTGACAATGATATTACTGCATATCATATCATATCATGGCACTATAGGCTTTTCAGCCTTTTCCCCTCTAGATTGGTTCTTGTTGTTATTTATGTTGTATCGGCATTGCCGATCGACTACTTAGGCAGTCGTGTTTTATTTGCCTAATTTGTTTAAATTTACTGAATACACAATATTCTTTTGAAAATATCGATCTAATGAGTTCTTGAATGCATTTAGTGACGATGCAAAAAATTTACTGCTTCGTTTGGAAGGTTATTCCATGCGTTAGTAATACAGTTAGTGAAAAAGGTTTGTGCAAATTTAGTATTAGTAGTTTTTTTTATTAGTTTAAAAGTATGTCCGCGGGTTCTTTCATCCTCACACAGAGTTAGTAATTGTTTTGTGGTAGCATAATCATAAAAACCACAGAGAATTTTGTATACTTCTATTAGATCACCTCTAAGTCTTCTGTATTCTAGGCCTGGTAGTTTTAAGTACGTCAGTCTTTCCTGATAACTCATATTGCTTGTGCCCTGAATTTTCTTTGAGAACCTTCGCTGCACCCCTTCAACTAGATCAATATTCTTTCTTAGGTGTGCAAATCTGTCGCTCGTGCAAATCTGTAGCTCGCTACTATGAGAGTGTGTATTTGCGACAACCACAAATTTCACTTTTTCTGCACTTGAACTATTTACCTAACCCTAACCCTATCCCTAACCCTATCCCTAACCCTATCCCTAACCCTATCCTCCCACTATCCCTATCCCTAACCCTAGAAACAAGTTAAATTTGTGGTTCCTGCACAATGTCGCAAAATGCCGCAAATACAGACTCTCATAGGTAGCGAGCTGCAGATTTGCACGAGCGACAGATTTGCACGTGACAGGCACCACACTGGGTTTCCATACTCTAGAACAGGTCTTACTAGAGTTTTGAATAGAGGAACCATAATATCTTTAGACTTATTAGTGATTGTTCTGACTAGTAATCCTGAAATCCGGTTTGCTTTTAGTACAGTATTAGTGCAGCATTTATATGATCAAAGAAAGGGGGGTGGTGGGGCAGATAAACTAGCAGGAGAACAGATAAAATACGATGCTGATTGTATATCTAGTAAATCAAACCCGAAACCGAAACTTCAATGATAGTAAGATTCTAAGAAGCAGTAGGCCATGAAAATAGGTCGCTCGTGTAAAGAATTCGCCGGAAGTAATCTTTTGCATTCTTCGCATACTTCGGATATTTGCGCATGCGCTCTCCGGTAGCCGAAATGTAAAGAATGCAGAAAATGTGCTTAGAGTTATTTCCCGTGTTGCTAACGAGAAAATTGCACCAGCGAAGAATTTAAATGCCGATCATGAAATTTCTTCGCCCATAAAAAAAAGTAGCAGTCTTTATTACTAGCACTATACCACCACCATTACTACTACTACCACTACTACTACTACTACTACTACTACTACTACTACTACTACTACTACTACTTGTCACATCGTGTGCTGCATGTAAAAAAAAAGTAGCAGTTCGCACTGCTACTTTTTTTATGAGCGAGATTACTACTACTACTACTACTACTACTACTACTACTACTACTACTACTACTACTACTATACAACTACTACAATTACTTGTCACATCGTCTGCTGCATGTAAAAAAGTAGCAGTTCGCACTGCTACTTTTTTTTCATGAGCGAAGAATTTAAATGCCGATCATGAAAT
>CM065701.1:16812813-16815313 GCA_017654935.2 Phymorhynchus buccinoides | reverse complement strand
TAGTAGTAGTAGTAGTAGTAGTAGTAGTAGTAGTAGTAGTAGTAGTAGTGTAGTAGTAGTAGTAGTAATGGTGGTGGTATAGTGCTAGTAATAAAGACTGCTACTTTTTTTTATGGGCGAAGAATTTTCATGATCGGCATTTAAATTCTTCGCTCATGAAAAAAAGTAGCAGTGCGAACTGCTACTTTTTTACATGCAGTACACGATGTGACAAGTAATTGTAGTAGTTGTAGTAGTAGTAGTAGTAGTAGTAGTAGTAGTAGTAGTAGTGGTAGTGGTAGTAGTAGTAATGGTGGTGGTATAGTGCTAGTAATAAAGACTGCTACTTTTTTTTTATGGGCGAAGAATTTTCATGATCGGCATTTAAATTCTTCGCTCATGAAAAAAAGTAGCAGTGCGAACTGCTACTTTTTTACATGCAGTACACGATGTGACAAGTAATTGTAGTAGTTGTATAGTAGTAGTAGTAGTAGTAGTAGTAGTAGTAGTAGTAGTAGTAGTAGTAGTAGTAGTAGTAGTGGTAGTAGTAGTAATGGTGGTGGTATAGTGCTAGTAATAAAGACTGCTACTTTTTTTTATGGGCGAAGAATTTTCATGATCGGCATTTAAATTCTTCGCTCATGAAAAAAAGTAGCAGTGCGAACTGCTACTTTTTTACATGCAGTACACGATGTGACAAGTAATTGTAGTAGTTGTATAGTAGTAGTAGTAGTAGTAGTAGTAGTAGTAGTAGTAGTAGTAGTAGTAGTAGTGGTAGTAGTAATGGTGGTGGTATAGTGCTAGTAATAAAGACTGCTACTTTTTTTTATGGGCGAAGAATTTTCATGATCGGCATTTAAATTCTTCGCTCATGAAAAAAAGTAGCAGTGCGAGCTGCTACTTTTTTGCATGCAGTACACGATGTGACAAGTAATTGTAGTAGTTGTATAGTAGTAGTAGTAGTAGTAGTAGTAGTAGTAGTAGTAGTAGTAGTAGTAGTAGTAGTAGTAGGCCCTAGTAGTAGTAGGCCCTACTTTTTTTTACATGCAGTCCTTCTCAACCTTGGTACAAGAAGGGTCAACTTTTTTATTTTTTAAGAAGAACACTAGTCTTGCGTATTCCGCCATCTTGAAACTGAGTGAAAGGTAGAACCCCACTTCGCTAAGGCCATAGTTACGACTAAGGCTCCTTTTTTAAAGCATCGTTCAAGTAAAAAACTTTTCTTGACAATTCTTCAAAAATACTAGAGTAAAACAATACAAAATAGATAAAACAAATATTTATTTTTCCTAGCAACGACATTGCACGACAGCGCATGCGCAAATATCCGAAGTATGCGAAGAATTCAAAAGATTACTTCCGGCGAATTCTTTACACGAGCGACCTATTTTCATACGACAGTCTCTTGCTGTTATGGTCGTTTCAGCAAAGTTTTGACACAGAACAAGCTCTTCGCCCCTCGCCCCTTCTTCGTCACCGTCCATTTTCCTCGGCAGAAAACATGGCGTTCTGAGTATCTTGGCCTATTTTTAGCATCAGGCGCTTTACTTCCGTGTATGGGGCACATTCAGAATGAGTTGTTCTTTTCCTCCGATAAGTTTTTCTTTCTTATGCCGTATTTGTATTTTATCTTCTTTTTAAAAAAAAACCTCGTTTCCCTTACCTTTGCTTGTATTTGTTGTTTGTTTTTTCATCCACGACCCTTCGTTTGTGTTTTGTCTTTTAGAAGGGTTCGTTTGCATGTCTTCTTCGCCTTAGGCAGCCAACTTCATCACGCTGAAGATTCTGCTGCACTTTAGTGGGTAGTACGAAAAAGAAAGAAAATAAGTTCAGCAAAGATAAGGTAGTATTAGTAGTAGTAGTAGTAGTAGGGACAGGCTCTTAAGCCTAGGCCTCGCGGCCTATATAACGTCCCCTCTTTGGCAATGACGTTGCAAAAATTATTTTGGGTCTGAGCAAGTTTTTGAAGGTCAATCAGTCAAACTCATTAGTAGTAGTAGTAGGGGTAGGGACTAAATAAGCCGTCAAGCTTTTTGGCAGTCCCATCGAATCATCAATTTTTATTTTGTATCTTTGATCAAGGTGTAATCGGTTGAATTTTCCTATCATACAATTTTAATCAATGCTTCTAAATATATTTATAAATTTTGGATGATTATCTAGACGATTTTTGAATGTATTAGTAGGCCTATTGGGTGCACATTTTAGGTCCACTGGTAAATCATTCCATAGGTTAGCAATTCTGTTAGTAAAACAATATTTTTTAATGTTAGTGTTATATCGCTTAATGAAAACCTTACCATATGAATTCCTTGTTATATCATATTGTACAGATTTAAAGAAATCATCCCATGACAAATCAACATGACCATTAAATATTTTATATGCTTGAATCAGGTCTCCCCTGACTCTTCTACCTTTACGGGAATAGAGCGGATTAGGATAAAGAAGTCTGTTTTCATAAGTCATATTTCTGCATTTTTTAACAAGCTTTGAAGCCCTTCGTTGAACTTTTTCAATA
>CM065701.1:16807813-16810313 GCA_017654935.2 Phymorhynchus buccinoides | reverse complement strand
ATTTTTGTTAATCGAAGGGAGATGATGCTTTGCTTATTACCATAACCAAGTTTTCTTCCTTATAACCAAATTGAATGGGGGAAAAGGGAAAAGAGAAAAGAAAAAGAAAAGAAAAGAAAGACAGAAAAACAAAACAAAGAGAAAATCCTTTTTCCTAATTTGATTCATGTCTTACATCATCAAATCAAAATAGTCTTCTAAGAAGAAGATTTAAAGGTGCCTACAACAACTCAACTAAGAAGATTTTTTTTCTTTTTACTGTTATCAAATGCGTACCCATTCACCTTTCTTGTATTGAATTATTACCATTTACTGTCCACCCATGCAGCTTTTCATCGATCGTTTGCTTTTGTTTATGTGGATGTTCGTCCACATATTCAGTTATTTGTATTTATTTTCTTAAAGAAATGGATGCCTTTTCCTCTCTGCCATTGCTGCTGAAAATGTAAGGATGGACAGTCTCTCTACCACCAACACAAAAGTACAGGCACTCATTTTTTTTCTTTCTGCTCAACATTTATTTTGCACAGAATACTGAAGGAAAGAATGGAATAAAGGAACCAAAACAACTCAATTAGTCTTGCAATCAAGTGCCTGTACTGTTTAGAATGTTTGTGACGCAACTGGTATGACGTAAACTTTCCCTTTTTGGAACGACTTCAATTTTCTCGGAACATCCTTTCAGTTCAGGTCCAACTCACTGACCCAACACGATTAAATCCCTTGGTTTTTTTCTGGGTAGCTGTGACCCACATACAAATTCCCCCAACTTAAATTGAGGCTTCTCTTTAAAATGTTTCGTTTTTAATTTGGGGGCATTTGTATGGGAATCAAACCTGGTCAAAACAAGATTTTGTACCAGCTATAAGAAGGAAAACACGTGGAACCCGTGATTTTGACACGTGATCTGGTGGGTCAATGGTAATTCGCTTATAAGAAAATAGAACTCGCTTATAAGAAAATGAACTGCAAACCAACTCTCTTGTATGACATAATTTTCTTATATCCAAGTTTCCATTGCGGATGGAAGAAGAAATTTGCTTGCTTATAACAGAGTTTTCTCATAAGCGAGTTTCTGATATCCGAGTTTTGATCATAGATAAGAAAGAAGAAGTTCGGCAGGGAAATCTTGTTTGCTTCATTGTAAGCGAGTTTTCTTATAAGCGGATTTGGCTGTATATATAGTTTTTTTCCGATTCATTTTTTTTCCACTAAGTAATGAGGGGAAAGAACATGTTTTTGAGTGCCTTTCAATTTCGTTGAAGGTGGGTAGAGGGAGTAGTGAGACTGTGACTATACATTGATGACGTATTTACAAAGGTCAGGAAGAGGACAATTGTTTTCATTGTAACCAAGGAGGAACCACAAATGACTTTACTATAGGAGTTTTTGTAATTTTAATTATAACCCAGTTGCTACTATGGGTGGGTGGAGGGATGAGTGGTGTGAATGTGACCCATACATTGGTGACGAATTAACAAAGGTCACGAAGAGAACAATTTTTTTTATTGTAACCGACTGACTATATCAGCTTTTATATAATTATAACCGAGTTGCTACTATCCGAGGTCTATTTAGTAATAAAATAGTAGACCTTTGGCCGGGAACCAGTGCTTTCCTTTGCTGTAACCAAAATTGCTTATAACCGAGTTTACTATAAACGGGGAGTACTGTATCACACGAACACTGAAATGACAACTGAACGCACCCCACTATTGATTAAGGGGAAGCAACAATAAACTCTATGCCTGAACATAATAAACCCTAGTGTGCTTTACTTGTCTTGTTTCAGTGGACATAACATGGCCAAGGGTAAAGCGGGGAGGCTAAATTGCATTAAAAAAATAGTTTAGTCGCTCGATAGAAAAGGCATGTTTATACATTTTGTTTGCCTCCTTTTCTGAGGATGGCAGAAGGGGGCTACCTTCGTGACAGCGGAACAGGTAAACCTGTAATTGAAAAAATATATAGGCCCTAGGCCTAAGCCTATTAACGCTGACACAGGACTGTAGACAAGTCACTTCATGTGTGTATGTATGTATGACTTGTTCTGTAGACCAACAGTTTCGGTTTTGAGGCTTTGTAGTTATTATGCATAATAAAAGTTCATTACGTTTTTTGCCAAAATCATTTACATTATGGATGGGGAAAAAAAAGCAATTTAAAAAAATGGCGTTTTCAATGTCACACAGTGCTATACTGACTCTGTGTGTTTGTGTCATGTGTGTGTGTGTGTGTGTGTGTGTGTGTGTGTGTGTGTGTGTGTGTGCGCATATATAGAGGTGTGTGGGGGGGGGGGGGGGGGGACCGGTTTGAACCCCCCAAAAACGGTGCTAAACTTTCGCGGTTCGAGTTGCTGTGAACCGGTTTTTTAACTGCAAACTGAAAGTAAGTTTTTCTTAGAATAACATTCTTTTCGAAAAATAACAGATTGGGTGTTTGCAAACCAAGAGTAGCTGCTGTTTCTAGTTTGTGGTGGTGTATGACTTTGACTTTGACT
>CM065701.1:16737813-16805313 GCA_017654935.2 Phymorhynchus buccinoides | reverse complement strand
AGGGGGAGGGAGGGGGTTTCTGAAGGGGGGGGGGCAGTATGAAGGGCAGCAGTTCTAGAGCATTAACTGCTGGTCACGGTCACTCAGTACTGGACCCTGTTCCTGGTGTGGATCATTGTGTTCAGGTCCGTCCTGCTGTTGAGGCCCTTGAAGATTGTTCCCAGATTGCTTTGCCAGTAGGTTTCCCTCTGCAGGAGTTCTTCGGGGTTGCTCGTTCCCTCTATGGCGTGGATTGTCAGAAAGGGCGCCTGTGGGTCCTGGGGATGTTGTGAATCAGCCACGTGTCTTGCAACGCCGCACCTCGTCGTTTTCTTGTTTTTCACATCCGACTTATGGTTCGCCCATCGTTTCTTGAGATTTGTAGTTGATCCCACATACCAAAGAGTGGGGTGGAGTTGACACTGTATGAGGTAGACTACGTTGGGGGTGGTGCAGGTGAGGTGGCCCCTCACTTTCCATGTCCTTCCATCCCAGGGGGAAGTGAATGACTTCAGGCTTGATGAATGCTTGCAAGTGTCACACCTTCCTTTACATGTGAAAAAGCCTTGCTCTTCCTGAGGACCATGTTGGGGGAACCTGCGTGGGACTGTTGGTTTGACAATTTCAGCAAGATTTCTTCTTCTTTCTGCTGTTATGAGAAGTTCTGGGGGGAAGATTTCCTTGTTCTTAACATTGCTGTAAAGGATGTTAAGATTCCCTTTTAGGATAGTTGCCTTCGGTGGTAGTCTAGGATCAAATTTCGTGATCCAGGCTATCTTCTTTTCTTTCTTCTTTCTTGGCCTGTTGATGATGGTCTCACGATTTTGTGCTGCTCCCTTTGAAAGCATGCTGAGTGTTGGCCCGAATTTCCAGCCTGTCAAGGTAAAGGAGTGGGCATACTCTTCTAGTCGTTCTCTTAGAACTTGGTCTGAGGTGCACAGCAAACGTAGACGGGTACCGACTCCCTATGTGAGGCCTTTGAAGACTTGCGGTGGGTGGCAGCTGTTTCTTGGTAAGTAACTCTGTACCAGCTTTGTGTTGACGTCAGTCTTTATTCTACCATCCTTGATGGACAACTTCAGATCCAAGTATTGTATTTCTCTCCCCTCCTTCACTGTCCATCTTATGTTTGGTGGGTTTAGCTGCTGAAGGTATTCCTCAAATTGTTGGACGTCATCCTTGTTGGGGAGTATGGTTATCCCATCGTCACGGTATCGAGTCCAGTCGAGGGGCTGCCGTTCCTTTTGTTTCTCTGTTGGTGCCAGTGTCGACAGGAGTGGGATGGGGCATTGTTGAACCAACCGTTCGTCAATCTCCCCCATGTAAAGGTCAACCAGGTCACATGAATGGCACGGACCCATGGCTGTCCCGTGGTTCGGTCGAGCAAATGTGGTTTTCCCGGAAGCATCCATGTACTGGGAGCAATTGTTCGCGAGGACTATGTCTATTGCTTCTCTGATGCATCTGTCGGCTGCTTATATATATATATATATATATAAAAAGAAAAATCCAATCATGGCTCTGTTGGCAGTCACCCAATCTTCTTTTTATTTTAAGCTTTCGCCGACAGGCTTTGTCACTGTACACAGACAAAATTGGCAATTAAGACAATCATGCTCTAAAACACCACACTGGAGTCAAAATAATAGGCATAAAAGAAAAAATCAAGGAAAGGATTGAGGAAGAGGATGAGAAATAGAAAGAGGAGGGAGGGGGGGGGGGAAGGTGGAAGAGGGGAAGGTCATAAGACAGAGGTGGAAAGAATAAACAGGGGGGGGGGAGAGGGGGGGAGAGGGAGAGGGGGGAACCGAGAGAGAGGAGAGAGAGAGAGAGAGAGAGAGAGAGAGAGAGAGAGAGAAGCTAAAATAGAATGGGTAACATAATCATTAACATTAGAAATTAAAAATTAAAAGTTTTTAAACATTAAAACTTTCAATTTTTCATTTCTAATGTTAATGACTATTATTTGTGAACCTCAGAAACAAAACCAGTTAACGTTAACTTTGAGTAATGTTCCGTGTTAAAAAAAATATAAAAAAAAATTTTTTTTTTTAAAAATAAATTGTGCTGATTTACTTGGGGGATGGGGGAGGGACAGTGCCTTATGCAAAGACAGCTGTTTCGACCTAAGAGAAGGTCTCATCAGTTTGCATGATCGGCCTGCAATTTGACTGAGATTTTTCTTTCATACTATATATATATATATATATATATATATATATATACTATATACTATATTAAGTGCTGGTTTGCTTTTATTGTGGACTTTCAATCTGGTGCTAAGAGGACAACCTTTCTCCTGTAGAAAGTCTTCTAGCTCAGCTTGAACATTCACTGTGGACAACTTTGCAGGCCGACATGCAGACTGAAGAGTCTTTCACGAAGACGAAACAGCTGTCTTTGCATAGGCATTGTCTATCTCCCCCATTGGGAGAAAAAGTAAATCAGCACATTTTCTTTTCTTCTTTTCAGAACACAAATCATAAAGTTAAAGTTAAAGTAATTGAGTTTGTTTCTTAGGTTCACAAAACATACACTGGATACCAAATTTTTCTTATCAAAGCAAATTTTATATATATATAAATATATATATATATATATATATATATATATATATATATATATATATATAAGAGGAAAGTTTAATGGTGTGTTTGTTTTTTCTTCTTCAATTTTTGATCGTTTATATATATATATAATAAAAAAGATCACAAAACAACAAGCCTTTTTGTTATGAAAATAAACAAATTTTCGGCTTTATTTTACCAGTTAATAAAACTGAAAGCCTTCCTCAGCCATTGAGTCGACCAGGTTAATAAATCAAAAGAGAATGGTTACTAGGTGTATGAAAAGACACAATCGATGATGTTAAAGAACAGCAATGACAAAACCTATGATGAAAAAATAAAAATGACGTATGCTATGTAAAAGGACGTCATAGGTTGCATAGAGCTTACCTTTTTTGAATGAGTGGCTAATGAATGACAGACAGATAATTTATGAATGAAAAGTCAATATCAAGATTTATATATATATATATATATATATATATATATAAAAACAAAAAAAGAATAAATACTTTTCGGCCTTTGGAAGCGGGACAGACAGTAGAACAAATTCAATAATTCATGGAAGATTTGAGAAAAAAAGGAGAGAAAGAGAAAAATATACTTATGAATACATTTTCAGGAAACTAATGATTACAAAAAATATTAAGTTGAGTCAAAGAAAAGAATACATCACAACATGAGAAATAAGAAAAGAAAGAAAAAACATAAATAAGAGAGACAAATGACAAATTAATTAGTTTAATGTCATCAGCAAGATACAAAACAGAGAGAGAGAGAGAGAGAGAGAGAGAGAGAGAAACTTTTTTGAAAACTTAAACTTTATTTTCCAAGGATATAGATTTTAGGCAACGCCTAAATTCATGGAAAATTTGAGAAAAAACGGAGAGAAAAAAAATATATACTTATGAATACATTTTCAGGAAACCAATGATTAAAAAAAATATTAAGTTGAGCAAAAGAATACATCACAACAAGAGAAAGAAGAAAAAACGAAACAAACATAAATAAGAGAGGCAAATGACAAATTCATTAGTTTAATGTCATCAGCAAGATACAAAACACAGAGAGAGAGAGAGAGAGAGAGAGAGAGAGAGAGAGAGAGAGAGAGAGAGAGAGCGAATACAAATATGAATGTTTAATGAGGGTAAACGGATAAGCTCAAGCTTCTTTACACCATGCCCTCGAGGGGAAAAAGAAAAGCCAAATAACAAGAAAAGGAAAACAAACAAAAAAGTAAAAAATGCATAAAAAGAATTGAAAATAACAACAGGCATCTTCACAGTAAATTGAAGAACATGCGAAAGAAATTCAAGCTCAAACGAAGAGCTCGTTCACGTACTCGCACACACACAAAACATACAGCATATCTTATAACTATACCAAAACATGCATACCTAGTCTCTCGTGCTGTGTTTGAACACACAGGTGCAAATACGCTCATGGTCCAATGATAGAATACAATACACTAATAACCCCACGTTATAGAGAAACATTATATTTACGTAAAGTCATTATTATTTCTAAACAAACAGCGAATATTTCTAGGAAGTTAACAGCTTAAAAATTTTCTAAGAGGTGTTTGTGATATGTTCCTTTAAAGGATGAGACACTTATTAGGTTTGTATTGCAATTTTCTAATTCATTCCATAATTTGCTGCCGGAGTATGTAAGGGAGGTCATAAACAGGTTTGTTCTAGGGCGAGGAATATAAATTATATTTTTGCTACGAATGTTAGTAATAGGAAATCGTTTGCATAGATAGGCCGGTGTCAGTTTATTCACAGAGAGAGAGAGAGAGAGAGAGAGAGAGAGAGAGAGAGAGAGATAATAAATTTAAAATCCTCAGAGAAATTAGCTAAGGCTCAGATAAGGAGAAACACAATGATTGGTTTCCAATACTACACGTGTAAAAATGTAAAATGAAACAAAGCAAATATAAACTTTACTATTATTTCAACTATTAAAAATCAAATACATCAACTGAGAAATGCTGAATTCTGGTATAATAAAAGAAAGGAAAAGAGAAGAACAGTAACTTGATTGTAAAATGTGGGATATTTGCACACACTTGCAATTTAAAAAACCCACCTTTGATATATCTGCTCATGTTGCAAACTTATTATTTTTTAAAAAGAAACATGTATGCTAAAAAAGGTCCCAAGCCCATCAATATCTAAAACAATCTTAAAGACCCCCCACGTCACGTGTCACATTCCCTCTTATGCTTGGAAGATTTCTTAAGATTTCTTACCAGCTATAAGAGGGAAAACACGTGAAAACCATGATTTTGACACGTGACGTGGTGGGTCTTTAAAGCTCCAATGCGATCTTTACAAAAATACAAGCCACAAACGCACTAAAACAACATTAAAATGGGAGATTATTTGAGAAATTGTGTTGATACAGTATCCCTATCAGAGCATTGATAAATAGAATAATAATGAACTCCTTGAATAGTACGTAGAAAACCTCCCATACCCAAATGAAAATACCATGTAACTCCCTACATGACTCAGGCACAGGTGGTATCAGTATACAATTCATTTAACACAAAAATAAATGTCTGTGCATAGAGTTTTAATTTCTGTTTTAAAAAAAAAGTGTGGGATAGAAAGAAAGAAGAAAAGAAGAAGTCAGTTAGTTAGTCTGTTATAGTCCCGTCAACAGCTATGGTTATCTCAGGACTGTCACCGCGTAAAGTTCCACCACGTATAATTCACAGGCATGGGAATTGTCAGAGACAAAATACTCTGAAAAGCCCCCCCCCCCCCCCCCCCCCATCATTTTTACAGCGTTAAAATATAATATTATCACAAAAATTGAAGTATTTAGTAACTAAAACTTTGCCCATACAAAAATTTCCGCAGACAATTCCCATGCTTGATAATAAAACACACAGTGTCAGTCTATACATGTATGTATGTGTTTCACTACATTTATAAAATGGAAAAAAATGTTCAATAAAAAAATTATTACAAAAAGTCACAAGCAGTGCATACACAATGTGCAGAAGATATTGTCTCTTAAAAACCAGAGTATGAACATAATGTACAAAGAATTCCATGACACATTTGGTTACAATTTATCAAACATATACATTTTCAAATTATGTTTCAAAGCTAACTTTGAAGGGCATGGTTTTAAAAAAGATGGCAAGTTATTCCATGTACATCCTCCAGGGTATGTCAAGCTTGATTTGTACACATTGTTATGGGGTTTAGGGAAAGAAAGCTGTGTGTATCTGTGTGTCTGTTTATTTCATAATCAAATAAACATTGAATATACATGAAAATTAGTGCAATAGCAATCATGCCTTCAGCGTACATTATGGGACTTTCAGCACACACACACAAAAAGCGTATACAAATTTATATGTCTCAATTATCATAACATTATCTCTGTAAATGAACAATTATTTCCATTGCACACCCCTACCCACTCCCATGCTCCCTTACCCAACCTAATCCCCCCCCCCAACAACAAACAAACAAACAAAAAAGACAAAACAGAACAAATAAACAAACATAAAAACAATCTTTGTTCATTACCATTCTAAGTTGATGTCAAATGAGCAAAACATGAAATATCAATGGCATTCGAATCATGAAAATGGCACCAAGACATCAAAACAAAGATGTAATCTGACAAAACTTTACAATAATTATGTTCTTCATTCTACGAATCTGTAAACTTTTGTTGTTGAAGCTATAACAAACTATTTAAGAACCCTTTTCACCGCCAATGTCACATTTTTGCACCACAGTGGTTTAACACCCATGTCACTAAAAGCCATCAAATCAGGGCCTGTTAACTGAAGACCCTATTTTCGTAATATTGGGAGGTAAGAAATGCCTAACGTCATACATGTCACAGAGGAGTTCGCAATATTGCAGATCGCTTTTTTTTCATTACCCAGGTAAGCTTAATAAAGATGATAAAGGTCATTTTCCTTTTCAGCCCCATCAGTTTGGAATTCCTTACCACACGAAATTCGCCATATCCAATCCTAACCATCTTTCAAATCAGCTCTCAAAACCCACCTATTCAAACTACATCACAACCTTGTGGATGGGGTATGTGTATGCCTATTTGCATGTGTGTGAGCGATTGCATGTCTTTGTTGAATTTCTTGTTTTTAATTGTTGTGTTGTTGTTGTTAATCGCATATAGCTCCACATTTGGTGGAGGAGTGCGCTATATAAATGCTTCAGTTATTATTATTATTATTTCGGCCGTTCAGCGACACTTTTGTTTGACACTTTTTCTTAAATTCCCAAATGATCCTGCTAGGAGTGTGTGCATTCTGTGTGCGTGTGTGTTTCTGTGCAGGGCCGGACCTAAGTGTTTAAGGGGTGGGGGCTAATTTATCGAATGTGCGAAGCACCAAGACCCCTAGAGGGTTCCGGGGACATGCTTCCCAGGAATATTTTTAAATCCGAGAAGCAAAATAGTGCAATCTGGGCATGGAATAAAGGACTAATGCCATTGCTGTTCATAGCCGTATTGAAACATGTTTCGAACCATAAAGTACCTATGAACTGGTGGTGCTAATGAGTGCTAGGTATAGCCCGCGAGGAAATTTAGCTGCCGCTCAGCGACCTGAATTGTTTTTTGTTTTGTTTTGGGGGAAAAAGGGTGGGGCTGCATTTTTTAATATTTTTTTTTAGTTGTATCCATTAATGATAGTTTCATTTGTACTTTAAAATTTTATTGGCAACACTTGTACTTTAGACACCCCCCTCAATCTTTGTTGTTGTCCCACATGTTCCTGTTCGAGTGAGCCTTGAAGGCTTTCCTCTCGTTTTAGTTTGCAATGCACGTGTAATTATAATACTGGATAAAATCATGTGTGTGAGTGCATGCATGGGTGTGTGAGTGTGTGAGTGCAGATGCGCTTATTCTTCCCTGTTTTATTTTTGTTCAAGACAGAGGGAGCCCAGAACCCCCCCCCCCCCCCTCCCCCCTTCTGGTATTTTGTTTCTATTTAAAAATATTTGTGTGTGTGTGTGTTCACACAAACACACCATCGTGTAGGCACTCTCATAATCCAGGAACACATGCATACTAAATCCCACACATCGTGTAAAACTGCAATAGGCCTAAGTGTGCAAGCGTGCCATCAGGCTGACTAAAGCATAACAATACTACAGAACTAATGTGCTGTGCGCACGACTATAATCAAACTGACTGAACATTTTACTTCAACATAAATTTCTCAACCAACACACACATGCGCGCATTGATTTTTATTTCGTTTAATTTTCTTCTTTGCCCGAGACAAAATATTATTGAGCTGAGCCAGAACTATACAGACGTAAGTCCCAAGTTCCATTTCTTGACTAGCCAGTAGATCTAGACCAAGTAAAAAACTATTTCAAAGTATATAAAATCAACTCTGACACACTACAAAAAAATTGGCGAAAAACGTGAGTATTCTGTTAATTGTTTCTGTGACAAGAGCGGGTCCATACCTCAAAAACACCTACAAATCTTGATGATTATCAGACCAAGCATAGGCCTACAGGGAATCTACGAATGTTTTCTAGATCTAGATCTACTTGTTTTGCTTCCGATACATTTATTGTATTGTAAAAAAAAGAAACTTCGATATTCTTGTTGTTATTAACTCTGCGAAACTCCACAGAACAAACCTAGATCAAAATAATAATATTTGTTTCAGTAAATAACGAATGAAAAAGCATTTACTGGCAGAGTCTGAGAGTCTAATCACTGGAAAAGGCCTCCATCGAACGTCGGCCAAATGGCAAGCTCTGAATGCGGTCTACCACCTTTTGCTTCAAACAGCGATTTCGCTTACAATGGTGGTTAGTCATGCCGTACATCGTTTAAAAGAGGAAAAAATGAACTTTTTAAGCATGTGCACCTCAAGATGTATTCTTTCGAAATGAATCTTCGATGTGCTTTGAAACACATTGCTATGTTTTTATTCCTTGATCTTGCGGTCTTAATCGACCCCTATCTCTTTGATATGAACATCGATTAATAGCGGAAAGCATTAAGTTTCTGTTGGCGTAACGGATATTTTCAATGGTCCACAAGCGAAAATGCTAAACCCGTTTGTCAGGAGAAGCCGTTTCTGGTACGGGCATAGCGAGCGTCAAAACCTTGGTCATGCCGTGATTTTTATCGTCACCTTCGTCTCCTGTCATCGCTAGTTGTTCAAAGTAACCAACATTCTTCCACACAGAATCCCCATCGACGTAAGCAGCAAAGATTGTTTTATTTATCGACATGTGTTTCTTTGGCATGTATGGAGTACTCAGTAAGAAATCGGAAGTTGAAAAGTAGTGAAATTTGTAGCAGTCGGACAGTGTTTCACAGCGTCATTAGAGACGTGGCCCTACCTACTATCTATCTAACTAAATACTTACCAAAACTCAAAACAATAGCATATACACTCATCAGTTGGAAACCAAATGCCATAGCACTAAAATACAAAAGTGAAAAAGGGAAACCACCCTTGTGACCGGTGGAGTACTACCTCCCTTTACACCGGTCATGTGGTTCCTTTGACCTTTCCAATCACTTTTCACATTTCCACGCTACTGTGTGTTTGGAAGCCATTTGTACGCTCTTTTTTTCTCTTTTTTTTGGACCATCATTTCAACCCTCCCATTCTGCATCTTCAACATTGCATAACCATAACAGATATGGTTAAATTAAGATAACAAAAATCTTTTTAACAACTCACATAAATTACAAAATTGTTTTCAACAGTTCACACGAAAAATAAACCGTTTTCAGCAATTCACATGAAAAACAAGAATGTTTTAACAATTCACATGAAAAATAAAAATGTTTTAACAATCCACACGAAGAAAAAAAAAAGTTTTAACAATTCACACGAAAAAAAAAAATGTTTTAATAATTCACATGAAAATTTTTAGCAATGTACGTGAAAAACAAATCTTTTAACAATTCACATAAAAGATTAAAACAAATCTTTTAGCAATTTATGTGAAAAACAAAACTCTTAATAATTCACATAAAACACATAAATTTGTTATCAATTTACATGAAAAAAAAAAATCTTTTAACAATTCACATATCAGACCTGTTTACCCCAAATCTTCACTGTCAGTAATCCCAGCTCTGAAAACAGTAATTTCAGGCATCTGTTCGTAATTTTGCTGTCCGAGAAATCCTTTCACCAGAATTTTTCGCTGCCGTCAAACCTTTTGTTGAGCGTACATGCACACTGCAACTTCCCATCCAAACCCAACTTCGACAACTGCCGAAATTTTGGACTTCGTACCTAGAAAAATGAGGACATGGAGAAATAAACCGGAAGTATTCATTCAAGGGACATCACTCGAAGTGATACCTTTGATAGCAGACGACAGAGTAGCGAGTACGGCTCATACGCCATGCCTTCTTTTGTTTTCGCACTCGTTCAGCGGAAATGCGGATTTGTTTGTTGCTGACCGTAATAGCGTATTGGAGGTATCAAAACGTAATATTTACGGACAAATCCGTAGGGAAAACAGGTCTGTAATATACAAAGCAGCGCACAGCTGCACGGCATTGTAGATAGAGTTTTCAACTTTAACTAAGTCCTCCTCTAAGGAGACACAAATTGAGACACACAAACAAGCATTGTAGATAGAGTTTTCAACATTAACCAAGTCCTCCTCCAAGGAGACACAAATTGAGACACACAAACAAGCATTGTAGATAGAGTTTTCAACATTAACTAAGTCCTCCTCTAAGGAGACACAAATTGAGACACACAAACAAGGATGTGACTCAAGTCCACGTTGATGCTATGTGCTTATCTTACATGATCAAATTGAACAAAAACTAATTTATCACAACAACAACAAAAGGAGTAAAACAAACCCTTCTTACATTAAAATGTTCAATTCGATCTGCCATACAAGGCACAATTTTTCAATAGACGATTTTCGGAGAAAAAAAATAGGGGAGAGCACTTTGTGAAAATTAGAGTCGATTATCTCCATTACTCAGTCAAATGCCATAGCAACAATGCAACAATGGCGTTGAAGCTTGAAACCGCAGGATGCAAGTCAGCAACTTGCAAACATTTTTTTTAGAAAAATTAGGGGTGGCCAGTGGCCACAAACTGAAAAAAACTTGCAAAATGTGACGTAAAAATATAAATGACAATTTCTTAGAATGACGCACAGTGTTCTAAGTGCTGTATGTCTGCTCAAACACACGAGTCGATAGGCTACGAGAGCTGATGGTAGAGTGACTTTCCTTTTTTGACCAATTGAATTAGGCAAGATCACTCCCACACACCATGAAATTACTCCCCTTAATTATTTCTGAACAATTCCTATTGTGCTTTAACTAGACCTCGGTACTGGTACGGCTGGGTTTACCGGGTTAACAATTTGATTATATATATTGCAGCTTCTTCTCTAGATTAACTAATTCGCATCGCAACGACTTTGAATTATTAAAATAACTCACAGTTCACTCCAGCCATACACACAAACAAAACATACATAAACAAAAGGATAAATGGAAGAAGATTACAGGTTTTACTTCAGGTTTAGACATAGGGAAGTGGTAGATCAGACTTTTTTTTATATATAGACTTTATATAGAACTCTCTACACCGATTGGTTTCCCCACAACAAACCACTATAAAAGCAAAGCCAGAGGCACAATTGTGGTCTAAGGGAGCGAAGAGAGTTTAGAAGTGACCAAGGTATGGTGTGCATGCAGATTTACTTCCCTTGAAGCAAATTGACAGCTACCTATTAATTCCAGACATATATGTCTGGAGACTTGAATGAATTAAATTCTGAAAGATTTACAGTTAATACAGTATGCAGTAATGCTGAGGCATGGCAAAACTTTCATCATTTTAAATTCATGCTTGATCAAAGTTGCGCAATACGAAAGGGCATTATGAATTTGACACTTCTATCACCATGGGCAAATACATTCACCCCAGTACATCACACTTCACTCCCACCAAATGCAAAGACATTCACTGCCAAGTGGCCTGACGTGTGTTTGTCTACTTTCAGGGCTTATGTCAGGAGTTGATTTTGTTCTCCGTTAAAGCAACGCATGCACATTCGGAAAACAATAGTCACTCCCCTCTTGACGGTTGAGATGCAACGGACAACCAAGAACATTAAAAAAAATATGGCAAAAGAAGAGTTGAATAGTTCCCCCATCAAACGCTCAGTTATTTGTCTTTGAGTTCGAATGTGATGTAGTATTCAGGGTACGCTTGTTCAGTTTCGAAAATGGCGTAAACACCATTTTTGTGACTGTCGTCTGCATCTGGATCTGTTTTTTCGAGCTTAGTTAAATCACCTGAGGCGAAATCAATGAAGACGGAGTCCCCACCGGAGGGAGGGCGCATCAGATTTATTTCTTTGACGATTTTCTTGGCTGAAATTGCCAGGGTTGTGCGTCCTACCAGAACCTTACACTGGTAGACATGCTGCTGTCCTTCCTTGTCACGGTGGGTCAATCGCCTCGATGAACATACAGCGTCCTTTGACCGCACATCAAACACCATACATCTGCCGATGCGACGGTCTGCAGAAACAGAAATATAAAGAAAAACATTTTGCAAAACCTTGACTGCACAATGGAGGCTGAACTTTACAAAAAATAACAGAAAAAAAGGTATGGTCAAAGTGTGTGTGTGTGTGTGTGTGTATATGTGTGTGCATGTGCATGTGCGTGCGTGTTCTGATATTGTAAAGCACAAAGAGTTCAAGCTTCACTATCAATCAGAAAAGCAACTAATAATTTCATTTAACAACAAAATATGCAGGACATTTTGCAAGCGACTTTGCACGTAAGGCTAATCTAAGTAATCCATCATAAAAATTGGACAAAATACTAAGCTTGCTTCAAAGAGAAGAGGAAGCAGCAATAAACAAGATGAAACTTGTGTTACATTCTATTATATCATTTTCATCTCAGAGAGACACACTGACACATACGATATAGGTGCGTTCCAGTGCAGTGCCCATTTTGTTTCATGCTGTGTTTCTTATGTATGGCTGAATGAGAATAAACTGATGGAAGGGGTGGGTGGGATGGGGGAAGGGTAATTTTGTTTTTACTGATAAACAAAAAAACATACAAATAAAGATGCCCTAAACAATTTGGACTGTTTCTGCTTTTTCTTAACAACAACAGAAACGTTTCCTGTACGATTGTTTTTCTTTTTATCTCATGCACCATTGAATCTTTCCAGATGGTTTCATTTTGAGATTGAAACAGTACACGCTAATCTTACCTCTTCGGTGAAAGAACTCAGGATGAAAGCCAAACTCGTTGATTATGTCTCTATCTTGCGCTGCAAGCCCTCCTAACCATAGTGTTTTCTCGTTTGTTAATCCCGGGTTCAGCCTCTCAAGCTGGTTCCTCTTGTCAGCATACGTGTTGTACAACCATGGATTCTGCACCCTTTTGATCTGATACAAACAAACATGAAAGGTGTTTAACTCTCTTGTGCGGTGAACGGTCGGGAACGTTAAAAAAAAAATTGGATCGGAAACGTCTAGAACGTTCGGGAACGTACGGATTCCACGTGGCCGGTTTGGGCGCTTCCATTTTGTTTCTATCACATGGCAGTCATGTGAGCGCTTCAGCCTCGTTTTCGCTACAGATTACACTTCCGTCCTGTTGCTTGCAATGGCTTCTAGGCCAATTGGTTTGAAAGATATGAATTTTTGAAAATTAGTGACCGACTTCGGCATTTTCGCGATTTTTCCAATATGGATGACGAACAGTTATGGCGTCCATTGACTGAGGAAAGCGATGAATAGTCCTATTTTTGTGAAAGATGGGACTTATGAGATCGAGAAGTGATGAGTAAGGAATGTATTCTGACCTATTTCGGCAGCGAGCTTGTTTTTGTTCGATCGATGCAAATTTTTGAAGTCGTGTTACTGACATCGGCATTTTTTTGACTTTTACATCATGGATGATGAGTCATTATTGCATCCACTGAGTGAAGACAGCGATGAAAATTCCTTTTTTTGCGAAAGATAGGAATTATAAGATCGTGAAGTGAAAGGGTAAGTGAATGGTTTTGATCTACATTTCCATTTCAGTCGTCTTAGGCTTCAACAGTCTGCAAAAGTAGGCAGTGAATGACTAGTGAATGCAGTTTGCGAATACGCTTTGGCATTTTGATTTTTTTTGTGGAGCCATGCATCCCCATAACATCTTGAAATTCATTTTGCAAATCAGACAGAGATCTCGGCAACACATTCAAAACAAAAACAAACACAAAATCTCGTAGGGTATATTTTATCTTATTATTTTTCTGACGCTACCCCCCCTTTTGTACGGAGTGACGTCCCTTGGGTTAGGATTTCAGAGGTGATAAATCTATATAACACAACCTCCAGTGACTACAAGTCTATAACACAACCTCCAGTGACTTAATACTATCCCGACGGTAGCTGTGCCGACGCTCCTCTTCCCCTGTAACGCATAGCAGCGCTCAACGATTATTCCCTGCCGACGGCGTATTTTGGTACTTTTCTGATTTTTGTTACGATAGCTAAGCAAACACAAACAATAAAGTGTTTGGTATCAAAAGAAAGAGCAAACATGGAACGAATCCGTTATTCTAATATTTATTCGATATCTGCTAACGTGTAGGTATGGCGTTCTCTTAACTCTTCTACTACCAAGTATTACTTAGACTGTTTACTGTTGCGCACCAAGTAATTTTTGCCGCTGCACTGATTTTCGCACACAGTCACTTCAAAAATTAATTTTAAAAATACTCGCTCGAATCATCACTAAATTTACCTGTGTCAATCTGCTGCTGCAAACCCAAGATCGTTTCAACACTTTCGATGCTCTTTTTGATTCGCCTAAGTTCAGATTCTGCCACTTTTTCCACAGTAAATGCTTCGTCGGCACTATCGCCATCTTGTAGAGGTTCACGCCAAAAGTTGTCAGTTTCCATCGTCGAAAACGCGACGAAAATCGATTGAAAATTACAAAATTTAGCCTACAAATGAAGATGGCGGAAGATTGTGCTTTCCCTGAGCGAACTGCGCATGTCACGGAAGTAAAGGATGTGATGTTACTTGATATAAATAGCGCAAAGGGGGACACCGGGTTTCTCAAGGTTGCTGGCGGTCAAACACGCCCACGGCTTGCAACAGTAAAGTCTGACTCAGCGAGTTTACCCACCGACGGCAGTAGAAGAGTTAAAGTAACAAAGGTTACGGAGTAAAAAACAAACTTGTTTACATTCTATTCTGTTCAGCACAACACCAAAATAGTCCTTACCTTCAAATCATCCAGAAATGATTATATAATCCATATACAAGAGAACACGAACATGGAATTGTTTATTTTTCTTCCGATTTCGCTGAAATTCGCAGGAATATTAAAAGACACTATTCTAATGCCAGTCCAATATTAAACCGATTGGGCCAAAATTTGGCCGAAATATGGGCAAATTTGGGCACAACTTTAATCTTCAATAACTTGGAAACGGCTGCACGGAATCCTTTCATTTTTTCAGTGCTTACCAAAGAGTAACATTGCAATACATTCGTTATAAATTCGAACCGGAAGTGCCAACCGGAAGAGGAGTGATGAAAATGGCCAAATTTATGGCAACATTGAAATATCGAATAACTTTCCAAATGGCTGTTCAAGGGGGAAGAATCCTGTCATGTTTGCTCTCAAAGGCAAACACATAAGCCCCTCTAGTTTATTATTGTCATCATCGTCACATCCTTGTTTAACCCATTTACCACCCGAGCGACCGCTATCGCCCAGTAAAAAATCGTGGTCCGTTACCGCAGAGCGCCCGCTAGCGCCTAATTTGCACTTGCCGACTATGACCACAGACTGTACTGTTTAACACATGCGAGAATATCGCAGCGCGAGACTTGCCTGTCTGCCACTTCCTTCGCTTCCATTTGCAGTTTACAGTGTCAAAATTGATCAAGTTTTCACAAAGTTATGATATTTTGAATTCAACAATAAAAATTTAGTTGTCAGACGAAGAATTATGGCGTCTGCTGAATGATATCGTCGCCCATTATGGCGATTTTGACGGCTTTTTAGCGAGGTAACATGTAGAAATTGAACGAGTAGGGGGTGATTGTGACCTAGATATCAGACTTCGAAGCTCTCAAAGCCAAAATCGATGATATGATACCAAAAATGATCGCGAAAGTGGATGCCGTCAGCCGAATAACGGCGAATGGCTACAGTATAGAAATCATAGAGAAACTGTTGTAGGCTGCACTGTTTGCAAAGCCCATCTTTGCAATGGACATTGTTTTGCACAGTTTTATTGTAACATAGCTGTAGTAGATTGAATATTCTGTTCTCCGATTCCAAATTGGGAGCCTTCTTGATTGATTTTTGACATTTATTTTAATTTTAATTTTATTTTTTTAGCATATTTTGCTGTCACATGTGACTTTTTTTATTTTTAAAGTAATCATTACCATGAATTTGAAATTAGTGTTTCTTTGCTACTTTTTCAGAGTATCAAGAACATAATAGAAATAATTCAATGCATTTTCAGACTGAAATTATATTTTTAATTATTTTTTAAAAGTACCTACAGATGTGAATTGCGCAAGTTCTTTCCCTTGACATGGGATTTCATAGTAAGGTAAGCGTCGGGTGGCTGGGGGTAAGAAGGTTAAAAGACACCCACTCACCGCAGTGACAGTCAGGTTGATGCTGCCAAGGGTGGCTCTCAGGTTGCTCTCCACAGCTTGGTATTCCTTGTCCCAGGACTGCAGGGTCACCTCCTTGACAGACTCTTCAGCATTGTGGGGTAGCCATGATTCCGGCACAGGAATCCGAAGACCTTTATATTAGAACATTTTTTTAATTCAATATCAGACCTGCTTACCCCTATTTTGCAAATTTGTCAATTCTGAAACAAACAAAAATAGTAATTTTGAAAAAAAAAAAAAAATCCAACGCGTGGACGATTCTTTTTCTTTACAAAACCTGATTAACAAGAAAACTATTTGTAATTATACAATTATATGCAAGCAATAGTACACTAGGAGACCTTTAAAAAAACATTTTTTAAACCATGTACAGTGGTACCCCTCTAATAAGACCTTGAAAGTGCGGTGAAAAAAAAGTCTTATCTGAGGGGTGGTCTTAATAGAGGACCAAGCATCTTTTCCGAGTCGCCATACGCGGATTTTCCCGAATCCATTAAAATTTTTTTTTATGCTGGTCGTCACCTGTGCGTGTAGACATCGTCAATCTCGGTAAAAACGAACCGTTCTCATGTCGAAATTGAAGAATTTAATCAGCCATATCACGATCTGACCACTAAATGTCACCACTTTTATGCACATGTGTCATCACTGAGCAGTTTATGATCAAAGTGTGAACTGAAACGGTCGCGATCGTGTCGATCTTTACGAACTCTGTGCACACGTAAATGCGAAGTCAACTTCCAAGTTGAAACTAGGTGATCGGTCATACTCCATAAGTTGGAACTCAGTGAATCAGAATGGTTTCACTTTACAAAAAAAAGAGTTATCAGACTGATAAATCGGCGTTAGTGTGTGCACTACAACTCTCGCTGAATGCAAACAATTCACAAAATCCGATAAATGAAAGCAGCTGGCGCATTAGCGTTTGCCGTGATTTCGTATCTGCGGTGTATGCGGCGCCATTTTGTCAGCTGAGTTGTATGCGCGGTAATAGTTCTGTGTGTGCAAACTATGACTAAAAATGAACTGCCACAGCGTTACTTTGTCATGTTTTGTGCTGTGTTGTGTTGTGTCGTTGTGCATAATCCAGTATTTAGTAGGTCCGTTATGGCGAAGATTAGGTCTGTACTGTTATGTGTAGTTTGTGTGTTAGTGCAACATGGGCCATCGAAGTTGCCATCGGACCCGTTGCCATGACTTTCGATCACGAGTTCGTCTGCTTTTCATCGAGAGATCGATTTGCACGAACTTGACTGCAAAAAGATAAGATTGTGGTCGCATCTCAACTCCTGAAATCGGGTCGTAAGTCGGAACTCAGGAAAAGTCGTATTTGCGGCATAGGATATATAGTGGAATGTGTTCAGGGAAAAAAAATCGGTCGTATATGAGGAGAAGTCGCATTTGCGAGCGTCTTATTAGAGGGGTACCACTGTATTTGCCTTTTCTTTGGTGTCTTTCCATCAGATTTTGGATAATTTGACCTAGAACTCTCACCACGCGGTCGCTTTGACGCCATCTTGAAACAGAATGAAAAGAAACTGATGCGCGTTGTATGCTGGGAACCGGAATTACTTTTCACCGCATTGTTTCAAAAGCATCGCTTGCCGACGCAACTGTAGTGGTGGGTGGTTGTTTTTCATCACCGTAATAAATATAATTTGACTTTTGTTTCATAAAAAATAAGGCAAAATCGTAAAGGTCTGCAATATGGCTATTCTTTAAACTTGAGAGACCTGAATAGATTATGACAAAACTGTTAAGGCGTTTCAACTCAATCTCAAACTGTGCTTTCCTTGCACATTAACATAAACGAAAATGTTAAAAAAAAGAAGAAAAAAAAGAAGTTCTATTTTACAGACTAAGCAGGTAAATTAATCTGCATAAAGAGTTGCACCCACCCACCCCCCAAAAAAAAAGAAAAAAAGAAAAAAAAAGCTTGAGATCACACAAAACGTCTGGAAACAGTATTACAGAAAAGAGCAAACGAGAGAGAGACACAAAGAGACAGAGACAGAGGCAGAAAGAGACAGCGGCAGACAAAGACAGATACAGTGACAGAAAGAAAGAAAGAGAAAAAGACAGAGAAATAGACAAGGCAGAGGGAAAGGA
This sequence comes from Phymorhynchus buccinoides, assembly GCA_017654935.2. Classification (NCBI taxonomy): domain Eukaryota; kingdom Metazoa; phylum Mollusca; class Gastropoda; order Neogastropoda; family Raphitomidae; genus Phymorhynchus; species Phymorhynchus buccinoides. The sequence goes on along the minus strand of CM065701.1, from coordinate 16,786,961 downwards.
AAAGGCAGCAGCAAAGACAGAGGTTGGTCAGTTACTGGCAATTTACCTCTTTTGTCTTTGCGCATGATCCGGACTATGTTGCTTGGGCCTATCTCTGGGTACTCTACCATGAAGAGAAAACTGACAATGCGCATGACTCCTCCCTTGTCAGTGAGCTTCACCTTGGTGTGGTTCCTCATAAACGCCAGTTCGATCAACCTGCTTTCTTCGGGAGGAAAACCGACCAGCTTTTCCCCTCCTGCCTCACCCTGTAGTGTAAATCAAGGGAGAAATACATGGTCACGCACATACACACGTGCACACACACACACACGCACATAAATCAAAATAACACGCACACACACACACACACACCCTGTATGCACAAACAAACACACTCACACACACACACACACACACACACATGCACGCACACACACATACACACATCCTCGAGATGTAACAAATGAGACAAGAACTCCACAAATTGTACCATCGAAGGACGGAGAGGGTCAATCTTCCGAGACTTGCAGAAGGAAAACCAAGACATCCACCTGATGTTATACAGTGTATTGGTAGATTGTCTTCTTGAAGAAAGAAGTAGGTTAACTGTCTTCGTGGGAAAAGCCTTGATGCTTTAGACCCGATTTCATAGAAGCCAGGCGTGAAGATTGAGCCTGGAACGAGAGTTGCTGGCGACAACTGAAGGGACAGTGGTGGGAACCACTGACTTGACGGCCAGTATGGGGCAATGAGAATGAGACGGGGGGATTCCCGGAGAAACTTCTCTAGAACCCTTGGGAGGAGTGGTGTCGGAGAGTAAGCGTACGCTGAGATCCCTTGCCACGACATTGAGAAGGCATTCTGAGCCAAAGCCTTGGAATCCCTGACTGGGGAGACATCAATCGGTAGACGAGCGCTGAAGCTCGTGGCGAATAGATCTACATGTGGCTTGCCCCACAGTTCCCACACTGGTAGAAGAGAGTGATGGGCTGTTGTCTATTCCATGGGAAGAATTTGTGATGAATGGCTTAGCTGATCTGCTACGACATTCAGCTTCCCCGGAATGAACTCCACTGACAGCTCAATGTCGGACTCGTGAGTCCAGAGGAGGATTCGTTCCGCTGCAAGTGACAGGGGAACCGAGCGCATTCCTCCTTGTCGGCGGAGATACGACAAGCAAGTCGTATTGTCTGAGCAAACTGTCACCCAACAATGTGCCAGACAAGGTGCGAAATGGAGTAGAGCTCTGTTCACTGCCTCCATTTCGAGAAGATTGATGTGAAGTCTGGCTTCTTCCTGAGACCAGCAGAGACCGGAAATTTCTTCTGACTCGAGATGAGCTCCCCAACCTTGGAGAAAAGCAACTGTACAAAGGAAGAGTTGCTCGCGGATTTTTCTGATCGGGACCGAACTGTTCAACCATGAGTGAATTGTCCATTGAACGACGGTAGCCGGGAGCCAGGGCTCCAGGACTACTGTCTGATCGAACAACGAAAGATTCGGAACAGAGCTGAGATCTCCCTCTGCAGAGGGCGTTTGAACAACCTTCTAAGCGGAAGAAGATCCACCACTGACTCCATCAAGCCGAGGAGTCTGAGAAGTTGTCGAAGAGTCGTCGATGAAGCCGAGAGAAGCTCCGAGATCGTCTTTGTGAGATGAAATCCTGTCCTTTGTGGGGGAGATTCGAAACGAGACCGTATCAGACTCCATGCCCAGATACCTGAAAGTCTGACTGGGAGTCAGATCCGATTTCTTGTAGTTGACTCTGAATCCTAGTTCGTCCGAAAGCAAACACAGAGTCTGAATGTGGTTGAGGCAGAGTGGCTGGTTGTTGGCTAACACCAGCCAATCGTCGAGATAAACCTTGAGGCGTATCCCACGAGAACGAGCGAGAGCGGCTAATTCCTTGGTCACCTTGGTGAACACCCAAGGTGCCAAGGAAAGGCTGAAGGGAAGCGCCCTGAACTGATAGACCTTGTCTGACCAAACAAAACGGAGACATTTCTGTCTGCTGTGATGAATCAGAATGTGGAAATACGCATCTTGGAGGTCTATTGACGTTGCCCAGTCTCCTGGGCGAACGAAAGACTGAATGGAAGACCTGGTCTCCATTTTGAACCGCATTCTTGTCATGAACTTGTTCAGTGGCGAGAGATCTAAGACCGGGCTGCCCGACTTTTTTGGGACAATAAAAAGTCAGGAGTAGAACCCCGGTCCCAGGTGTTCTACTTCAAAAATGGCTCCTTTCCCAATGAGAGACTCCGCCTCCTTCTGGAGAATGGAGAAGTGCTCTGGATCGACTGGTGAATGGAAGGCGATTGGAGCAGATGAAAGGGGAGGTTCCTGATCGAATTGGAACCTGAACTCTGCCCGCACTATTCGGAGGATCCAGACATTCTTGACCAAGTTTTGCCATGCCGGGAAGGCCTGACAAAGTGAACCTACGCTTGAAACAAGAATGCCTGATGATCCCCCGAACAGTGCGGGCCCTAACGAAAAGACTGAGGTTGAGGCGGGTTGGAAGGTCGAGAAGACCGAGACTGCCTGGCCGAAGACTTTCCGCCCCTTGGAACAAACGGACGTTTGGAAGAGTATTGTTGACTCTTTGAACAAGAAGGGCGGAGACTCGTCCTTCAGCGCAAGAGCCGCTGAAGGATGAGCTCTGAAATGCCTAGGGTTACTCCCGGACTGAGTGGGAGGAACACCCTGTGAGTCTGTCCGAAAACGCTTAGTGATGGCGTGTAAGAGAGAATCCCGATTGGAATCTGTCTTTCGCTTCTTAGCCGATTCCAGCGAAGAGGACAAGGACTTGGTACCAAACAAACCAGCAGAAGGAATGGGAAGTGAGCGCAGTGTTTCCTTCTCCTGCTGAGAAAGGGAGGCTTTGCTTTCCTGTAGGAAAGAATCGCGAGCAAGTGTGCAAGAATGAACTCGAAGGGACGCAACAAGTTCAGTCAACTCCTGTAGAGTATCTCCGAAAAGAGAAACGATGACACCCAAAGTTGGCTCATCGATGGATTCGTATAAACGAAATTCATCCGGAGCTAGAGAGGGGGACTTACCCAACAGTTCTGTAAGGGACTGAAGGAGAGAAGTCGAGACTCCACATGAATGAAGAGCATCAGACAAAGAAGACTCAAGTTGCCTGAACGACTACGGCCTGAACAAAACCGACGGAGAGACCTGAGCCTTGCAAGAAAGAGAAGAGCCTTCTGACTTGGACAGAATAGAGTAGGCAGGAACTGGCAGATAATCCTTGACTATCGGAAGAAGTTGTCTAATCTTCTTCGGAGCAAAGAAACCAAGCGAGGAAGAACAATCCATGTCTTGAACAGTTTCATCCATGTGTTCTACGTCCGTAGAACGGTCGCTTGTGGACCGCGTCCAGCAAAAGTTGAGGAGCTTTTAGAACCAATGAAGGCTTCGTCAAATGATGCAGAGAGCCTACTCACCCGGTGCACATAGCCATGTGCCGCAGCCGGGTGAACCTCGGTACCGGACAGTGGAAACTGCCGGTAACGGGTTGGAGAACCGGTACCTAACCCAGGGTTACTGGGTGTCGGTGCGATACCGAAGGTATCTGCCGGTTTAACAAGTCCACCGGATAAAACCGGCTGCACTGAGCGGCCTAAGCCGCAGCCAGAGCAGGACTTGAAAACACCCCGGTTAAAACCGGTTGCCCTGGCAGGACTAGAAAGTCGGCCCCCAGAGCAGGGTTTTAGAGTGCTAGTAGCACTACGAATGCGGGTCGCTACATGACCTGCATGACGTCGGGTGCCAGTGAAACCAACAGCCGCTGGATACCGGGATACCGGGACCTAGCTTGGACCATCTCTTCATGGACGCGCGTGCTCCGCCGAAAGGAAGGTAAAGACTGGACACCTGGGTGAAAAACCTTCTTCGAAGCAGAGACCAAAGGCATAGAACTGGTGGATGAAAGCGCCCGAGTGGAAAGAAAAACAGGCACAGAGGGCCTGCAAACTGAAGGCTTGTGAGAGGACACTTTATGAACCAGAGGCAGAGACAGAGTGGGAATGCGTTTTGAAAGCGAAACAGAGTCCTGCGAAGAGAAGGCATCCAAAGTAGGAGGAGAACGAGATAAATAATCCACAGACGACATGGTGGTAGAAGCAAAAAGGTTAAACCCGACAGAATTAAGCTGACGAATGAACGCTTGAAGTACGTCCAAGTCGACCTGAGGGACCGACACAGAAACTGGAGTAGAAGAGGCTGTAGCAGCGACAGGAGTGTGAGACTCCACAGAAACAGAAACCTGAACTGGTAAAGGTTTAGACTGAGTTGGCTTTGAGGAGTTAGAAGAAGATTTCTTAGTCTTAACTTCTTTGGGAACTGAGTCCTTTTGAGAGGACGAAGAAGAAGGAGTAAATCTTCCCTGTTGGTCTCGAAGAGAAACCTTGGTAGAAACAGGCTTAGTTTCCTTAACCGAAGAAGGTTTAGAGACTGAAGTAGTAGAAGAATTGCTCACAGGAGCAGAAGAACAAGACTGAGAGGCCATGACGGCCAAAGCCAAAAGAAGGCAAAACCTAACAACAAATCGGTTGAGAAATTTAAACATAAACAACCTCACTACACGAACAAACTTTCAAGAAAATAATAAATCGAAAGTACTCAAAATAGAATACTAAGAAACCAAACAGCTAGTAACAGCTGAAATAAAATGGAAAGAACCAACCAAGAAACTTGGAAAGGAACACTAGACTAGGAGGGCTTCCACGCTGAGTGGAAAAAGAAGAATGACATTGTCAGGTCAAATGACCGCGCACCCGGATGTGGGGGATAACTCCCCACTTCCGGATGGCTAAGGGTTGCGGCCCTTTGCCACTTTCGTTTTGCTATGGTATGGGTTCTAGATTGGTGATTAGATATGCTATTGTTTTGAGTGTTGGTCAGTATGGTTAAAATAGATAGTACCGGTACTTGAACCTACCTCAACGCGTAGCCACTCTACAACTCTTTCCACCGAGGAGGTTGATGGATTCGGGAGGCCGCTGGCTTTCATCTTGCTCAGAATGTCACGGATCTTTCGCGATGCGTCCGACACATTCAGGTGAAGTCCGCTCACCAGTATTCTCCCTTTTTCTGCCATTGTTACGATCACCACATCCTCCTCTTTCTTCAGCTGTTCAATTTCACCAATCTGCGAAGAATCGAGGTTTAAAAAAACTAATTACATAAAAAAAGACAATTAAAAAAAAGCATGCAAAAGAAAGACAAAAAGGAGAAGAAAAAAAAAGACCAGCCATAAAGCTTCCTTTTTTCTTTTTTTTTTAATAGTTTTAATTTTTGTTTGTTTTTGTATGAATGAATCTTTAATTTAATGTCTTTTCACACGAATAGTGATTTTAGACAACATGCAGAAATTGAACTAATTAAAAAAAACAAAAAAACTCCACAACAAACATGCAAGCTTAAAAAACAATTATAACAACACACAAAGCAAAACATTTACAGTAAGCTTCCAATAGGCGTGGACAGCATTAATTTCGCAATTAAAGCAATGTCAATTTCTGCGTTACGATATCTTAGATGTGACGAGGTAATGGGTTAAAAGGCTAAGTCTCTAGGGAAGACTTTAGAAAATTTGCCTTTAGCCCACTTCTCTAGGGTATGGGAGATGAGCAACTTTCCCGGCCCCTTTTCATCTAATAAATTTATATTTGTGCCCGGGTTCTGGCTCGTCAGATGGTTGTAAGAAATACAAGTGGTTGAATTGCTCTAAATGGCAGACAGAGAGAAGTAGGGTTTTACATGAAATTACAAGACTCCCACTCTCATCAGTCTGACCAAAGGGTTCAGGATTATTTGACACTTGTATTTTATTTACTCCCAAAATCTGCATAAGATTATGCAACAATAATAATAAAGCAGCTCAATGGCGCCAAAACAAAATATGGATAAAAAACAATGAAATCCGAAAGGATTCACAAGACTTTTGTCTTTCTATAAGGTTCGCCCCATGCCGGAAGGGTTACTAATTATCTTTAGTGTCCGTAGGAAAGTTCAAATGATTGGCGCAGTCAGGGGGACTTAGCTGTGGTTGAGTTCCTCCGTAGTGATCGGCGAATGCTGGTGTGGCTGGGCTTGCTCGTCAGATGAGAGTAGCTCCCAGTCGTTCCGGTTATGGCTTCGCGGGATGGCACGGTTCAGGCGTGGTCTCCTCGCGGATTCTGGGTGCGGGTCGTCTTGGCGACAGTCCCGTCTTGGTGCGTGGTGGAGTCCGGGATGATCTTCCGGCCCACGATGCCCTGCTGATAATCACAGGAGAAGGTGGATGTAGATCTCTATGGCTTAGAGACAAGGGGCTTCAGTCGGCAGGGAATTAGTGAATCCCAACCGGCTTGAAGGCTTCCCTTGTACAATAGCACTACATGTAGTTAATAAATAAACTGAATTTCAGTTAACAAACTGAGATCAGTAAAACATAAAAGGTGATCAAGACAACATCATTCTCCATCCAACACCTGGAAAGGAATGGTATCATAAAGTGCAAGATTGCGGCCCATAGGTTTCCTACTAAAAATAATGCACATAAATAGAATAGAATGTTTACCACTTCTTTTCTATAGCATATCTATCTACTCCTTATTCATCATTGAACATAGGATCTAGATCAAAACTAAAGTCAAACAAACAACCAGTCTCAATCACCAGTCATCAATAAGACTTACTAGGTGGGCTATTCTGGCTGGGAGAGGTGTTGCTCTAGTCAGTTTCAGCGTCTTGTGTGAAAAACTTTTTCTCACTACGCCAATTATAGCCTTCACTTTCAAACAATGAAAGCCTGCTATTGGTTTATTACAGTCCACACGTCACAAGATGCTGTTCTAAATGTACCGAACAATCACGCGCCTATTACATCCTTATCACGTGCCGGATTCAAATCCTTCTCGTGCTCGGAACGGCAAAACCATCTTCAAAGGGAGATAACCGTGGTTGTCACTTTCTTGTTATGGGTAAGGGCGCGGTGTCTTACAAAGGGAACCGACTCTTGATATCACTATCTCGTGATGAGACGGTAGAAAAAGGGGGGGGGGGGGGGGTGAGGGAGATAACCTCGGTAGGTGGTACGTGCCGACCGGGGAGACAAATCGACCTTCAAAAGGGACCAATCCCGGAATCGGCATTCTTTAGATGGTGGGTGGCAATTAACGTGGCGGCCGGACAGAGAAAAGAAAAGGAGAGGGGGGGGGGGGTGGGTGTAGATAAAGAAAGAGGGGTCGCGCGGGACACTTACGTCACACTTGGTATGATTATACTTTTAAAAAAGTCCATATTGAACATATAAATAATATTTGTTTTTGTTTCTCTGCGTGTGTGACATGGATGACAACCCGAATCGCATGTAGTTACAGCTATCATGATTTCAAATCACTCTCAAATAAATATTCTCGTATTATTTAACATAAACATAAAGCCACAACAACAACAAAAGCTGCATATCAAAGGAGAAAAAAACCCTATCACAACATATGAGTCACCAAGTTCACGGAATATACAGTCGACCCCCTCTTTTAAGACCTTCAAAAAATCGCGGAAAATCGGTCGTAAAAGAGGGGGGTCTTAAATCAGGGGTGACCAAAACAATGCACTCAGTGACTCACTACACCGTATATGACGCTCAGCACATGCATACACTAAAACTAAAAACATGCTTTCTCCGTCATTCTTGAATGAAACATCGCGGTCTAGCTAATATACGAAAACGAGCGAAAACGGGCTAAAACAGAAAGTGTGCTCGCGGCCCGTGTTGCACTCACACACAAACTACACATAACAACAGTACAGACCTAATTTTCGCCATTTTACGCTCTGGCAGTTCATTTTCAATCACAGTTTGCACCCACGGAACTTTTACCGCGCATACAACTCGGCTGACAAAATGGCGCCGCACAAACCGCAAATACGAAATCACGGCAAACGCTAATGCGCCAGCTGCTTTCCTTTATCGGATTTTGTGTGTTGTTTGCATTCAGTGAGTGTTTCAGTGCACACACTAACGCTGATTTATTAGTTTGATAACGGAAAGGAGCTGCTTTTCAACTTATTTTTTGTAAAGTGAGACCATTCACTGAGTTCCAACTTATGGAGTGTGACCGATCACCTAGTTTCAACTTGGGAGTTGACTTCGCATTTAGGCCTACGTGTGCGCAGAGTTCGTAAAAATCAACACGACCACGACTGTTTCAGTTCAAACATGTGCATAAAAGTGGTGACATTTAGTGGTCAGATCGTGATATCGCTGATTAAATTCTTCAATTTCGGCATGAGAACGGTTCGTTTTTACCGAGATTGACCTAACAACAGTGGTACCCCAGCTGTGCGTCAGCTCGAACTGAGGCCGAGAAGGATAGATATCATCGTTTTTGCGACTGATAATTGTCAGAATGTGTTGCATCGGTCGTAAAATCAACAAGATTTACGGTCGCAAAACGCGTTAGAGGGGGAGTCGTAAATGAGGAGGCAAGTTTAGAAGAAAAACGATCCGTCATTCATATTTCAGTCGTAAAAGAGGGGAGGTCGTAATTCAGAGGGCCGTTCGTGAGGGGGTCGACTGTATAACAAACTGAAAACAAAATCTTACCTCAACAGGGTTTAACACTTGCACAAAATCGTCAACAATTTCTTCCTCCACAATGTCATCCTCCACAAGATCGTCCAGCTCTGCAAGGATCTTGGAGACGTCAGGCTGGTGCTCAGAGTAGATGTAGAGCGTGGCTTCCTTCGGTTTCTCACCCACCATTTTCACAGATGGCGTAGAGGATGTCTTCTCCAATTCCTCTTCTGCCGAGCTCTTCTTCATCTCCGTGGAGCTGAGCTCTGAAAACAAGTTTGTGCCAAATAGCTGGGGTACAGCGGAACCTCCCTATTGAGACCTTCCCTTTTAGACTCCCTCTAAGATGTGACCCAAAAAATGTTCAGATTTCCCTCACTTCATATCTGGACTCCCCCGAAGACGGATGTGTGGCTGCCCACGTGGCGGGGTAATCAAAAATGGTCACACACGTAATGCTCTCATCCCAAGCTGGTGCCTTTGTGCCATAGTGTTTAAGTGCTTCAGCTGTTGGGATGATCCCTGGAGTCTTTTAACGGGGGTACGTCAACAACAAACAAACAATATATCAGGACTACTGAGTGTCCCCCTCCGTATTAAGACCTTTCTCGGATGATTTCTTAAGGTCTTAATAGGGAGGTTACACTGTACTTCATTTAAAAGAAATTTTAAAAAAAGCAAAAAAGCAGACATTTCAAACTGAAGGGCGCCTTCCAGATCTGTCTATCCATGCATGCTCAGCTAAGTTAAAAAAAAATCTGGGTTTACAGTTTTGGGGGCATTTCAAAACTGTATAATGTTTTTGTTTTTGGGATGTTCGAACCTGGGTACAGGGGATTTTTCCTCTCACTTTGCACTAGGCCTTACGGTCTGAACGTGGAGTCTATCGGATGAGACGATAAACCGAGGTCCCATGTGCCCATGTACTCAGCACATGTTAATCCCAGTGGCAACGAAAAAGTGGTAATTTGGTCAAAATGTACTCCCCTCCTCCCTTTTCCTTCCTCATCAGTCACACAAAAATCGCATGAAAAAAAAATAAAAAAAATTTGGTGGCGCGCCTCTGGCTGCGACACACTCTCCAGGTGAGAGCACCCCGAATTTCACAGACGCCTCTGTGATAGTAAAGTACCTAATACCTAATTTGCAAAGCACAAACAGCTTTGTAACTACTGGGGGATCCTAACAGAGAAAGTTTAGACACTTACTTTAACTGATAAATGGATGATTGCATTAAAAAAAAGAAGCCAGTTTTCCTGTGAAACAGACATTAGATTAGATTTCATTTTCTCTTGTGCTATAGCACTAACATGATGTACAATATAACAGTGCTGTATTCTTTGGACTGTAAGACGCACCTTATTATGAGGCGCATCCCCCAAATTTGACACAAAACTCAGATTTTGTTACTACGCTTTCTTACCACTGTGGAACCTCCCTTATAAGACACACACACATACACACCCCTCTAGGGGTCTCAGTCTGGGACAAAGTATCACCTTATAGTCCGTAAAATATGGTATGCATTACTTTTTTACCCAGAGGTTCCGTTAACCGAAAATTCTCCGTATTTAACGGGAAAAATCCAGATTTCACAGGAACAAATTTGATGACGGGTTGTGGACTGTGGAGTACCTGTACGGTTTTGCTCTGTCGTCTCTCAGTGCGGGTATAGCGGGTGCATTTGCACACAAAATAACAGCTTCTGCTCCAATCCCAGGCATGAAAACAGCTCCGCCGTTTCCGCTGAATACTTGTCGAAGGAATCTCCACCAGTCAAGTGTATATGCTTGAGGTCGGAAGTAAAAATGGCTGATGTAGCGACCTACTACGCTCACCTAACTCCCCCCCAATCCTCCCTCACCTCAGACTTCACACACACACATCTCTCCCTATGGATCTCAGTCGTGGACATAAGTATCACCTTATAGTCTGCAAAATATATATTACTACCACGATCAGTGTGCTTGAGTGTTTGAATGCAAGGCAAGCCGTGAATGAGTATCTGACGCACACACACACACACACACACATACGCGCACACACGAACGCACGCTTAACAAGTCTTTTTTTCTTCTAACATTAGTTTTCATGCCTGAATCCGTGGCGATGGATGAAAATGGTCCCAGGACAGAATTTTTGGGACCTCGTCTGTCACCGGGACGGATAAAAATAAAAGCTAGCGGAACCTCTGGTCTTACCCTCTTCCAGTAAAGAAGCTGCATCCCTCACCTCAGACTTTACACACACATACACACACCTCTCCCTATGGATCTCAGTCGTGGACAAAAGTATCACCTTATAGTCTGCAAAATATATATTACTACTAATACTACTGCATCCCTCACCTCAGACTTCACACCCTCACCTCTCCCTATGGATCTCAGTCGTGGACAAAAGTATCACCTTATAGTCTGCAAAATATATATTACTACTAGTACTACTGCATCCCTCACCTCAGACTTCACACTCTCACACACACATACACACACCTCTCCCTACGGATCTCAGTCGTGGACAAAAGTATCACCTTATAGTCCGCAAAATATGATATATATTACAACTACTTTCTTACCCTCTTCCAGTAAAGAAGCTGCCTCCCTCGCCTCAGACTTCACACCCTCACTCACTCACACACACACACCTCTCCCTATGGGTCTCAGTCGTGGGACAAAAGTATCACCTTATAGTCTGTAAAATACGGTACATGTATACATTACTATTACACCGCCTTGGCATAAGGCTGTGTCAGACCAATTGACAAACGCTAGAACACCAAGGCTACATCATAATGTTGTTATGTTCTGCCTAGTTATTTTGGGGATTGTCTTTAGCCATGGCAAACTCCTAGCATAACATCACCTAAGTCTAAAATCCTCCGAAGTTAGATTGTGGCTGCCCACGTGGCGGGGGCAATCAAAAACGGTCACACACGTAATGTTCTCATCCCTAGTTGGTGCATTTGTACCATATAGTGTTCAAATGCTTCGGCTGCTGGGATGATCCCTGGAGTCTTTAAGCCAGGGAACGCCAACTACAACAACAACAATTACTACTACTTTCTTACCCTCTTCCGGTAAAGAAGCTGCCTCCCTTGCCTCAGACTTCACGCCCTCGGCGTCCCCAAATTCCTTTCTGACAGCCTGGGCAAACGTTTCCGTGGCGGAGGCGTCATGATGGCTCAACAACACTGCGGTGATCGTACTCTCCGGGTGAAGGTCCACGAAATCCCTGACTGCCTTCAACGTGATCCTCGTCTCCTCCTCCGTTGGAAAACCTGGGGGAAGGAAGGCGGCAGAGTGGTTAAGATGTTAGCCTGTCGATTTCAGTGCGCGACTGCAGCGTGAGTGACCCGGGTTTGAATCCCGGCCTCTGCCTCCACCCTTTCTTTCTAGTTGCGACAGGAAAATCCAACTGAACGCCGAGTCCTTTGGATGGGGAATTGTAGCTAGTCTGACCAGTGGTGCTTTACAGCATGCAGAAATCCCACGGCAGTTAACAGTTGGTAAGAGCAGGGGAGAAAATCCCAGCTGCTTGGTATGACCAAATTTTCCCAAGTTTATCTCCACCCCCTCCTCAACCAGCCTCCCCCCCCACCTCCTTAAAATAAGGCGCTTACAGCAATATGCTCTCTGGGGCAGAGCAGCCCAAGTTTCACTCTCATTCAGACTTCTGCAAGAAATCGCAATCTTGGCTTCACACTAAACCAAACACTTTCTTTTCCAACTCAAATTTCCTCTGTCTGTCGTGCTTGCTATCTGGAACTCCGTCGCATTGCTTCTGTTCGTCATCTTCTCTCTGAAGACGCCACCAAAACTCTTATCTCTGCCTTTGTTCTCTCTCGCTTAGACTACTGCAATTCCCTTCTTGCTGGTTGCCCACAAAATCTTCTCGCTAAATTGCAGAAAATTCAGAACAATGCTGCTCGCCTTGTACTGAGGTGTTCCAAATTCTCTCACTCTACCCCAATGCTTGAATCTCTTCACTGGCTTCCTGTCAGAAGGCGTATCGAATACAAGCTCTCTCTGCTCTGTTACAAATCCCTGAATGGTCTGGTTCCTTCTTATCTCGCTGATCTTCTGAACCTTTACACACCTCTTAGACAGTTACGCTCCTCTTCTGACACTTCTCTCCTCCAGATCACTCGTTACCGCACCAAGACCCTTGGTGAACGCTCCTTCTCTTTCCAGGCCCCCTCCTCATGGAATAGACTCCCTTTACCTCTCCGTTCTGCCAACTCCCTTTCTTCACTTAAGTCTTCTCTCAAAACTACTCTTTTCAAATCATAGCCTGCTATATTTCTTTTCAAAGTATTGGCCCCTTCCATCCACGTGTGTGTTTGTGTGCATGCGTGTTGTTTGTGCGTGTGTGTTGCGTGTGCGTGCGTGTGTGTGTGTTTGTGTGTGTGTGTGTGTCTGTTTAGTGCGTGCGTGTGTCTGTGTTTAGAGCGTGCGTGTGTGCGCGCGCGCCTGTGTACAATATATTTTTGTCGTTTCTTTTATTTATATTGCTTGCTGGTTTATTCATTTATTATTGTAAGCGCTTAGGGCTTTCTTAAGATTAGGAGCTATAAATGCTAATTATTATTATTATTATTATAAGTCTCTGTGACTCAGACAAGAATATACCAAATACCAGTACAAGTACCAAACCTTTCAAATCTGCACTGAAAGCGTGTATGGCGACGGAAGAGTAGCCGGCATCGGAAGCGGCCGTCAAACATTTGATCATGATGTCATGGAGGGACGCTTGCTCCTTGCTTGGAGGTCCGTGATGCGAGGGTTTCACGGCGTGCAGAATGGCTTTGCAGGGCAGTTTGCCTGGACCCGTCTTCAACACTGTTCCAGGTTCCAGGGAGACGTCCTTGTTTGCCAGAGTTTGGAACAACTCTTCGCGTATGGTGGGGCCTCCTGTGTGAAAGGAGGGTGGGGCAGAAGATGTTAACAAATGTTTGCAAGTGTGTGTGTGTGTTGGGGGGGGGGGGGCATGTGTGCGTGAGCACCTGTGCGTATGTGCAAGACTGTTTACCACAACAAATGATCCATCATAATGTTATGTGTTTTCATAGAATGGAAATCTAGTTCAAAATATCCCTAGAACTAAACAAAAGACAACGAAATATGTGTATATTATTTTTTATTATAAAAGTAAAAAACTTGGAACAATTGTTACCACACTTTCAAAAGAAAGAAAAACATCTTCATCTCTATGTTGCTTAGAGAAGTATGGAGCAAAGATGATATCTTAAGACAAAATTTAATGTATATCTGAATGCATCCACTCAAAATTCTTTCAATCTTCTTCTTCTGCATTCCTAGGCCATACAGCCATAATGGAAAAGGTACATGTGTCCAGTTTCCACTGGTCTCCACACTGTATTCAGCCAACAGTTCCAATTTTGGTGGAGCTCAAAGGAGAAAATTATCTGGGCAGGAAAATGGGAAAAAGTCGGAAAGATGGTACCATATTTTTTGGATCATTAGGCGCTGCTGTGTATAAGGCGAATAGGGCAATTTTCAAGAAAAATGTGAAAAAAATTCAAGTAAAAGGCGCCCTCGTTTATAAGGTGATACACACCTCGCAAAAGAAAGTCAAAGTTTGAAGCCCGTACACGTCCTGTAAACGCTTACCACCCGCCATTACTGCTGTCATAAACGAGAGTCGGCTCCCTTCTCAAATAATCAAAACTTGTTTTTGCGACTTCCGGTTGTTGTGTTTGGACTTTTCTTCGCGAAAACTGGTAGAATTATGGCATTTTAAGCTCTACAACGATGCTTTTTACATCCAATGAAGGGTTATGGCATCTGTTGGACAGTATCTCGGACGATAATAGGGATTTTGAAGCATTTTAACGTGAGTATTTGTCGTATCGACGACTCGTTATGACTTTCGATGTTGTGACTCACAGTAGACTGTACTGTACGGAAATCGTTGCCTCTCTTCTCACGATTTTGTTCACTAATAGGGTGCCCTCGTTTATTAGGCGCATAGGTTGAAATACCTGCAGTATCCCCTCGGGGACTTCTTTCAATCAAATGTAATCAAGTAAAAAAAAAAGCATAGCAGACACTTGGTTTGCATAACATTATAGCAAAGAGCAAGCTTTACATCAACAACAACAAAACCAACAGCCTCACACACACAAAAAACAACAACCACAAAACCACCTCTTTTCTCAATCAGTGTTGGCAGGTCGCCACCGATGGGTATGACAATGATGTCAGCCGGCATGTCAGTGATGTCATCTCGGATGACAGTGACGGTGACCCCAGTAGGGAGCTTGACACTGGCGACTGTCTTCTGCACACTGTCTTCTTCTTCCTTCAGCGGAACTGTGGTGCTTTCCACCATCTGGGACCACAAGTAAACTGGATGATACTCAAATTCAAACTTAAAAAACTGAAAGTAGAATTTGTACCAAAACAATAAGATTCTCCTCTATAAATGGGGAATCCTAATTAAGTTTAATAATTCCCCGTGGGGATACTGGGGAGTCTCATAAAAATAGTTACCCCACCGTCTGGAAGTGCTGTGCATGTAACTTCCTCTAATCTGCCACTCTCTTTCACTCTGCCTTTCTCCTTTGCTTTCTGTCATCTACTATCTTTAGGCTTTCTGACTTAAATTGGCCCATTCTCCTGCCTTTAAAAAAACCAAATTATCCAAATTTTCTTTTTCTCCTTTCAGCTCCTCCGAAATCGGAATATGTTAGCTGTATGTAGTTGGGAGACCAGTGAAAACTGAAAACCGGACACACATGTACCTTACCCATTATGGCCATATGGCCTGGGAACGCAGAAGAAGAAGAAGAAGAAGAACTTTAATAATAGGCAGAGGCTCGGGGTACGGACCCGTATCTCACATTCTCCAGGCCATGGGTACGGCGCTCAATCACGGGACGCATAAATTGTGCGCAAATGTCTTCAAAAACTACTAACATTAACTCTGACATGTTTCTAACCCTATCCCTAACCCTATTCCTTATAACAATCTGCTAAATATTTGATCCCGCACCACGAAAGGAACATAAAGTCGCTGGACTAGTATCTGACAACAGGCTTCCAAAGTCAAAAATATCATTTTGTTGGTCAAATTTTAGTTACCGGTATTTTTGTGTTCTCTAGCATCTTATCTTTCACATCTATAAATGATAACATTTGATATGGTCTCTAAATATTTGATGGTCCAACTCTGGGGTCGTCAGACTAACAAGCACCAACAGCCCCCCCTCTTCCCTCCCCCCCATCTGGTCCCCCCCCCCCAACCCCCCTCCTCCCCTCTCTTCCAACAACCCAACGGATCAACAGTTTTCCTGTGCTCTCTCTGTTGTATTATTTCTTCTCAGGCCTTGAGCCTTTTCTTCCAGCAAAAGTGGTCTAGAACCTCCCCGGTTCCGTGGCAAAATAATCAAAGTGTTGATTGTGGCCATGTACAGTCAAGAAGAAGAAGAAATGGTCTTATAAGTGTTTTAAAACGAGTAGGTCAATGCATTTCCTTCAGCTAGGCTAGACTTTAGACTGTGTTTTCTCAAAATGGCCAACACTCACCCTATTAACTTTAAATGCTCATAATTCTGGAACGGAAAAAGATACAAGAATGACTTTTGTATCATTGGAAAGAGAATGGCCTGATAGTTTTCAAATGTGTAATTTTCTCAGTATGGTCAGTTTGACACTTAATGCAAGAATGCCGAACCTCTAGCCACTGTGTTAATAATATGATCTCATAGATTGGTGGATTTTGATTAATCCTACTATCTATTTAATTTAATACTTACCAACACTCAAAACAACTGCATTAGCCTAAAACAACCTGGAACCTTACCCTAGCACATAGCTAAAACGAAAGTGGCCCCAAGGGACTGCACCCATACCGCAGGGAGTAGCGGGAGTGACTCCCCTTACTTCCGGGTATGACGCGCACCCTTGGGGCACCGGATATGTCATTCGTGTAATTTTACAGCCCCGCATCAGGAGGGAGGCTGGGAGGGAACATTTTTTGTTTTGAGTGTTGGTAAGTATTAAATTAAATAGATAGTAGGATTAATCAAAATCCACCAATCTAATTTAATCATACTATACCAACACTCAAAACAACTGCAGATTACCACCGTGGTGGAGGGTGATGCGTGCCAACTGACACACCAACAACCCCAAAAGCATACCAGTAAAAGAGGGGAAACACTCCTAAGAGAATCCCCCGAAAGATGTACAACATCCCTGAAAATATGCAAATAAATACCCCCAAACAGTCATGTCAATGATATACCAAAGAACACAGAGAAAAAACAGAGGCACAAAAAACACCGGAACTCACACTACAAGGAGACCGGGACCTGCGAAACGACCACCTTCTAGATGGAAAAGGAGTCGTCTTCGCCCTGAGCAGAGATATCCCTCAGGTAAAAACTGAAGAAAGGTGTTCTGCGACTACCAGAACGCTGAGGCCATAACCTTCACAAGAGGGACACCCTTGACTACCGCCAGGGAAGAGCTGATGGCCCGCAACTCGTGGGCGCGAATGGGGTTATCAGGTAACCTAACCAGCGAGCGGGCATAGGCCAACTTAATGAGGTCGAGGAACCAACGGGACACAGTACCCTTAGCCACATCGCTGCAGTACTTGGGATTAAAGGAGACGAACAGGCGACGTTTAGCCCTTCTGAAGGACTTGGTACGAGCCAGATAAGAACGAAGAGCCCTAACGGGGCAGAGGAAGAAATCACGATCATCAGGACCCAGAACGGAGCGAAGACTCGAAAAAGAGGCCAAGGGAGAGGAAACATAACCAGACTGGTTCTTGCACGGAACTCCGGGAGAAAAGAAAGGGAGACAGACGAGAAGTCCTCCTCGAACTGACATCCTTGGTGAGACCTCTCAGAGCATGCAAACCACTGAGGCGACGGGAGTGGCGAAAGAAATGAGAAAAAACTGTCTTGAGAGTCAGAAGCTTAAGAGACAACGACTCCAGGGGTTCAAATTTGACCCAGAGAAAAACCAGAACCAAAAAGATGTCCCACTTAGGACACTGGACCGTTCTGGACGGGGCTTGGAGGCGCACAGCGTCCAGGAAGTGAGAAACTGGCAAAGCCGAGAGATTCCCCGTAAACTTGGAACCTAAAGACAACGAGATCGTGCTAATCAAGACCGCCCTATAACCTGACAAGGTTTGAGAGGAAGAGTTCCTAGTTCTAAGCAAGCGAGAGAGGAATTCCACGAACTGAACCGTTGAGGGACGAAGCGGGTCAAACTTTCTCTCCTGACAAAACGCAAACCAGGTGGCCCGGCGAAGATCATACAGATCGTTTGTAGACTTACGCCGAGAGGCGGCCAACAGATCCACGGTGCGCGTGGAAAACCCCTGAGAGCGAAGGCCTAGTCGGACAGCCGCAATGCGACCAGGTTTAGCCTTGAAGGGCAAGGGTGTCCGACCCCGCTTCTTGACTGAAGAAGAGTGGCGGGAGTGAGATTGAGCGGAAGAGGACCGTCTTGCGCCATGTCGAGGAGCTCTGGGAACCAATGGCTCCTGGGCCACATTGGTGTGACGAGAATCAAGTCCGGGTGCTCCCGAAGGACTTCTTCAACACCCGGGGGATTAGTGCCATCAGAGGGGAGGAATACAACGGCATGCACTTCAGGAAGAAGTGCGAGAAGTGGTGGCGTACAGCTTAGCGGTACGGTAGCACCTAAGGCCATGGAACTCATACTGAAGAAGACAAACTCCGCATCGAGTCACCTAGAGCAGCCAAGGCCTGATACATTACGGACTATGAGTGGCCGGACCGGGCCACTACACACTGCTACGCCCTTTCGAACTGGAAAATATCGATCGAAGGGGCGAGTCTGGGTCAGAAAACAAACTGGACAAGACTAGTTCAGAATGTCGGGCAAGCAAAGGACCGATGGCGGGATAGAGACAGCTAGTACTAGGATGAAAATCCGCAAGAGCAGCAGATTCAGCCTCTGACCTAGCAAACTGAGAAACCACGGTACGAATGTGCGACTGCACTTCGTAACCAACTCTACATGCTAAGACCGACGAAAGGGACCCCCGTTGACTGGGTGAAAAACCAGCGGAGACAATTCGATCGGTAGGGAGGTAAAATAAAAATAAAAAACTGCCTATGAAGTAGGAACAGACAGCAACAGCAACATAGTTGCTATCGCATGACGTCAAATCGAACCAGATGACGCGGAAAAGTCCCCACCGAAAAGGAAAACATGTAGACAAAAAGCGAAACAGTGTGCAAACGTGACGATGACACACCTCGACCTAAACCATAAAAAACGGTCGGAACGAGACGCCGAAGACCAAAAAGGGGGGGGGGCCTGAAGGAAGGCAAAAATCACCCCGTCGAACAACTTTAGGTTGAAAGCTGTGCCGTTCGGTGATCTGACGGCTGAGAAGGGAAGATCATGCTAGCCGGACAGTTAAAGCCAGATCGGGACGGAACCAGTCCGAAACAGGATGACTGGAACGGCCGAACGAGTCAACAGGTTGAACAACTCATGGTTGAAACCGTGAAAGAAGGAGTGCGCACTCTGACTTCTCTCTGCAAGGGCCTATGTATACCCAGGCCAGAGGAAGGAGCTCCGAAGAAGAACAAAAAAACCCTTTAAACGGCCTAAGAGATCGCCGGCCAATTAGAGTCAGAATGGGCCGAAAACGGTCGGGAATTTTGATAAAACCGGTTGACAGGACCGGTTGAAAAAGTCGGGAATAGAAACCCGGACTGGGATCGTTCACTCGCGCCCGCGCCCTTCAAGAGAAGGTCCTCCACTTCCTCTGGAGGATCTCCAACGGACAGGATCGCCGTTTCTTGGAAGGCTCGGCCTCCTGTTGCCACGAGAAGACTGGGAAGGGGGGCCTCAAGGCCTTGAACTGGGGAGGAGGCCTAGAGGAGTATCCCACACTCCTAGAGCGGGACGCGAAGTACCCCTGACGAAATGGTTGGGACGGGGCTGGTTCAACAGGGCCCGATAGATAGCCTTCTGGCTATCAGCTGACTTCCTCTTTGAAGAGGACTCGAGAACTGGGGGAACCGATTCTTCCCCTAACAAGCCCGACTCCGGAAGGGGAAGAGAGCGCAAAACGCTCCTTTTCCCTGGACGAAAGAGACCTGTTCTGCGCCAGAAAGAATCCCGGGCCAAGGCACAGGTTTGAACCTTCAAACCAGCCGTGACATCAGAGAGGCTCTGTAGCACATTGCCCAAAAGGGCTAGAGAGACTCCAACGGAAGCTTCATCCACCTGATCAAAGAACTGAAAAACCGCCGGTGAATCAGAGGCTGAATTGCCTAGAGACTCCGCCAAGGTTTGCACGAGAGAGGTGGCCATGCCACAAGCCCTGAGAGAACCAGACAGAGATTCCTCGAGAGACTTGAACGTGACGGGAGGAACAGCAGCAGGACCCCAAGGACTCCACCTTCTCAGAAGGTTTGGAGACGGAGGGGAAGGGCAGGTATTCCGTCGGTAGGGGGACGAAAGGTCTGAATCCAGGTACCAAAAAGGAACCGAACTGAGACGAGGCCGGCTGAGAACGCCCCAGATTAGCCTCAGCAATCTGTTTCAACGAAAGGACCTTGCCGGTCCTCAACGTGAACTCCGCTTTAACCACCAAATCCTCCGGGAAGGAGGGGGCTTGGAGAGTCAAGGAGCTCTTGGCCTGCAGAAGAGAGCCAACCGCGTGATCAGTGGCGGACTCCTGATGGGAGGAACGCACAGGTACCACGTAAGGGCACGATCGAGACAAAATCTTGAGAAGATTCTGAACCGAGGACTCAGTGAGAGAGTGAGGGACCTCCGACTGAGGGTCCAGTTCCATGTCTGACTCAAAGTCGGACTGAAACTCAGAGAATTCCCTGGAGGGGTCTGGCCGTTGAAGCTTCTGATAAGGGCGGCCCAAGAGTCAAACACCACCGGAAGGCCATGCCTGGCAGAGGGCTCTGCCGGTAGGGAGTGAGAGGATCACTGAACACCGGCCGGAACCGGGAGAACGTGGCGTACTCCGTGCGAGCGGGACATTCCCGGTTGACCCAAACCGGAGGAACGAACCGGAAATTCATCATCGGAATTTTCCGGTTCTAGGCGAACCCTTTCCCGGTATGTCCGCGTTGGCCAAGCAACCGGGAGACAACCGGATGATTACCGGGTAAACACCGGGAGAACCGGAGGAAACGGTCTCGCAACCGGGAAAGGCAAATAACCGGTTGCGGTGGGAAAGCCAAGAGGCTCCAACCGTGCCATCCCCCGGTATGTCCGCGTTGGCCAAGCAACCGGGAGACAACCGGGAGAAACCGGATGAATACCGGGTGAAACCGGGTAAGCACCGGGAGAACCGGAGGAAACCGTCTCACAACCGTGAGAAGCGAATTTCCGGTTGCGGTGGGACTGCCAAGAGGCCCCAACCGCGCCAGTGCCAGGATCACTGGAGAGCCATCCCCCGGGAGGGGGGTATGGACTCTTATCGGTATTGAAGGTGCCCCGCACCGACCGATTTGACTGTCCTGGTAACCTCTCCCTCGAACTGAGTGGAGGATTTGAGCCCGGACTCAGGAAAGGGAACAGGCCGTTCCCGATCCTGGAGGTACCTCCCAGGTACCACCGGATGATTGCCTGACAGACTGGCCAGTCTGGTGACAGAGGAGTCACCTCTGTCACTAGGCAAGCTCCCCGGAGGGGAGCCTCTCTGTTCCGTAAACATCAAGCCCACAGGACGGAAACCAGAGGTGGAAAGGGATTGCCTATCCCTGTTGAGGTCGACGCTGGTCTTAGCGGACAAGGGCCTCCTGGAGGCAAGCCTGTGAACAGAAGAAGGAGAGAGGGCTGCGCCAGTGACAGTCTCACGTTAGAAGAGACAACTGGCGGCACCCTCTCTGGCCTAATCATAGAACCGAAATAGGAGGAAGATTCTGTCGATGCGAAAGGGAGAACCCTGAAACCCGAAGAGTCCAAGTGACGTAGTACAAAGCCTGCGAGTCCAACGGAAAAGGAGGAGCAGAAACCTCCGAAGGGAGAGAAACTGGAATGGGCTCCGAAACCGGTTAGGCCGGTGTAACCGAAACGGACTGTGACTGGACGTTAGACGTAGGATTTGTGAGAGGATTTAGACGAAAACTTCTTGTAGAAGATTAAGAGAACCTGCCCAAAGGGTCCCTAGTGAGAGAAGAAGAGTCAACTGACTTGGAAACAGAAAAACAACCGAAGCAGAAACTGCTTTGCCCGAGTGTTTTGAAACCGAGGGGTGCAAGAAGCCATAATGGCTGACGCCACCCCGAAAACGAACAACAGAGTGAACGAAATAATTTTTCAACTAAAACGAACACCAAGAAATGACAATGAAATAATATCGATAGGATGACTAACAGCCTTCCCAAGAAACTGAATAGAACAAAGCTATGCACGGAACGAACCCACCAGATAGACAAGAGTCAGAAAAGGCGGAGCAGGGTAGGCCCAGGTGTGGTAGAAAGGCTGGAAAATTTAAGAATGACATATCCGGTGCCCCAAGGGTGCGCGTCATACCCGGAAGTAAGGGGAGTCACTCCCGCTACTCCCTGCGGTATGGGTGCAGTCCCTTGGGGCCACTTTCGTTTTAGCTATGTGCTAGGGTAAGGTTCCAGGTTGTTTTAGGCTAATGCAGTTGTTTTGAGTGTTGGTATAGTATGATTAAATTAGATTGGTAGATTTAAAAAAAAATAATCTTACTATCTATCTAACTTAATACTTACCAACACTCAAAACAATTGCATAAACACCTATCATTTGGAACTCAAAATGCCAAAGCATAAAAACGAAAGTAAAAGTAAGGGACCACTCCTGTGGCTAGCTATGGGTTATGTCCCTTTAGCCCCTGCCACGTGGTTCACTTGACCTTTCTAGTCACTTTCAATGAAGACACCAGCATCAGGAGGGAGGATGGGAG
This sequence comes from Phymorhynchus buccinoides, assembly GCA_017654935.2. Classification (NCBI taxonomy): domain Eukaryota; kingdom Metazoa; phylum Mollusca; class Gastropoda; order Neogastropoda; family Raphitomidae; genus Phymorhynchus; species Phymorhynchus buccinoides. Next base: position 16,764,484 of record CM065701.1, on the reverse strand, counting down.
GGATCTTAGATTGTTTTGAGTGTTGGTAAGTATTTAGTTAGATAGATAGTAAGATTAATGAGAAAAAATCTACCAATCTATTCTAACCATACTGACCAACACTCAAAACAATTGCAGAATACCAAAGAGGAGGAGGGTGATGCTGATCTAATAAAAGAAAAGCATGAACATATCCAATCAGATTAGATAATATACCAAATAGCAAGAGATAAAGACATATCTCAACATAACCCAATTCCCCCCCCCCCCCCTCCCCCCCCCCCCAAAGTCAAGTAAATGATATACCCTAGACTCAAAATCAAAGAACTCACATTAGTAGGAAAACTGGATAGGCTTGATGGCAAAATAATTCTCAGACCTCTTGGTTGACACATACCTGAGGTAGAAGCTCAGGAAGGTGTTATGTGACCTCCACATGACAGCTTCCAGAATCTTTCAAGAGGGACGCCTCTGATCAGAGCCAGAGAGGCACTAATCGCTCTAATTTCATGTGCTCTGAAGGAATTTGAAGGAAGAGAAAACCTAGACTTAGAATAGGCTGTCCTAACCAAGTCTATCAGTCACCGAGAAATAGTGGGCTTCGAAAAGACCTTTGATAATTTATCATTAAAAGAATGAAAAGAAGGAGTTTCAAGCCACGGAAAAGACTGGTGCGACGAAGATAGGTTTTCAAACCACGGACTGGAAAGAGGAACACCTCTGAATCGTCATCACAGAGCACAGAGTCTAAGCTAGAAAAGACAATGATAGAATATTCTACATTGCCAGGTTGAGTTTTAGCCCTAAACTCCGGAAGGAGGGAGAGAGTGGCTGAAGACCGAGACGAAACAAAATCAATGTCACACGCCCAAATTTCAGAGAGAGATCCTGAAGGGGCTCGCAGAAATATCGTAGGAAGTTAAGGACCAAGAAAACATCCCACTGAGGTACATGAATGGAACGAAACGGGGTCCTAAGTCTCACAGCGAAAATGGAGTGAGCTGGAAAAGCAAGAGAATCTACCGAACGAATGCCCAAAGTGAATGAGATGGTGCTACAAATCGCCCCTCTATAACCGCTAGAGTTTGCGCTGTAAGATTATTTTTCAGAAATAAATGTGACAAAAAAATTCAACGAAATGAACAGAAGAAGGATAAAGAGGATTTATCTTCTTTCCCTTACACAACAGAAATCAGATGCGCCAACGTAAGAAGTACAGTAGTAGTAGTAGTGGGGGACTGGCTCATAAGCCTAGGCTTCGCGGCCTATCATAAAAGCCCTACACTTTTAGTACTCCTGCGTCTAGAGGAGAGAATAAGCTCTATCGCTCTTTTTGGAGAAAACTTGTTTCTTCAGATCTGTACTTATGGAAAACGAGGCGGACTGGTTGAGGACCGCTGGGTTTGGATGTTTGTCCTTGTTGGACGCATAGACAAAACATGTCCGACCATGGGACAGAGAAGGCGTTCTAAGCAAACGCATTCTGATCTCGAACGGGCGACACGTAGAGAGGTAGACATGAACTGAATCTTGAGGAAAAAAAGATCCAGCCACGGTTTGCCCCACAGCTCCCAGACTGAAGTGAGAGCTTAAAGGGCGATGGTCCATTCTGTTGACGAGAGACTCAATTGATCGGCAATAACGTTTAGTTTGCCAGGGACAAACTCACAGTGATCACTATATCCTGCTTGTGAGCCCAGAAACGAAAAAGTTTCCGTTGTTGACTGGGTATGAACGGTTGTTTTCAATCGTTCGTCCCGAGACATGGGCTTGCCTTCATAGAGGCAGAAAAACCCGTAGTGAGTGAGAAACTAGTCAAAAACCTTGCCCATAGTTTCTTAGACGATTCGGACCTAAACTTAAGTGCCGAATCTAGATAAATGTCCGTCCAGGACCGGCCAAAAAGAACCCAGCTGGGGAAGAGAAGGAGAACGGAGTTTCTGTTTCTCCATTCAACAACCGGAAAAGTTCCGAGAAAATCAGTTGAGAGAAGTTCTCCCAAGGGAGAAATGAATCGTCTAAGGAGAGACGAACTTAGGAATCTTGAAAGAGCCAGACATTCACCCATCCAAGTATTGATCAGGCCCAACGTTGCTTAACTTCGGCGAACGGACAAGAACCGGTGTTAGCAACAAGGAAAGGGCCGTAGGGATGGTTGAATGGTGTGTGTGTGCGCGCTCAGTCTGTACACTGTGTGAGAGTGTAGGGAGAACAGGGCAAAAATAGCACGCTTTAAAAGTTTCTGAAAGTGACGTCTCTAAGGCCTTGGCCATGGTGGTCTTAAGAGACAAGAAAAAACAAGCCTTGGTGAGGCAGGCGTAGTTTCGCCATTTCCGATTTAGACAGCTGTGAAAACACCATTCAAAAAGTTGCTCTTGTGGTAACTTCTCTGTACACAGAGTGGATTCAGCTTGCGAGATGGAGTCAAGCAAAAAATCCGGACATTTAGGCTACATTCATACTGCCACTGACGACTGTCATGCGGACGTGAAAAATCGCAGGCGCGTGAGAAAAGGCGTTCATACTGATACGCACGTTCTCCGTCCGTGAGTCTGATTGGAGGTTAGACACGGTTGGTTTTCTAGTAAACATGGCGCTGACGAGGCGACAGAAACTTATTTTGTGGTGGTGGTGGAGGAAAAGAAACATGAAGCGCAGAATAGCTCGCCGATTTTCTGTGCATCCAATAAACAGATCACGAAAGGTGCTTGGAGAGTTACAGCTACATTAATGTTACAAACAATAAAAAGATTAGTTAACAAATAGAAAACCTTCCTCTCATGACAAAAAAAGATGAAAATTCATGTTCAATTTGTTGTCGTCCATCTTGAGGTATACCAATGAAATGAAAAATCTGAGTTCAGTTCCTTGATGCACGCAAGCACAAACTCGTGTCAGTATGAACGCCCAATGCACTGCAAGTGATAAAAAGGAAGGGTCTGCCTCATCTGCACGACTCTTTTATGTCCGCACTCGCGTTTGAATTGTGGCAAGCACGCACAACTTTTTTTGCAGGAGTGGTCGTGCGTGCGTGTCTGTGGCGGTATGAACACTTTCGACTCTGTAAGTGAAAATTAAGAAGGGAGTGCCGCACCCGCACGATTTTTGTCAGTCCGCGCGACTGACGCGCGTGCCAGTATGAACGTACCCTTAAAATGGAGAGGAGTCTCCTTGGTCTTCTGGAATTAACACCAGCTGACTTGTCCGTCGCCGAGTGAGACGGTTAAATTTGTTTACTGACAAAGACAGGACAAATTGGCCGGAGTGGTTTCAGTCAATTTTGCTTAGAAAACCATGGTGATATGTATCGAGGGTTCAAGGGCAGAGAACGCTCTAGTTCTCTCCCACGCACCGTGCGACCGGAATCACTGTAGATTGTCGGTTGCAGTGGATGCAATACCACAAGTGTATACATAAGAGGCTCATTACGTTCCACAAGGACTTGAGGTTCCTGTGAACTGAGAGAATGAACCGGGGAATCTTGTCCGGAAGACTAGATTGAGTGCGTGCGTTCAGTTTGATCCTGTGGACGGGAACCTTCCACCGCGTGAACTGGGCAGAAAACCACTACGTCCGAAAACGGAGTTTCCAGCGAAATCCTTTGATGTAACAGAGACCACCGGAGAATTGTCCAACCGGGAGAGTGAACTGGAAATTTCCGGTAGCGGACACAGTAAACGGGTGATCCGCACGACTGGTTCAACCTGGAGATTGAACCGGTAATTCCCGGTACCCGAGACCAGTAACCGGGAGAACCAGAGACACCGTGAATGTCGATCGGTGGAAACATCAACCGGTGTAGAAACCGGGTATGATGTACCGGGAAGGTGTCCTGTCTGATTAGAGAGTTGATCTCGCAGGAGGCGAATCGGAACTGAGTTGCTGATCCAATCAGATCCAACACTGAGAGATCGACTGGAGGAACCATGAGTCTAGAGACACCGAGTCTTCTCGACGAGACATATCCATGAAAAGAGCGGAAATTTGTCTCTGGAGAGATCTTTTGTGCAGCCTCCCCAGTGGGAGAAGGTCTGCCATTGACTCAATGAGTCATAAGACTGAGGCCTTGACGTAGAGTCATAGACTGAGATAGGAGATCGTTAAACACCCGAGTCACCAACTAAACATGTTCCTAAGTGGGAGACACCCGAAAACCCACGATGTCGAAGACCATCCCGGATTTGAGGATGACTCTATGACTCTAGAGTCCTCTTCCGGTCAGTCTAGAGAACCTGGAATATCCTTTTCCAGTAGACTAGTTCTCTCGGAGGACTTGGAGTAATTCGGGCTACATGTACTGAGCGGTCACCACGCAAGTGGGTACGCCCCGGGGATGGAACACCACCGGTATACGGAGCCAGAGTAAGAGCCGTACCTCCCCTCTAGGACGGTGTGGAGTCCTCCCAACGGGGAGAACACACACCTCACTTTGACCGTATAGACGGACCGTCTATCTTCGCTCCCGTCTCGAGCGGGTTCGACCTCCAGGTCGGCAACGAACGTCCACCGTCTGACGGAAGGCTGGACCGAGGCTTTTAGAAAAAGAAGAGCTCACACGGAGAGCTGCTGTAGATTTGGTCGAAGCGACCCAGAAGACATCCTGAGGGTGAAGGACCGGTAGGTAACAAGAAAACGGTTCATCCAGGGAAACAAACTTGGGAACTTAAGAGAACCCACACCAGAGCAGAAAATCATGTCTAGAATCTTGGTCGTGCTCTGGCTGTAGTTCTTGAGGAATCTTCCCAAAACGAAAAATTGACTCGGCTTGAACAAGTGATTCAAGCAAGAGATCAGGACACTTAAGCTGTAGAGAGTTCTCCTTGGCTTTCTTGAACGAAATGACTAAGTTAGCCGTAGCAGAATAAGAGGGCTGTGTCTGCCGCTCGACAACATCTTCACACACCGGGTGAAGAATTCTAAGTATGTCTTGCTTGTAGAATGTCGAAGAAGACGGTGGAGGAAGTTGACCCTGATGAGTGTAAGCCTGGTTTTCTGTGCGCTCAGCCTGATCACATGGGGCGAAGCCTCCGAAGGTGCTAGCTGGCGGAGGAAGATCATCATCCGAAGATGGATCTTATAGATCAACATGGTGAACGTACCGGTTGAGAACAACCTGTGAATGATTCAACCGGGAGATGGAACCGGGTGATACCGATTCAGAGAACCAGTTACCGGTTGGAAGTGAAAAACCACGGCGATCTACCGATTCACGGTTCAACCGGGTGATACCGGTTGAACCGGTTACCGGCTGGAGGTGAAACACCATGGCGATCTTCCGGTTCACGGAACACCTGGTGCCGAAACTGGAAATGGTGAACCGGGAGAAAATATTGCCGGTTGGTGGGGCGAGAACGGTCACCCACGGCGGTCACCGTATAGCCGTGGTCCCGTGGCAACCGGGTGGAGGAGGCTAATGGATACGGTGCCGCTTCGAATTGCCGGCAGGATATTTCCTTTAAGAGAAACCCCCACCGGGTGGTCTGGTGAGTCAGGAAATTCCTTTGTAGTCCCACTGACTTCACCGGAGGTGTTAGAGAAAGCCGGAATTACTTGCTCTGGACCGATCCCACGGGTGTGGGACCGGCCGAGTTTGATCAGAGCAATACCGGATGACGACCCCACTACTGGGTTCGCTTCTCCCCTCCAGGACACTTTGGTCTCGCGACCAAGTCGACCTGACCGTCTGGTCCATCTGTCTACCCTCTGGCCTCGAGGGGCATCGAACCACTGGTAAAGGTCGGAACTGTCTGTGGGGGGCTGGATCGTAGAGAGAAGAAGGGTTGGCCCACACGGAGAGAGGCCGAAGGTTTGTCAGCAGAAAACCGGACGGGCACAGTGGTGACGAAGCTGAAACAGAACTCGAGCAAGACTTCTCTCCAACTTTTCATCATGTTGGGGGAGAAGAAAAAATAGCAAATACGGAAGTAACTCCAATCTTGTAGAAACCCCCAAAATTAAATAATAGCAAACAAGAAAGCTATTAAAGCAAGCTAAATGATAAAGCAACAAAGCTAGATAGGTTAGAAAGAAAATGGAACAAACCCACCAGAGAAACATGAAAAGTGTTCAAAAAGGGAAGTGGCAAGATGGTCTCCAATGTGAATAGTTAGGTGGAAAGTGACTAGGAATGTCAAGGGAACCACGTGGCAGGGGCTAAGGGACATAACCCATAGCTAGCCACAGGAGTGGTCCCTTACTTTTACTTTCGTTTTTATGCTTTGGCCATGTTGGTTTTCCAAATGATAGGTGTTTATGCAATTGTTTTGAGTGTTGGTCAGTATTGTTAGAATAGATTGAGAAATTACAGCCAGGTGAAACAACAAACACCACAATGAACACATTGTTAGTAGAACAAAAAAGCATGTAGCAGTCAGTACAAACTTTAAATCTGGACTCTTACTCATATCCAAGCATTTTGAATGCATACCTTACTAAGAGCCATTAGCAGAGTACTTTAGAGATATTGATACGCTTTTGGATGGTAGTTTGCAATGTACCAGTGCTTATTTGCTGGGGGTGGGGGGTGGGGGGTGGGGGGGGGGGTTCTCCATGACTTGTGTTCACAAATGTATGCCTTGCTCTTTGGTTTCAACTTGGTTGTATCATTTACGCATTGGACTGTAGAGGGGAAGTATTGTTTTTTGATCTTGTTGAATGATTGCTCCTTTTGTTGCCTGCTTTTTGCTCCTTTTGCTATATTTGCTGTTTGCTTGTTTGTCTATGTTAAAATAAAGGCGCATTCGCCGAAATATCCAGTAGTTCTGTTTTGTCTCTTGTGAATAAAATAACATCACTTTACACTTGTCGTAAAGTTGTTTGTTTGTTACATGATGTTACAGTTGTTTGGTTAATTTTCTTGAAACACTTACTCGTTTTTTAACCCCATATTACCCTACACTCCTGTTGGCTACCTGCTCTGGAGAAACTAAACATTACCGAGCACAACCTAAAAAGAAATTGAGTAGAATGGATGCAGGAGTAAAATACATCCACCATTAAAACTCCTTCATTGCCGGGTAAAAAGAACTGACAGATTCTGGTGGTTTTTTAATAACATTAAAACTAGCCCTTTTAGACTCAATCTGACAAGATGTGGCACATATATATCTTTCCTGACTGTGCTAGAGCAAAAACCAGCATTTCAGAGTTGTGACATCAAAAGTTATGACATAATCAAGGATATCATAATTGCCAGCAGTAGACATAGGGCAGGCTGGTAGGGGTTAAAATCCTGAGACAAAGCAAACAAGATAAAAGCACTCACCATAACAGCTGCCTTTTCTGGTGTCAATGTCAGCACACAATGATTGATCTGTCCCAGCACTTTGAGGCCTCTGGGGCCAGCTCCAGACCTGAGGAATCTCAAGGCTGCAGCGCTTGTCACCTTCTCTTCACGGCAAACTATCTCTGCATTCCACGCTTCAAACGTCTTCCGCAGTTCTGTCAACCCGTGGGTCGTCCCCTTGACCAGCATCTCTGTTCCGGTTTCCTCCGACAGTCTGATCTCCACTTTGTGAGCTTCGAGACGTTTCCGCACGCTGTCGAGCCTCTCGCACCATTCCTGCTGAATGAACAGGTGGCGGCTTGGTGAGAAGCGCACCACTCGTGAGTGAGTGGCGTTTTCCTGCAAGAATGTTTCAATCTCTTTAACAGTCTGGTCCAGGACATTTTCATCAGCACCACTAATGTACATTTTCTGCTCGATAAGAGGCAGTGCCATCAGTTTGATATCAGGGTAGGATGCTGTAAAATGCTGGATGAAATTTTCCCCGGCTGTGTCATGAAGCAAGTCTATCATTTCCGGAGTCAGTTGAATAATACGCTCTTGCAAAGATTTGATGATGCGGACAGCTGCCTTGAGAGATTCATCACTGAGAGCAAAGATAGCCAGCATTGTTTCATCCCACACATTATCATGCGCTATCCTCTCCCAAACAGCCACAATTTTCTCTTTTTGGAACTTCTGCATAACGTACGATTCTGTTCCACTGGTCCTCAACAGCCTTCTCTGCATGTGAGACAGCCCGGTTAATTCGTCTGAATGGATAGAAAAAACAGTCTCATACATTTCAAGCTGAGCTTCTTTGACGTCTTTGAAGTCACCAGAAAAACTGATGCACTTCTTGTCCAATTGGATAGTCACCTTCAGACCTTCATGACCTTCTTCTGCTTTCAGGGGGAAGCCCATCGCCAACAGCAAACGCAGCTGGTAAGACTTCAGTACAGTGACTGTTTCCCTCACTTCCTGATGTTTTGCCTCTGCCGCTTCTTTCAAAGTTTTGATGAATGCTGTCACTATGTCAAAGAGATCCCCCGCTGCTTTCTTCTCCCCGACAACCACGAAAGACTTCTCCTTTGGTAGGGCCAACAACATGACCTTTTCCGATCCTCTGAAATCTTTCATGATGTTCACTGCTTTTTGCCACCATTCCCGTCTGTGTGTGTGCCTGATGACGTCCAAAGTGCTGACAAAATTCTTTACAGTCTGGCGAATCACCCCAGCCCAGATGATGTTCTGGCCTTCTGAAGGACTCAGGGTGCATTGTACCTCCAAGTTGTCCCCCCTGAACATTCCTTTGGCATTGTTCCTGGACAGAAGCTGCAGGAAGCCAGACTTTTCTGTCTTCAGGTATTCCACTTTGTAGTGATCTATAGAGTCTATGGTGACAGATCTGGTCCAGGCAGATTTGGGGGGATCCTTGCGACCACCAGACAGACCAAAGCGCGTTATGTAACGCTTTATGATACAGTTTCCGTAACGCTTCACGCTCAAATCATTGCCTTCCAGTTTGTGGGATTTGCGGAGTACTCTATCAAGATCTGCAACAATGAAGAGTGAGATCGAAGTGACATCCTAAATGAGAAAACAATACACAAAAACAAACAAACAAAATGCTTATGTGTCTTGATAGATAGGTATGTACATGTTATGTATGTACAGTATTTTCATAATGTGCATGTGCAGGCCCGGCGCATGCTCTGTAAAAGTGGTGATGCCGACAATAGCATAGTCATACTTACGACTGACAACGACGAGAAAATGTCTGGAAAATGCAGAGACAGCTATTTGCAGCCATAAAGTAACTTCATTTATTCACTTTTTGTAAAATGATTTCATTGCACAAATCGATGGCTTGGAGCAAAAGTTGACTAACTCTAGATAGTCGATTGACTTATTATTGACCTTATTGCAAAAACTAACAACTTGTACCAAAAAAAGGCATGCCATTCTCTTCCCCCTCTCTCTCTTTCTTTTTTTTTTTTTGGGGGGGGGCAAAAAAAGTGGTACAGCCATGGCCGTGGCACCGTACCTGGATACGCCGGGCCTGATGTGCAAGTGTGTGTGTGTGTGTGTGTGTGTGTGTGTGTGTGTGTGTGTGTGTGTGTGTGTGTGTGTGTGCGCAAGTGCGCGTGAGGGCACACATGGGTATGTTCATGCATTTATTTGTGTATAAGTGCGTTTCTGCATGTACATAAGAAGTTTTAATCTCATTTCTTGACATATTACTTTCTTAATGTCTGCAGTGACACATAATACCATATTTTTCAAACTATAAGGCGCACCCCCCCCCCCCCCCCCACACCTTTGTATAAGGCGCACACCCCCCCCCCCCCCCCCCCCCCCCCTCAAATTTTACCCAAATTTCAGATTTTGTCTTACTAATTCATCAGTCACATTATAAGGCACAGGGGTCTGAGTCTTGGATAAAATAATCGCCTTATAGTCTGAAAAATACAGTAATTGTTAGTTGTACTGCCACGGCCATTTTGAATTCATACAGGGGGTGCTTAAAGAAATTAACAAAAAATCTAGCATAAAATAACTTAAATATGCCTAAACTGTGCTACCTTTAAATATAAACGGACAAGCTAGCCATTCAAAAGGATTAAAGATCTGAATTCAATGGTACATCCCTGTATGGAGGGAGGCTTTCAGTGGGACATTCCTGCAAGTAAGAATGACGGGGATATCCGTCATCCCGTCATGGGGCAGAGAAGGGGTTAAACCAGTCTAGTCTTGTAAATCCAGAGGGTTTTTAAAAAAAGTATATCCTTTCTAACTGTACACAAAGCATGGCTTTGAAAAAAAACTGTGTGAAAATGCATGCATGAAAGTTCTTACCACTTGGGTGTTCAAAGTAAACCAAGCATCTCCCTTCACCACGGGTCATGTCCACTCTTTCCACTTCACCACCGCCGGACCTTCGGTTCTCAAAGTAAAGCGTAATAGTGTCTTCAGTGGTGCTGGGGTTCAAATTCTCCACCAGCAGACAGTTGGAAATGGGGACCTTGTGCACGGTCAGTCTTCGTCCCTTTAACATTTTCTTCCCAATGCGTTGTGCAATTTTATTCAGGTCTAAAAAGAAACACACACACACACACACAGATGAAAAGCCATACATTCAATTCAGCATAACTGCATGGGGTCATGAGGCAATTGATGAAATAAACAAAGAAACAAGTCAAATTTTGATTTAATGTGTTGGATGCTGGTATGTTATAAACAAATAGAAGTAAATACATCAGAAACAGATTTTGTTTTTTAGGTAGACGATTAGTTTTAGAATGTCCTACACACACAAACAAAAAAATGCTGAACAACTTTGGTAATTTTTTCTAATGCACCATGACAAATCTTGTGATTTTATTGTACTATACCTGGTTCCCCTTCAAAGGTGACCAGCGCAGTCCCCGTTTTATCTCCGTACAGCAACTCCTGGACCTCACGGCCGGTCAGCTCCTCCAGGTAGTCCATGAGAGTGCTGCGGCGCAGCTTCTCTGGCAGATTCCTCAGCAGCAGTTTGTTTGGGTAGGTTGGACTAGTTCCTTGATCACCTAATCCAGAAAAGAAAAATTCAACATTTTAACCCTTTCACCTCCTTACATTTTTCAGCAAAAAAATTCCATTAATTTTCTATTAAACTTACCTGGGTAGAGACAAAAATCTGTAATATTCGGGATTCCTCTGTGACATTTTAAAAGTAAGGCCTATCCTTACCTCCCAAAATGAAGTGAACAGGGTCTTCGAATAACAGACACTGATTGGTAGATTTTTTTAATTAATCTGACTATCTATTTAACTAAATACTTACCAACACTCAAAACAATAGCATAGCAAATACGTTTATCACTTGGAAACCAAAATGCCAAAGAATTAAAAACGAAAGTAACCAGGGGAAACCACTCATGTGACCGGGTGCATATTACTTCTGTTATAGTGTGAACTTTTCATTCACATTTGAAACAAAAAGTACACCATAGGCCTAACCCTGGTTGGGATGAATGACTAAGGAAGAAGTGGTTATTCACTTTCAGGTGGTAATATGTAAAATTCGACCAATGAGAAATGTTTCAAACATAAGGAAGTAGATCCTTTTCTGACAACCAATCAGAAAAACAGGAAGTCTGTCTTGATAGTTAATTTTATTATTAAATTAACTTCATTGCAGCAAATAATAATTGAATATACGTTGGAATGTTCTCTTTATGTTGTTGATCAGGAAATAGATGGAAATAGTAGTTTAATTTTGTCTATAAGGTGTTAAAGGTTACTAAAAAAACTAAAAGATTAAGAGCACTTTCTTTGGATCTAGTAAAGATATACTTTTAATATTTGTGCATGTATAGTTTATCCGTGTGTGTTAGCATATCTACTAGAATGTGTGTGTGTGTGCGTGTGTGCGTGTGTGTGTGTGCGTGCGCGTGTGAATTTATGTCAAGTCAATATTATCTCCATTTTGTGTGTGTATATGTGTGTGTGCGTGTGTGTGAGATACAAAATGAATTATATCACTTTAATCTTCCGTTTACTGTTTCATAATGAAACCGAGCCTTTCGTTATTGACAATAACCCGCTGAAGTTAAGCCTTGCTTTCTGTTACTCTTCTGAAGATGGCTTTTAACCCATTTATTCATTTACCTTTGTAACTTCTAGTCTTTTCTGTCTTCAGAGAGTCCATAAATGTCACAGATGTGGTCCAGGCAGATTTGGAGGGATTCTTGCGGCCAAAAGACAGACCCAAGCACTCTATGTAACGCTTCACGCTCAAATTATTGCCTTCCAGTTTGTGGGATTTGCCCAGTACTCTATCAAGATCTGCAACAATGAAGAGTGAGATCAAAGTGACATCCTAAATGAGAAAACAATACACAAAAACAAACAAACAAAACGCTTATGTGTCTTGATAGATAGGTATGTACATGTTATGTATGTACAGTATTTTCATTGTGTGTGCGTGTGTGCGTGTGTGAGTGTGTGTGTGTGTGTGTGCATGTGTGTGTGAGTGTACATGAATATGTGCATGCATTCATTTCCATATAAAAACATGCCTGCATGTACACACAAAAAATTAATCTCATTTTCTTCACACTGCTTTAATGTTTGCAATGTTACACAATATATTTTTTTTACATTTACCGTAAACATGACCTTATTTTACCTTTACCTTAAACCAGTCCAGACTGGTAACTCCAGAGAATTAAAAGAAAAAGTATGTTTCCTACATTGTACACAAAGCATGGCTTTTAGCAACGGTGTGAAAATGCATGCATGAAGGTTCTTACCACTTGGGTCTTCAAAGTAAACGAAGCATCTCCCTTCACCAAGGGTCATGTCCACTCTGTTCACTTCACCACCGCCGGACCTTCGGTTCTCAAAGTAGAGCGTAACAGTGTCTTCAGTGGTGCTGGGGTTCAAATTCTCCACCAGCAGACACTTGGAAATGGGGACCTTGTGCGCGGTCAGTCTTCGTCCCCAAACCATTTTCTTCCCAATGCGTTGTACAATTTTATTCAGGTCTAAAAAGAAACACACACACACACATAGAGATGAAAAGCCTGTGACGTTTCCAAGTGTCACATATTTGATAAGGTAGTTTTGGGGAGCGATGTTGACCCAAGCTACCTTACTAAATCTTTTGTGTGACGTGGGTATGAATGTTAAGTAAGAAGCTTGTTTTATTTTTTATCTTTATGAAAGAAAGTTGGATAAAAATGATATTGTTTGTATGTTTACTATGATTTTGAGTTTGTTGAGACATTAGAAAATTATTTCCTTAATCTAATAATATTGTTGCTATGTAAAAGTGATGACTAAAATATACGGATATATGTCACGGGGTTGCGTCATGTTTAAGGCTTTGACGTAACCTCAGAGCAGTTGAAATTTTGGTTGTGTGCCGTGAAGTTGTGTTTTTTTCATTCTCTCTAATTTAAGCGTTTAAGTTTTATTATTCAAGTTTCTAGTATTTGTTTACAAAGAAGACCATTCAACTAAACCTAGCGTCTACATAGAACTACATTGGGTAAACTCCTAGCTGGTGAGTAGATCGACTCTTGACTATAATGTGTATCAGCGTGGAGTGGAGTCCTGTCTTTGTAAAAGTTGTTCCTGTTCGAGTTATGTCTTGTCTCCATCATCACTCATCTTTATATCATCTGCTTTGAAATATAAATGTGACCCATCACCACAAAGTGCACAAAGTGGGTCTTAAGGTGAAATGGCAGATTTTGATATATTAGCATTTACATAATCTGCAGATACTTACCTTTCTTTTGATATATGATTTATTGCTCTACTCCAAAAAATGAGGAAGTTATGGGGTGTTAAAGAGGGTAACCCAGCAGATGGCCATTTTGAGAAAACGGGGTTCAAAGATTTTTGACCCATCCTAGGCCTAGCACTAGTCACTGACTAGTGTAGCAGTCGCCGAGTCGGAGTCGAAGCAGGTTTTACAGTTTTGAGGCAGTCATCGTCACGGTCAGTTTCGTTTTCATTGTCGGAATCCGTCGAGTTGAAATATTTTGCTAACAATGCTCCAAGTTCTCCTTGATCTGCGGCTGGTAGGGTTGTAAATGGCCGAGAATTGAGCAAAAAAGTAAATCTTTCGAAAGAGATTGTCTGCATCATATCCATGTTGCTTCGAAACTGCAAGCAGCAAGTTGTTGCCCTCTCGACCAATCCCGTTGCGCGATGCCTTTCAGTAACTAGTGATAGAGTCTATCCTAACCTCTCATTGGTCGAAGTTTTCAACTCTCTAACTCTGTGTTTACGCCTACGTTTTGCAATACCATGCTTCTGATTGGTTAGATTTCAAAACGAGCACGCAAGCAGAAGCAGGTTAAGGTCACAAGCTTTCCAGAGATATGTAACATGATGGGGCCCGATCAGGGTTTCAGTTTACAGTTTTCAATCAAAAATTTAGTCTTTACAGGAGATTAAAATAGGATAATTGCCATGGGGTATGTCACTTAAAATGTGTTTTAATGCATTTACAATTTGAATTTCACTTAGTCCAATGCATGAAGTTGAAGTTTAATGGTGGCAGAATCCATTTCAAGTGAAAACTCAAAATCCATACTTTTGACCCACCTAACCTTTTTTGGGCCTCTACCACAATTGCTGCTTGCGAGTTAAGACCTGGTTCGTGAAATCGGGTCACAAATATTTAGAATAACTTAGGATTATCGATGATGAGTAATCTGGAGAAGTGTTAATCGTAGATGAAGAAGTTATCGAAGGCTGACTGACGTTGAACAATTATCAATAATAGTAAATCAGTCATTAAGTGGGACAGGTAGATTTTAATTAATCTTACTATCTATTTTAACTAAATACTTACCAACACTTAAAACAAAATGTGTACCCTCCCAACCTCCCTTCTGATGCTCTTATTGTGTAAAAAATCCTTGAATGACGGAAGTAGTAGCCCATTGGACCAGCCACTATACGGATGTAAGGGGGATAACTACCACCCATATCCGGTATACTGGGGGCAAGGTCACGGCATACTTTAGCTTTTCTATACACTATGGTACCGTTCCAGGTCGATTAAGGCTAATGCAGTTGTTTTAAGTGTTGGTAAGTATTTAGTTAAAATAGATAGTAAGATTAATTAAAATCTACCAATCTATTCTAACCATACTGTACCAACACTTAAAACAACTGCAGATTGCCAACGTGGCGGAGGGTGATGCGTTAATAAAACGAGACATGCACCACTGTACCTGGGCTAAACAGTCAAAGAAATGCAATCTTATAACAATTAGCCTAAAGAATAAAAGGTATTGCCCCAAGGAATCATGTAAATGATATACCCCAGAAAACAGATGCAAACAAACAAAACACTTACATCAAAGAGATACAGGTTGCTGGGCGATCACCACCTTCTCTATCAAGAAGGAATCACCGTCTCCTCTGATGGAGATATCCCTGAGGTAGAATTGGAGAAACGTGTTATGCGACCCCCAATACGCCGACGCCATGAGTCTGACCTGGGGAACGCCTTTGAGAAGAGCTAAAGAGGAGCTTATGGCGCATAACTCGTGAGCCTTAACGGGATTCTGAGGCAACCTGACAAGAGCCTTAGCATAGGCCAGTTTGATACAATCGAGTATCCATCTCGCTACTGTGCCCTTTGAAATATCTTTCAGATACTTGACATTAATAGAGAGAAACAAACATTGTCTACCACTGCGGACAGACTTGGTCCTGGCCAAATAGGCCCTTAGACTCCTAACAGGACAGATGAATCGGTCCCCGTCATCAGGGCCGAGAACAGAGCATAGACTGGAGATAGTAACCAGGGGGGAACTGACGTCTCCCGGCTGGTTTTTAGCTCGAAATTCCGGTAGGAAACTTAAGGAAACAGACGAGAAGTCATCCGAAAACTCTATGTCCCTAGAGAGTCCGCTGAGCGCATGAAGACCACTGACCCTTCTGGCTGAAGCCAGCGACAAGAGGAAAACCGTCTTAAACGTTAGAACTTTCAGTGAGAGAGAATCCAGGGGTTCGCACTTGTCTCTGAGGAAGCTCAGAACGAGAAAAACGCCCCACTGGGGAACGTGAATGGTCTTAGCCGGAGCCTGAAGACGAATGGCATCCAGGAAATGTGAGACCAGGAGCGCAGATAGGTTTCCAGTACGGTTAGAACCCAATGCAAGCGCAGCCCTATAACCTGATAAGGTTTGCGAAGAAAGATTCCTGGTTCTATGGAGATGAGTAAAAAAACTCTACGAAGTGAACCGTGGTAGGCCTGAGGGGATCGAATTTGCATTTGGTACAAAATGCGAACCAAGCGGCCCAACGCGAGTCGTACAAGTTGCTGGTAGACTTGCGACGCGACGCCATCAGAAGATCTACAGTCCTGATGGAAAAGCCTTGCCGTCTGAGGCCCGACCTGAAAGTCGCCAGGAGGCAAGATTGAGCCTTGAGGGGTCTAGATGACCCACTCCGCTTCTGGGCTGAAGTAGAGTGCTGGGCATGAGGCCGAGAAGAACGGGATCGTCCCGAGCTAGGGCGAGTAGCTCAGGAAACCAATGGCTCGATGGCCAGAGAGGCATGATCAGGATCATGTCTGGAGCTTCGCAGAAGCATTTTTCTTGAACTCTGGGTATCAAGACTGTGGGAGGGAAGGCATACAGGGACATTCCCGACCAATCCAGAGTGAAGGCGTTGAGCGCCAACGCCTGAGGGTCCCGAACTGGGGACACAAACAACGGGAGATGTGTGCTGTGTCTGGTGGCAAACAGGTCCACCATCGGCTTGCCCCAGCGTCTCCAAACTGGGGACAGAGCTCGATGCGCAATGGTCCATTCCGTTTGGAGGATCTGTTTGGACCGACTGAGTTGCTCTGCGATGACATTCAACCTGCCCGGAATGAATTCTACCGAGAGGAATATGTCGAGTCGTGCTCGACGGTCCAAATCAAGATCTTCTCCACCGCCAGAGACAGGGGGGTTGAGCGGGTGCCCCCCTGATGACGAAGGTACGAAAGACTCGTGGAGTTGTCCCCACAGACGGTAACCCACCGGCCCTGAATCGCAGGGAGAAAGTGGATTAGCGCCAGGCGAATAGCCTCCAGTTCCAACACATTTATGTGAAGCTTGGACTGCTCCAGAGTCCAAAGTCCCGAGATTTCCTCGGAATCCAGATGTGCCCCCCACCCGCTGAGGGAGGCATCCGTGCAGATAAACAGCTGGGAACCCAACAGACTGATTGGGACCATACTGTTCATCCAGCACGGATCGGTCCACTATATGATGCCTTTCTGAACCAGTCGCCTAAAACAACCGGCTGGTCGTAAAGGGACTGGTCCGAGACCCGAGCAAACACTTCCCTTTGAAGCGGTCTTTTGAAAACTATGCCTAAGGGAAGGAGCTCAGAGACCGACTCCATCAGCCCCAAGAGACTGAGGAGTTGGCGAAGAGTGGCCGACTTCGCTGATGAGAGGTTGGTCACAAGGTTGGAAATCGACGAAATCCTGTCCGGAGACGCCGACACTTTGAATCCGACCGTGTCGAAATTCATTCCCAAATACTGGAACCGTTGAGAAGGAACGAGATCTGATTTCTTGAGGTTCATCTTGAAGCCAAGACTGACCGACAAATCCACCAAAATCTCCGTATGGAGGAGGGACAGAGATTGACTGGATGCGAGCAGCATCCAGTCGTCCAAATAGACTTTGAGTCTGAGGCCCTGAGAGCGGGCAAGGGACACCATCTCCCTGGTCACCTTGGTGAAAATCCAAGGTGCCAGAGACAGCCGAACGGAAAGACTTTGTTCTTCCAAACAAAATGGAGGAATTTCCTTCGTGACGGATGGATCGAGATGTGAAAGTATGTGTCTTGAAGCTCGATGGAGGTGGACCAGTCGCCCGGATGGATGAACGAACGAACAGAAGACGGAGTTTCCATTTTGAATTTCACCTTGCAAGTGAACTTGTTCAGCGGTGAAAGATCGAGTACAGGTCAAAAACCGCCCAATTTTTTTGGTCACGGTGAATAGGCGTGAATAGAAACCGGGACCCGGATTTTCTATCCGAGTGGCCGCGCCTTTTGCAACCAAGGAGTCGACTTCTTTTTTAAGGATCTCGAAACGTTCTGGATCCGCAGGCGGCGGAAACACGACTGGAGTGTTCGAGAGCAGGGGTTCCTGATCGAAAAGGAACCGGTAGCTGTCCTGAACAACTCCGAGAATCCAGGCATTGCTGACAAGTGACTGCCAAGCGGGATACGCTTGAAAAAGCACATCCACACTGGGCACAGAAACGTCTGGAACTTCTCGGGGCTGTGCGGGCGCTACTGAAAAGGCTGCTGTTTGCTGAAGAAAGGCTTTCTGAAGCCTCTGGAGGCCTGAGGACTGGATTTGAGAGCCTTTGAGTGAAAGGGTGGCTTAGCTGAGTAGAACTGAGCTTTGGATTGAGAAGATCTAGGAAAGCCCTTAAAGCGTTTCCCAGGACCTGACTGAGAAAACCTGAACTGGGGTTGGCGAAAACCCGACATTGGCCGAGAATTCTTGAGGAGAGCCCTGAGCAAAGCTTTGTGGCTGTCCTCCGCCTTTCTCTTGGTAGCCGATTCCAAAATCGGCTCCACCAACTCTTCCCCGAAAAGACCGGAGAATGGAAGAGGGAGAGACCTCAAGCGCTCTTTCTCTCTACTCGAGAGTCCTGGACTCCACCAGGATGGTGTCCCTAGCGAGGGCACACGTCTGGACTTTCACAGCCGCCATCATATCTGAAAGCCTCTGCATAGAGTCACCCAGAGCCGCCAAGGCCACGTCTATGGCCAGCTCGTCGACGGATTCAAAAATCCAAAAGTTGACAGGCGATTTCGAAGTTGATTTTCCAAGGGACTCCGCAACAGTTCGAATGAGAGATGTGGCTACACCGCAGCCCTTGAGTGCCTCGGACAAAGAGCTTTCGAGCTGTCTGAACGTTGACAGTTTGAAATAAACCGGTGGAAAACGACCCGGATCCACTTTCAATTTCTCAGACTTGGTAGTCTTTGAAAAAGAAGCAAACGGCAGATACTCATCATGAAGGGCAAGAACCGTCCTGAAAGAAGGAACTGAGAAAGACCCTACTTGGACGGTTAGAGGAACCCTGTTTGGGCTCGTCAAACTTGCCATGTTGCAGAAAGGTCTCTGCTCTGCGGATCGAGTCTGACAGAAGAGACGGGGCTTGGAGGCACAAATGGTCCTTTTTCTGGTGAAAGGAACCGACGGATTGCCCTGTAGCGGATCGAGTCTCCAAACGACTGACCTGGACAATGTCCGGACAGGAGTTGTGCAAAAGCTCCAACAAGCTCTGGCTAGAAAACACCGCACCTAGAGCTTATTGGCCGGCTTGAGAGGCTGCATAGTGACCCGATTCCTCCCCTGATGGGATGGAATCAGGAACCACCGAACGAAGCCGCCGTTGAACTTCAAATTCAACCCTGGCTTCGACTTCCAGATCAATTCTTGCTTCCAAATCTGACAACGGTTCACCGTTGAACTGGTCAGAATCATACCGGTAATTGACACCCGGTTGAGAGAAGGAAGCACGGTGAGACCCATTTCCGGTTTTATCTGCCGGTTGACCCCCTGCTGGGTGGTCAAAAACCGGTTTACCGGAAGAACGGTGCCGACCACCTGGTTGGGCAGCTCTCGGCTGAAACCGAACCGGGCGGGGATCTGCCGGTTGAGCACGGATCGCCATGTGAGCCGGTAAATCTTCGTCCGAAGATACCGGTTCCAACCGGACCCGTTGCTTATAACCGGAGGAAGCAAACGGCGTCGACCGGTTCTGTCCCCCACCGGACGGGAACCGGGAATTGCTTCGGGGTGACCGGATCTAGTCCGTTCTCCACCGTAAGTGTGCCATTTGGCGCCCAAACCGTGAAATCGCGTCTCAATGGAAGGGGACATGAGCCAGTGGCCTTCGGGAACAAGGGATCCAATCCCAGGATGACCGGTTTGTCTGGAGTCCCCTGAATCATCCGATTCAGTGTCTCTCAAGGTAACTGAGACATGGGGCCTTCGCCTCGTATCCGACGTCCGTCGGACACGACTCTTACTGTGGGGGAGGGCGAGTTCTCCAAAGAGTACTCCTGACCCCCTGGAGACACAACCGGTGGATCATCCAGGATCGGTTCCGCAAAGCGAAGTCCAACTGGCCTGAAGCCGGAAGAGACGTAAGTCCTCTTAGACGTCCTGCAGGAAGAAAGTGCCCGGGTGGAAAGCTGAAACTACCGGGTAGACTGACTCAGGAAGAGTGGAAGATGAAAAGTACTCTGAGGACTGGGTAGTATTAACCAGACAAATTTCGAGACCGGTAGAATCCAAATGCTTCATGAAGGTTTCAAGAATGGACTGAGTACTCCGTGAGGGGGTGGCGGAAACCGAGTCTGAAGTACAAGGGATAGGTTCTTGAGACGCGAGAATCGGTTCAACCGGTGAGGATGATTTTGACAACTTCCTAACCGCTTTTTCCTTGGAAGATTTTTCCTTAGAAGGCTTTGAAGGAGTAGAAGCACAGAATCTTCTACCCTCATCCCGAGTGAGAGTGGAAGAAGAAAGTTGAACCGAAGAAACCGAAGACTTAGCAGAAGTCAAAGGGGTAGTGGTGGGGGAAGCCATAATGGCCGCCCACACTAGAAAGACAACAAACACCGGTTTGAAAAACATACAAGTTCAAAAACCTAAAATTCAAAGCACTCAAAAGCGAAAGGAGACCCAATGGGAAACCCAAGCGCAGAAATACAATACTAGCAAGAAAATAATAGGAACGAACCCACCAGAGAGAAACTAGAACTGAAAACTCAAGAGCAAGGCAAGCCCAGGTCAGTCATGGCAGGCTGGAAAAATCAGAATGACAGAAGTAGAAGCCCATTGGACCAGCCACTATACGGATGTAAGGGGGATAACTACCACCCACTATCCGGCATAGGGGGCAAGGTCACGGGCTACTTTCGTTTTTCTATATACTATGGTATAGTTCCAGGTCGATTAAGGCTAATGCAGTTGTTTTAAGTGTTGGTACAGTATGGTTAGAATAGATAGGGTGTTTTATATGTGTGCAGGGAGGAGTTTTCTTTTTATTCCATCTTTTTATTTCGCCTGTTCCGTACATCATCCTAAACATCATATTGCATCCATCACTGAAAGAATAGACGCATCTCATTCACATCATCATAGTCCGATACCATTCTTTATTTTCTTCACGTTCATTCAAAACAGGGTACACACTGGTAAACAATCTAGTTTGTCAGTTATTTTTTTCGTATGGAAAACAATTCGGTTGGGTGAAGTTTTGATTTAGATTACTTTCCACCTCGTCTATCTTAGCTTTCCACCCAACCACTATAAAATGCCACAAAGCCATACATTCAATTCAGCATAACTGCAAGGGGTCAGGAGGCAATTGATGAAATAAACAAAGAAACAAGTCAAATTTTGATTTAATGTGATGGATACTGGTATGTTATAAACAAATAGAAGTAAATACATCAGAAACAGATTTTGTTTTTAAGACAGACGATTAGTTTTAGAATTTCATACACACACACACACACAAAATTCAACTTTGGTAATTTTTTCTAATGCACCATGACAAATCTTGTGATTTTATTGTACTATACCTGGTTCCCCTTCAAAGGTGACCAGCGCAGTCCCCCTTTTATCTCCGTACAGCAACTCATGGACCTCAAGGCCGGTCAGCTCCTCCAGGTAGTCCATGAGAGTGCTGCGGCGCAGCTTTTCTGGCAGATTCTTCAGCAGCAGTTTGTTTGGGTAGGTTGGGCTGGTTTCTAGCTCACCTGATCCAGAAAAGAAAAATTCAACATTTTAATATTTTGATGGACTAAAAAACTGTTTCCTTTGTTGAGCAAAACTCTTGAAACAAAGTGTAACAAAGGTGTGGATAAAACTGAAAGAGTAAGAGCACTTTCTTTGGATCTAGTAAAGATATAGCAATTTATCCCAAAACTCGATCAATTAGCGTTATCTGCTCTCGTATGTCTGAGTCGGCCAAGGCGGTTTCCGGTTTATCAGCATGTCTGATTAGCTCTTTTCATCCCACTTAATGACTTATTAGCTGTCCATGCTTTTTCAATTAAATTTTAAGCTAATCGCATCGAACACCGCCTCTGTTGTCGCCTTCATCTTTACTTTCGAGAAGAAAAAAACACAGAAAAAGGTAGTGGCTATTACCTCAGGTGGCAACATAGAATTGGCTATTCTGCCTGAGGGAAAATAGTTCAACTCGGGTTAGGCCTCTTTTCCCTCACACTCTCTCTGTCTCTCTATGTGCATATGTGTGTGTGTGTGTGTGTGTGTGTGTGTGTGTGTGTTGTGTGTGTTTAGGAGTATGTGTATGAATGTGTGTGTGTGAGCGCGTGCTCACGTGTGTCAGTGTGTTTGTGAAAGAGAGTGAGTTTGTACGTGTGAAGGTCAGGATATGCATGCATGTGCATTTGCAAGTGTGAGAGTTTATGCATGCATGTATGAATGTTGTTTATAACTTAATAAGCATGTATGTATGTAAATATCGCATGTATTTATGGTAATGTGTATGTCTTGAAGTAGCATAAGCCTATATTTATTTGATTTTGTATTCATTTGAATGTTAATTCATTTGATTAATTGTCATGTTATTCTTGCCATGTCATGATAGGGGCTGTGGGCCTAAATCATTAAAACATTTCGGAGTTCTGAGTTCTCTCTCTTTGTCTTGTTCTGTAGGTCTCTCTCTCTCTCTCTCTCTCTCTCTCTCTCTCTGTATGTATGTGTGCATAGGTTTGTGCGGGGTGCTTGTGGGGGTGGTGGTGAGGGGGGGGGGGGGGGGACTGGGAGTTTTTTTTTTGAGGGAGGTGTTTCTTTAAGTATTATATTACTTTGTATATTTTTGTCACTATTGTTGCCGGTTTTGTTGTTGTTTTTACGTTTCTGTTAATCATTTTCTTCATTAATTGTTGTTTATTTGCTTGAGGGCAATGGTGTAAAAAGCTACCCAGCTTATCTGTTTTACCCTCAATAAAAACATTCGTATTCATATTCATATTCTGTCTCTGCCCCCCCCCCCCCCCCCCCCTCTCTCTCTCTCTCTCTCTGTTTCAGCTTCAGTTTCTCTTTCTCTCTCTGTGGGTCTATATGATGTCTTTCTCTTTGTCCTCTCTCTCTCTCTCTCTCTCTCTCTCTCTCTCTCTCTCTCTCTCTCCCTCTCTCTCTCTCACACACACACACACACACATTCCTGTGTTTCTGACTCTGTATCCTTCTCTCTGTATCTCTTTCTTTCTCTGGCTCTCATTCTATCTCTCTCTCTCTCTCTCTCTCTCTCTCTTTCTCTATTTATATGGCTTACTCTCTGTCTCTCTTTCTATGTCTCACTCTCTGTGTCTCTCTCATTGTCCCTCTCTCTCTATTTTTCTTTGTCTTTCTATCACTGTGTGACTGTGACACCCCCCCCCCCTTCTCTCTCTCTCTCTCTCTCTCTCTCTCTCTCTCTGTCTGCCTCTCTTTGTCTCTGTCTCTTCCTTTCTTTCTCTGTGTGTTTCTATTTCTATGTCAATGTCTCTCTGTCTCTCTTACATACAGAGATAGAGAGAAAAAAAGAAACATAGACAGAGAGTGAGACATACACAGACAGAGAAAGAGTCCGAAATGAAGGCAGAGACATACAGAGAGCAGAATAACAGTGAGAAACAGAGACATTAGAGAGAAGGGAAGACAGAAACATGAGAAAGAAAGAGAGAGGCAGACAGACAGAGAGACAGAAAGATAGAGACATAGATAGAATGAGAGACACACACATAGATAGAAAGAAGGGGGTCAGAGACTGAGAGAGAGAGAGAGAGAGAGAGAGAGAGAGAGAGAGAGAGAGAGAGAGAGAGAGAGAGAGAGAGAGAGAGAGAGAGAGAGAGAAACAAAAAGAGAGACACTGTGAGAGAGACGTAAACAGAGACACACAGAGAGAGAGAGAGAGAGAGAGAGAGAGAGAGAGAGAGAGAGAGAGAGAGAGAGAGAGAGAGAGAGAGAGAGAGAGAGACTTCAAACTTCAAATACTTTATTTTACAAGAATAAGAATTTAGGCTGGGCCTTGTCTTCCATTCTGTCCTTGGTTCTGTGCATGCAATACATAACTAATACTATAAATGAACATTAAGACACAGGAACATCGCCAACAGAAACAACAACAGTAATATAGCAAGGACATGGTAGGCACAGCATCAACAATAAACAAGCAAAACAGAAAACCAAACGACCAAAAAAACTAGCAAACAAATAAATAAATAAAATAACACTTGCCACCACAATTTACTTCTTCTACTACCATTACTACTCCCACTACTATTAATGCTACTACCACCATCACCACACCACCACTACTACTGACTGAACTACTACTATTGCTTGCCTCTGTTTCAATGCTGTCCATTCATCTAGTCCTGCCTACCTCTCTGATCTCGTTCACCTGTACTCACCCTCCAGGTCTCTCCGTTCCTCTTCTGACAAACTTATCCTTTCTATTCCTCGTACAAACACTAAGACATATGGTGAACGTTC
The DNA here is from genome assembly GCA_017654935.2 of Phymorhynchus buccinoides. NCBI lineage: Eukaryota > Metazoa > Mollusca > Gastropoda > Neogastropoda > Raphitomidae > Phymorhynchus > Phymorhynchus buccinoides. The sequence goes on along the minus strand of CM065701.1, from coordinate 16,740,180 downwards.
CTTTTCTTTCAGCGCCCCTTCTGTCTGGAACACCCTACCATATGAACTTCGTTCTGCTAAATCTTTCCAGTCTTTCAAAACCGCTCTTAAAACTCACCTCTTCCGGCAAACCTCTGATTTCTTCCTTGTCCTGTTTCCTGCCTTAAAATGATGTCCCCAACATTGTGGGTGGGTGGGTGTGCGCGCGTATGTGGGTGTGGGCGTGTGCGTGCGTGCGTGTTGTGGCTGTGTGCATGTTTGTGATAGTTGATATTGTAGTAGCTTATTTATGATTTATGTATTTATTTAAACAATTGTGAAGCGCCGTGAGCTCAAGAGAGAAAGGGCACTCTATAAATGTTATTTATTTATTATTATTATTATTATTATTACTACTACTACCACTACTACTATACTACTACTACTACTACTACTACTACTACTACTACTACTACTACTACTACAGTACCACAGTAATTTAACAACGACATGGTAGGCAGAGCATCAACATCAGTAATAAAAACAAGCAAAACAGAAAACCAATCGGCCAAACAAAGAACTAAATGGAAAAAAACCCATTACTTCCACCTCAATTTACTTCTTCTCCTACCATTACCATTCCTACTGCTATTACTGCTACTACCACTACCACCATCACAGAGAGAGAGGGAGAGAGAGAGAGAGAGAGAGAGAGAGAGAGAGAGAGAGAGAGAGAGAGTATGGGAGGGATACAGAGAAAGAGAGAGAGAGAGAGAGAGAGAGAGAGAGAGAGAGAGAGAGAGAGAGAGAGAGAGAGAGAGAGAGTGTGTGAAAAACAGAGAAAGGCAAAGAGAGAGTCAGAAAGAGAGACAGGGGCACACAGAGAAAGATGCAGAAAGACAAAAAAGCACAAACACACAGAGAGATAGCCAAACAAAAAAAGACAAAGAGAGAGAAAGAGTGTGAGGGAAAAAATAATAGCCATATGAGGTTAGATAGCCACTGTCAACCGGAAACGACCCACGCAAGGGACATCACTCATCCTAACCTTCTTACTCGGTTGTGCAATAGTGCACAATATTTTTGCATCCGTGTGTGTTAGCATGTGTACCAGAATGCCTGTGTGTGTGTGTGTGTGTGTGTGTGTGTGTGTGTGTGTGTGTGTGTGTGTATGTGTGTGCATGTGAATTTAAGTCAAGTTAAGTCAACATTATCTTTATTGTGTGTGCGTGTGGGTGAGAAATGAATTCTATCACTTTCATCTTCCCTTTGATGTTTGACATAATGAAGCCGAGCCTTTTGTTATTGACAACAACCCGCTGAAATCATACTGATACATGTCTCGCTTTCTGTCACTCTCCTGAAGATGACTTTGAACGCATGCATTGATTTAAGGTAGCTTTTGACTTTAGTCATTGTTTCATCTTTATGACTTAACCCTTTCACCGCCAGCCATTTTGTATCCAACATTATCCAATAAACTTACATTGGGTAAAATTGTCTGAAATATTGGGGATTCCTTTACTACATGCTTAAAGAAAGGCCTATCCTTAACTCCCCAAATCAAGAACACAAATACCATTGGATAACAGACCCTGAAATCAAGGTTTTTACTGACATGGGTGTTCAATCATTGTGGTGCAAAAATGCGACATTGGCGGTGAAAGGGTTAAAGTCACACATTGACGTCATCGCTTGCTCACTCTCTCTCTTCTTGAATGATACATTTTGTTTAATGAAAAGACTGTTAGACACATAAAAGGAGTGTGCATGACGCACTTATTGCGGTAGTATACTAACACACACTTAACGCCTTGACTGCCACCAACGTATCACATGCTGACCTGATGAAATCACTGATGACGTCATCAGATGAAGAGGAATAACTCTGATATGCTGGCTTTTTCTCCAACACAGTCAAGAGAGTTATTTCCCCAGACCAGATTGGCTCTATCAGTTGTCTTTTTCATAGCATGTTTTTCACAACAAATTTTTCTTTAATTTTCTCTGGCTGCCAAGGGGTTAGGCACAAACACACACACAATGAACAAACTGGTACATGTACACATACCATATTTTTCGGACTATAAGGCGTGCCTGATTATAAAGCGCACCCCCCAAATTTTACACAACATTCAGATTCTGTCATTATATTTTTTTACTATTTTAGTAGTCATATTATAAGGCGCAGGGGTCTCAGTCTGGGTAAAAAAGTATTGCCTTATAGTCCGAAACATATGGTACATGTACACATATATATACATAAACGTATACACACAAACATACATGTACTTACACACACGCACACACACACACACACCACCACCACCACCACCACCAACAACAACAACAACAACAACAACAATACAAACACAGACACAAACTCTCCATAACACAACACAAAAATGC
>CM065701.1:16725313-16735313 GCA_017654935.2 Phymorhynchus buccinoides | reverse complement strand
AGAGAGAGGAGAGAGAGAGAGAGAGAGAGAGAGAGAGAGAGAGAGAGAGAGAGAGAGTGTGAAAAACAGAGAAAGGCAAAGAGAGAGTCAGAAAGAGAGACAGGGGCACACAGAGAAAGATGCAGAAAGACAAAAAAGCACAAACACACAGACAAACAAAAAAAGACAAAGAGAGAGAAAGAGTGTGAGGGAAAAAATAATAGCCATATGAGGTTAGATAGCCACTGTCAACCGGAAACGACCCACGCAAGGGACATCACTCATCCTAACCTTCTTACTCGGTTGTGCAATAGTGCACAATATTTTTGCATCCGTGTGTGTTAGCATGTGTACCAGAATGCCTGTGTGTGTGTGTGTGTGTGTGTGTGTGTGTCTGTGTGTGCATGTGAATTTAAGTCAAGTTAAGTCAACATTATCTTTATTGTGTGTGCGTGTGGGTGAGAAATGAATTCTATCACTTTCATCTTCCCTTTGATGTTTGACATAATGAAGCCGAGCCTTTTGTTATTGACAACAACCCACTGAAATCATACTGATACATGTCTCGCTTTCTGTCACTCTCCTGAAGATGACTTTGAACGCATGCATTGATTTAAGGTAGCTTTTGACTTTAGTCATTGTTTCATCTTTATGACTTAACCCTTTCACCGCCAGCCATTTTTTATCCAACATTATCCAATAAACTTACATTGGGTAAAATTGTCTGAAATATTGGGGATTCCTTTACTACATGCTTAAAGAAAGGCCTATCCTTAACTCCCCAAATCAAGAACACAAATACCATTGGATAACAGACCCTGAAATCATGGTTTTTACTGACATGGGTGTTCAATCATTGTGGTGCAAAAATGCGACATTGGCGGTGAAAGGGTTAAAGTCACACATTGAGGTCATCGCTTGCTCACTCTCTCTCTTCTTGAATGATAAATTTTGTTTAGTGAAAAGACTGTTACACACATAAAAGGAGTGTGCATGACGCACTTATTGCGGTAGTATACTAACACACACTTAACGCCTTGACTGCCACCAACGTATCACATGCTGACCTGATGAAATCACTGATGACGTCATCAGATGAAGAGGAATAACTCTGATATGCTGGCTTTTTCTCCAACACAGTCAAGAGAGTTATTTCCCCAGACCAGATTGGCTCTATCAGTTGTCTTTTTCATAGCATGTTTTTCACAACAAATTTTTTCTTTAATTTTCTCTGGCTGTCAAGGGGTTAGGCACAAACACACACACAGACACACATGAACAAACTGGTACATGTACACATACCATATTGTTCAGACTATAAGGCATGCCTGATTATAAGGCGCACCCCCCAAATTTTACACAACATTCAGATTCTGTCATTATATTTTTTTACTATTTTAGTAGTCATATTATAAGGCGCAGGGGTCTCAGTCTGGGTAAAAAAGTATTGCCTTATAGTCCGAAACATATGGTACATGTACACATATATATACATAAACGTATACACACAAACATACATGTACTTACACACACACGCACACACACACACACACCACCACCACCACCAACACAGACACAAACTCTCCATAACACAACACAAAAATGCGGACTCACTGGAATCGCTGCCATCAGATTCCAGACTACTTTCTGAGTCCAAGATCCTCTCGAGGCGTGGTACTTTCCGCTTTGACCTCTCGAGGTGTGGTACTTTCGGCGCTAACCTCTCGAGGCGTGGTACTTTCGGCTTTAACCTCTCGAGGTGTGGTACTTTCGGCGCTAACCTCTCGAGGCGTGGTACTTTCCGCTTTAACCTCTCGAGGCGTGGTACTTTCGGCGCTAACCTCTCGAGGCGTGGTACTTTCGGCTTTAACCTCTCAAGGCGTGGTACTTTCGGCTTTAACCTCTCGAGGCGTGGTACTTTCGGCTGTAAGTCCAACTCAACTGAGGAATCGCTGGAATAGGTTTCATCCGAGACGTCATCTGTTTCCGGTGCCACATCCACTAATGGTGCCCCTTCCATGATCGGTAGCTGACTCCCCGTTTGGCCACGGATCACGATGCTGTCAGTACATTCCACGGGGGCTTCAGTTGCTGCAGATTCTTCAGAAGACCCAGCCTCTTGCTCCGCCGGTCCTAGATCTGGAGGTTTCTTTGGCTGGTACAAGGACAACCGCAGATTTGCGTCGCCAACTTTGTGAGGCATGGACAGCAGTCTCTGAGCAACTGTGACAAATGTTCAACATACAAAGTTGAAATAAGTTTTCCTTCAAAAAGAATTCATTTCAGACTCTCTCTCTCTCTCTCTCTCACTCTCTCTCTGTGGAGACATACAGAGAGAGAGAGAGAGAGAGAGAGAGAGAGGGAGGGAGGGAGAGAGGGAGAAATAGAGAGAGACAGAGACACAGATGAGAGAAAAAAAGAAACATAGACAGAGAGTGAGACATACACAGACAGAGAAAGAGTCCGAAATGAAGGCAGAGACATACAGAGAGCAGAATAACAGTGAGAAACAGAGACATTAGAGAGACAGAGACACACGGAGAGAGAGACAGAGACAAGGGAAGACAGAAACATGAGAAAGAAAGAGAGAGGCAGACAGACAGAGAGACAGAAAGATAGAGACATAGATAGAACGAGAGACACACACATAGATAGAAAGAGGGGGGTCAGAGACTGAGACTGAGAGAGAGAGAGAGAGAGAGAGAGAGAGAGAGAGAGAGAGAGAGAGAGAGAGAGAGAGAGAGAGAGAGAAGAGAGAGAAACAGAAAGAGAGACAGAGAGAGACATAAACAGAGACACAGAGAGAGAGAGAGAGAGATAAAGAGAGAGAGACAGACACAGAGAGAGAGAGAGAGAGAGAGAGAGAGAGAGAGAGAGAGAGAGAGAGAGAGAGAGAGAGAGAGAGAGAGAGAGAGAGAGAGAGAGAGAGAGAGAGACTTCAAACACTTTATTTTACAAGAATAAGAATTTAGGCTGGGCCTTGTCTTCCATTCTGTCCTTGGTTCTGTGCATGCAATACATAACTACTACTATAAATGAACATTGAGACACAGGAAAATCGCCAACAGAAAAACAACAAACAGTAATATAGCAAGGACATGGTAGGCACAGCATCAACAATAAACAAGCAAAACAGAAAACCAAACAACCAAAAAACCTAGCAAACAAATAAATAAATAAAATAACACTAGTGCCACCACAATTTACTTCTTCTACTACCATTACTACTCCCCACTACTATTACTGCTACTACCACCATCACCACACACCACTACTACTGACTGAACTACTACTATTGCTTGCCTCTGTTTCAATGCTGTCCATTCATCTAGTCCTGCCTACCTCTCTGAATGGTAGTATAATAACACACACTTAACTCCTTGACTGCCACCAACGTATCACATGCTGACCTGATGACATCACTGATGACGTCATCAGATGAAGAGGAATAACTGATATGCTGGCTTTTTTCTCTAACACAGTCAAGAGTGTTATATCCCCAGACCAGATTGTCTCTATCTATCAGTTGTCTTTTTCATAGCATGTTTTCCACAACAATTTTTTCTTTAATTTTCTCTGGCAGTCAAGGGGTTAAGCACAAACACACCACACAGACACACACACACACATGCCAATGCAAACACATGAACAAACTGGTACATGTATCAGACCTGCCTACTTGGAATTTTCCCAATCAGTAGCCCAGCCATCAATTTTCAGTAGCATGGCAAAATTTTTCGTAGCAACCACAAACGACGGCAACCAATTTGTTCTCTTCCTGAGCCGAAACGTACTGTTTATGTTTCGCTGATTGAACGTGTTGACGGTCGTCTCTACCGCCATGATTCACAGAGAAGTCTGCATGGCAGAGGTTGCAGTGAGCATGGTTCGCACCAAGTCGACTTCTGACGATGCAAGGCCACTCCTCCGTGTAAGCTATTTTGAAAACTTGTGCGGCAGGCCGATGTTTTTTCTTAGAACAAGATGGTGTGCCAGATGATTTTCGTTTTCTGGTTTGGGTTCGGTTTTTCTTCGTTTGAAACATCTCCCGAATCGCTACTGCTGCTGGAGTCCGCCATTTTTTTCAGAGAAAGTAATAAGAACGCATGCGCAGTCACTTTGATAAAAACGGAAGTGACTAGGTTATCGCGCGTGACACAGCGTCTGCTCTTAGAAACAGACAAAACCGGGAACGGCATAAGGAAAAATAAAATGCGGCAGCATTTTGTTTTTCTCCGTAGCAATGTTAACAGACCTGTTTACCCCACCTACACAAGTCTTTAGTAGTCTGGATAGCTGAAATGAGTAGTTTTGGTGCAAAATGTGTAGTTTTATTCATTAAACCATCTAACAATGTTTACTGAAAATGAGTAATTAGAGCATTATTTTTCAAATTTGAAGAGTAGTAGAGGTCCAAATTGAGTAGAATACTACTCGAAAAGAGTAGAGTAAACAGGTCTGTGTTAAGGTTGCCGTAGCTCCGTAGCAAAGCTTTATTTTTCGTAGCTGCTATGGCCAAATCGTAGCAGTAGGCAGGTCTGATGTATACATACCATATTTTTCGGACTATAAGGCATGCCTGGTTATAAGGCGCACCATCCCAAATTTTACACAAAATTCAGATTCTGTTATTATATTTTCTTACTATTTCAGTAGTCATATTATAAGGCGCAGGGGTCTCAGTCTGGGAAAAAAAGTATTGCCTTATAGTCCGAAACATATGGTACATGTACACATATATATACATTAACTGTATACACACAAACATACATGTACTTACACACACGCACACTGCACACACACACACCACACCACCACCCACCAACAACAACAATACAAACACAGACACAAACTCTCCATAACACAACACAAAAATGCGGACTCACTGGAATCGCTGCCATCAGATTCCAGACTACTTTCTGAGTCCAAGATCCTCTCAAGGCGTGGTACTTTCCGCTTTGACCTCTCGAGGTGTGGTACTTTCGGCGCTAACCTCTCGAGGCGTTGTACTTTCCGCTTTAACCTCTCGAGGCGTGGTACTTTCGGCGCTAACCTCTCTAGGCGTGGTACTTTCGGCTGTAAGTCCAACTCAACTGAGGAATCGCTGGAATCGGTTTCATCCGAGACGTCATCTGTTTCCGGTGCCACATCCACTAATGGTGCCCCTTCCATGATCGGTAGCTGACTCCCCGTTTGGCCACGGATCACGATGCTGTCAGTACATTCAACGGGGGCTTTAGTCGCTGCAGATTCTTCAAACGGCCCAGCCTCTTGCTCCGCCGGTCCTAGATCTGGAGGTTTCTCTGGCTGGTACAAGGACAACCGCAGATTTGCGTCGCCAACTTTGTGAGGCATGGACAGCAGTCTCTGAGCAACTGTGACAAATGTTCAACATACAAAGTTGAATTAATTTTTCCTTCAAAAAGAATGTTAAAGTTTCCATTTATTTGGGTGCTAAAGTACTACAGTGGAACCTCCCTTACAAGACCTTCAACAATCATCCAAAATGAGGTCTTATAAGGGAGGTAATTTTAATACTTACAAAGAAGGGCAATGTCTCAGAGAAGTAGGTCTTATGTGGGAGGGAGTCTTAAAATGGGAGGTCTTATAAGGGAGATTCCACTGTAATAGCAAAGTCTTCTTTTCTTCGGACACAGAATATCTATTAAGAGCTTTGTCATGCTTTGGAAAACTCTGCAGGATTAGATGACGAAAGTTCGTTTAACATCCTCTAGCCTGGAACAGGCACATATCATATATGGGACATTAATAACTATAAAGATAGTGGGACGATCCTGGAGGTACTGCAATACCAGGAAAGTCTCAAAGTTTTTTTTAATAACCAATACAAGATGATTTCACCCTTTGACTCAGCAGGATTAGATTTGTATTTGGTACTTTATAGTCACAGAGGTGTCTCTGTGAAATTCGAGTTGCTCCCACCTTGACAGTGAATCACAGTCAGAGGCGTGCCACTCATTTTTCTTTCTTTTTTTGCATATGATTTTTGTGTGACTTATGTTTAATATATGAGTGTGTGTGTGTAAATATTGACCAAATGACAACTTTTTCGTTGCCACTGGATTTAATATGTGCTAAGTGCATGGGCACACGGGACCTCGGTTTATCGTCTCATCCGAAAGACTCCACATTCATACTGTAAGTCCTAGTGCAAAATGAGAGGAAAACTCCCCTGTACCCAGGTTCGAACTTGGGTTTAGTTACTTGAAACGAGTTGAACACGTTATCTCTGTCCACTCTACACTAAATATAAAATAAGGAAAAAAATAATCACACACACCTAATCCCTTTGGCTGAAGCACTAAAAAAGACAGTGCAACCTAATCCCTTTAGCTGAAGCACTAGAAAAGAGTGTGCAACCTAGTCCCTTTGGCTGCAGCACTATAAAAGAAAACCTAATCGCTTTGGCTACAGCACAAGAAAAGACAGTGCAACCTAATCCCTTTGGCTGTAGCACTAGAAAAGAGTGTGCAACCTAGTCCCTTTGGCTGCAGCACTATAATAGAAAACCTAATCGCTTTGGCTACAGCACAAGAAAAGACAGTGCAACCTAATCCCTTTGGCTGAAGCACTAGAAAAGAGTGTGCAACCTAGTCCCTTTGGCTGCAGCACTATAATAGAAAACCTAATCGCTTTGGCTACAGCACTAAGAAAAGACAGTGCAACCTAATCCCTTTGGCTGTAGCACTAGAATAGACAACCAAATCCCTTTGGCTGCAGCACTAGAAAAGACAGTGCAACCTAATAATCCCTTTGGCTTCAGCATGAGAATAGACAACCTAATCCCTTTGGCTGCAGCACTAGACAAGACAGTGCAACCTAATCAATTTTGGCTGCAGCACTAGAATAGACAACCTAATCCATTTGGCTGCAGCACTAGAAAAAGACTGTGCTACCTAATCCCTTTGGCTGCAGCACTAGAAATAGACAACCTAATCCCTTTGGCTGCAGCACTAGAAAAGACCGTGCTAACCTAATCCCTTTGGCTGCAGCACTAGAATAGACAACCTAATCCCTTTGGCTGGAGCACTAGAAAAGACAGTGCAACCTAATAGTAATAATCCCTTTGGCTGCAGCATGAGAAAAGACAACCTAATCCCTTTGGCTGCAGCACTAGAAAAGACAGTGCAACCTAATCAATTTTGGCTGCAGCACTAGAATAGACAACCTAATCCCTTTGGCTGCAGCACTAGAAAAGACAGTGCAACCTAATCCCTTTGGCTGCAGCACTAGAATAGACAACCTAATCCCTTTGGCTGCAGCACTAGAAAAGACAATGCAACCTAATAATCCCTTTGGCTGCAGCATGAGAAAAGAGACAACCTAATCCCTTTGGCTGCAGCAGTAGAAAAGACAGTGCAACCTAATCAATTTTGGCTGCAGCACTAGAATAGACACAACCTAATCCCTTTGGGCTGCAGCACTAGAATAGACAACCTAATCCCTTTTGGCTGCAGCACTAGAAAAGACAGTGTTAATTGTTTAAGATGCACTCATGACTATAGGGCCAGCTGGCATTCCATTTGAAGTTTGTTTATAAGCAACTGCAAACTCACTCTTTCTCTCTTAGCAGCCTTTTGCCTCTCTCTTCTCTTCTCTCTCTCTCTCTCTCTCTCTCACACACACACATGTGCTGCAAAAATAGATTTTGCCTTATATATATTTGATCAAAGGAAGTAATATAAACCACCACAGTTATCTCCCATCAATCCACCTAAAGCGCCTAATGGTCATTTTTCCTAATTACTCTTAAATTCCTTTTTCTTCTTGTCAAAATATCTGATTCACCCTTCCTTTATAACACAAGTCTCAATTTCCCAGCTTCTTTGTGTTTTGATTATTATCCTTAATTCTAATCACAAAGTCAGCATCCTCATTAATGTCCAATCACGCATGTCACTATCCTTATTAACCCCTTCCCTGCCTGGCTACGAGACGGTCTCGTACTTAATAATGTCATAACTTATGATGTCATAAGCCTGGGATGATGTTTTTTTGGCTTAGATAAGCCAGAAAGGATACATCTCTAGACCATTTTCTCAGATTTAGTCTAACAGATGTCTTAAACTTTATATTAAAAAAATCGATAATTTCTATATTTTCCTTTGGCAGTGAAGGGGTTAATGGGATCATCCCAAAAGTCAGAGCATTTGAACACTATGGTACAAAAATGCATCAGCCAGGGATGACAACATTACGTGTGTGACCGTTTTTTTTATTATCCCGCCACATGGGCAGCCACACTCCGTCTTCGGGGGATTTGGGAGACTGATGATGTTATGCTAGGAGCTTGTCATTGCTAAAGACAATCCCTGCATAACTATGCATAGCATAACATTTTGATGTAGCCTTGGTGTTCTAGCCTATGTCAATTGGTCTGACATAGTCTTAAGCTAGGGATACATTTTTTTTATAAAATTATAAAGAGAGACTCACTAAAATATCCAATTGAACCCCTTAAAAATCTACAGACACACTTCGTGCACCGATTCTGACCCCCATGTTTTCAAAAATAGTTCTAATAGAATTAACCCCCTTGACTGCCAGAGAAAATGAAAGAAAAACAATCATTGGGCAAATCATGCCATGAAAAAGACAACTGATAGAGACAATCTGGAAAAATGGTCTGGGGATATTGACCTCTTGACTGTGCAAGAGCAAAAGCCAGCATGTCAGGGTTATTCCTCTTCATCTGATGACATCATCAGTGATGTCATCAGGTCAGTAGGTAATAGGTTGGTGGCAGTCAAAAACAAAACACATTCTCACACAACCCACCTTCCGGATCCTCAAAGGTGATGAGGATCCTCTTCTCGTCCTCCTCCACCACCAACGATCTGATCTCCCCTCCGCCTCTCCTGGGGTTTTCGAAGTAGTACTGGTAGAGGTCGGGGTATTTCAGGTCGCCGTTCTCTATCACGAGGGTGGATGAAGGCAATGATGGGCTCTCCACTGCAGTTTGGGTCGCTGGCTGCGGTTGCTGTTTCAAGCTGTCGGCTGGCTCTGTCACTTTTTTGTCTGCTGCTGGATCGACACACCAATACATACATATATATATAAATTAAAAAAAAGTAAATCAGCACATTTTATTCTTTTCAGAACAGAACAATTCGTAAAGTTAAACTTAAAGTAAACTGAGTTTGTTTCTGAAGTTCACAAATACAGACATTGGACACAGAAAAGTTTTATCAAAGCAAATTATATATATATATATCAGGGCTCCCAATCGTCCCACAAAACAAGCAGTACCAGGAAGGCCCAAATAGCTATGAGATACGGTCTAAGGGAAGCAATCGAAGCATAAATGAGTGTACTTTGACTTTGAACAGTAAGCTCCCTTGAATAGCGTTACTTGTGGGTGCAAAAATAAATGGGAAATTCAAACGGCAGTTGTCTGCCGTCATGACCTGAGCAGAGACTCACATTAACCGCAGACATCTGGCGTTATGACTCCAGTGAGTTTATCAAAATAATAAAAGTACCAAGACAGACGTCATTTGACAAAGCGAACACACCAGGATTACCATAAATGGAACATAGCGAAACGACTAATGGCAAGAGAGAGAAGAGAAAGAGGAGCGGAGCTTTATGACGGGGGACCAGGTGGTTTTCATCGTTGCTTTGAAAGCAGAGAGGGTCCGGTCGCTGATGGCGGGAGAGAGGAAGTTTCGTTTCCAGCTGGTGGTCCTGGGACAGCAAAAGGCGCCGACCAAAGAGTTGAAAGCTCGATACCTAGGGATCTGGAGAGAAATAGGGTCAGAAATGTAACGTAAATGCTGAGCTTGCGTGTAGATGGAAATAGTGCCAGAGGTAAGATGGAGCAGTTATGGATAGAATTTATAGCAAAGTTGTATTAATTATTACTAAGTTCGTCTGTGACAGGAAGCCAGTGGTGTTCAATGAAGCAGTAGAGGGCTAAATGATAACACACAAACAAAAAAAACACACACACACAAGTATATCTCTCCTCTCTAAAATTTCATATTCAAAATTTTCACGG
>CM065701.1:16721838-16724813 GCA_017654935.2 Phymorhynchus buccinoides | reverse complement strand
TTGCAACGTCATTGCCAAAGAAGGGACGTTATATAGGCCGCGAGGCCTAGGCTTGAGAAGACTCTTGTCCCTACTACTAATACTACTACTGACTACAACTTTGTTGGACTCCATAAGGCTGGAGGAAACGCCCGTTCTAGCGCTGTATTAACGTCTGGAGAAAACGACGGTTGCTCAGCGTGAAGTAATAGTGATGGATGGAGGATAAGACAGGAGGCAAATGGAAGAGGCTAGAAGATAAGAAGGAGAAGGGAGATGGGTAGGTGGGGAAGGAGCAGGGGGAAAACAAACACGACCAAACAAGACTAAAGGTAAGGGACATTGACAACTTTGTAAAGTGGTGTGATGACAGTCTTCTTCTCTTAAAGGGGCATAACTGACGGATGAGTTATCGGAGGCAAGAAACAACGTCGAGATCACAAGAATGTGCACCCTTTACACGGATCGCAAATCATTCACTGATGCTCTGGTTTCCTAGAAAACAAACCGTCAAATCGGCATATGAAAATAGGTCGCTCGTGTAAAGAATTCGCCGGAAGTAATCTTTTGAATTCTTCGCATACTTCGGATATTTGCGCATGCGCTGTCGTGCAATGTCGTTGCTAGGAAAAATAAATATTTGTTTTATCTATTTTGTATTGTTTTACTCTAGTATTTTTGAAGAATTGTCAAGAAAAGATTTTTACTTGAACGATGCTTTAAAAAAAGGAGCCTTAGTCGTAACTATGGCCTTAGCGAAGTGGGGTTCTACCTTTCACTCAGTTTCAAGATGGCGGAAGACGCAAGACTAGTGTTCTTCTTAAAAAATAAAAAAGTTGACCCTTCCTGTACCAAGGTTGAGAAGGACTGCATGTAAAAAAAAGTAGCAGTTCGCAATGCTACTTTTTTTCATGAGCGAAGAAATTAATTGCCGATCATGAAAATTCTTCGACCAGAAAAAAAAGTAGCAGTCTTTATTACTCGCAATATACCACCACCCATTACTACTTACTACCACTCACTACTGTACTACTACAACTTCTAGTACTACTACTGCTACTCCTACTACAACAACTAATACAATTACTTGGTCACATCGTGTACTGCATGCAAACAAGTAGCAGTTCGCATTGCTACTTTTTTTCATGATCGAAGAATTGAAATGCCGATCATGAAATGTCTTCGCCCATAAAAAAAAGTAGCAGTCTATATCAATACTACTACTACTACCACCATTACTACTACTACCACACCATAACACTATTACTGCTTCTACTACTGCTACTACTACTACTATACAAATACTACAACTACTTGTCACATAGTGTAATGCATGTAAAAAAGTATCAGTTCGCACTGCTACTTTTTTTTATGAGCGAAGAATTTAAATGCCGATCATGTAAATTCTTCGCCCATAAAAAAAAGTAGCAGTCTTTATAACTAGCACTATACCACCACCATTACTAATACTACCAGTACCACTACTACTACTACTACTACTTACTATACTACTACTATACTACTTACTATACTACTACTACATACAAAAACTACTACAATACTTTCAACATCGTTTGTACGCATGTAAAAAAGTAGCAGTTCGCCACTGTCCTTTTTCATGAGGCGAAGAATTTTAAATGCCGATAATGTGAAATTCTTCGCCCTAAAAAAAAAAGTAGCAGTCTTATTACTAGCACTATACACCACCAATTACTACTACTACCACTACCATCCTTACTACTCATACTAAATACTTAACGGTACTACTACTATTATACAACTACTACAATTGCTTGTCAAATCGTGTACTGCATGTAAAAAAGTAGAAGTGCGCACTGCTACTTTTTTTCATGAGCGAAGAATTTAAATGACGATCATGAAAATACTTCGCCCATAAAAAAAAAAGTAGCAGTCATTATTACTAGCACTATACCACCACCATTACTACTACTACCATTACTACTACTACAACAACTAATACTGATACTACTACTACTATACAACTACTACAATTAATTGTCACAACGTGTACTGAATGCAAAAAAAGTAGCAATTCGCACTGCTACATTTTTTCATTGAGCGAAGAAATTAAAAGCCGATCATGAAAATTCTTCGCCCATAAAAAAAAAAGTAGCAAGACTTTATTATAAGCACTATACCACCACAATACTACTACTACTCTACTACTATACTACTACTACCACTACCACTACTACTACTACTTACTACTACTACTACTACTACTACTACTACTATACAAATACTACAATTACTTGTCACATCGTGTACTGCATGTAAAAAAAAAGTAGCAGTTCGCACTGCTACTTTTTTTCATGAGCGAAGAATTTAAATGCCGATCATGAAATTTCTTCGCCCATAAAAAAAAAAGTAGCAGTCTTTATTACTAGCACTATACCACCATCATTAATACTACTACCACTACCACTACTACTACTACTACTACTTACTACTATACTACCACTACTATACTACTACTACAATTACGTGTCACATCGTGTACTGCATGCAAAAAAGTAGCAGTTCGCACTGCTACTTTTTTTCATGAAGCGAAGAATTTAAATGCCGATCATGAAAATTCTTCGCCCATAAAAAAAAAGTAGCAGTCTTTATTACTAGCACTATACCACCACCATTACTAACTACTACACTACCACACTACACTACTACTACTACTACTACTACTACTACTACTACTACTACTACTATACAACTACTACAATTACTTGTCACATCGTGTACTGCATGTAAAAAAGTAGCAGTTCGCACTGCTACTTTTTTTCATGAGCGAAGAATTTAAATGCCGATCATGAAAATTCTTCGCCCATAAAAAAAGTAGCAGTCTTTATTACTAGCACTATACCACCACCATTACTACTACTACCACTACCACTACTTGTACTGCATGCAAAAAAGTACTACTACTACTACTACTACTACTACTAACTATACAACTACTACAATTACTTGTCACATCG
>CM065701.1:16679338-16714338 GCA_017654935.2 Phymorhynchus buccinoides | reverse complement strand
CCCGCGGACATACTTTTTAATAAAAAAAAACTACTATACTAAATTTGCACAAACCTTTTTCACTAACAATTACTAACGCACTGAATAACCTTCCAAACGAAGCAGTAAAGCATCGTCACTAAATGCATTCAAGAACTCATTAGATCGATATTTTCAAAATATTGTGGTAAATTTAAATAAATTAGGCTAATAAAACACGACTGCCTAAGTAGTCAAAAATTGGTAATGCCGATACAACATAAATAACAACAAGAACCAATCTAGAGGGCAAAAGGCTGAAAAGCCTATAGTGCCATGATATGATATGATATGCAGTAATATCATTGTCAAATCTAACAATTTTATGTTTTATTACTTAAAGTTAGACTATAGAAATTGTCATGATAACATGAGCCTGATGATGAGGGAAACAGGAAGTAATACAACAAAGCACTAATCTATCTAACAAGGTCATCTTGATGAACAAAACCCCGAACGCCCGCGTTGTTGCTGGTAATGTTTCGGAAACTTATTGACTTCCCTTTATCAAAGTCAAACACAATCATATTATCTTGAGGCAGAAAATGCAAGAGCAACAGTGCAAGCCTTTCTCTGTTTGTCTAGAGCTGTCTCTCTCCCCTCCCCTCTGCACCCCTCTCTCTCTTTGAGTGCCCACACAAGGATCATTTTATGATTGGTATTTAATTAAATACGCAGAACAATTAGTAGTAGTAGTAGTAGTAGTTAGGGACAGAACAAGCCGTGATTGACCCCCACCAGTCTGCTTACAGGGCTGGTCACAGCACAGAGGCTGCACTCCTGAAAGTTGTAAATGATCTTCTTCTTGCTCTTGATGATGACAAAGTCTCTTTTCTATCCCTTTTAGACCTTTCCGCAGCATTTGACACCATCGATCACGATATTCTGCTTTCTAGACTCCAAACTTCATTTGGCATTCAGGGCACAGTTCTTACCTGGCTAAAATCTTATCTCAATGATCGTTTCCAGGCAGTTGTTGTCAATGGTCTGTCTTCGTCTACAACACCTCTCACCTGCGGGGTTCCACAAGGCTCTGTCCTTGGGCCTGTACTGTTCGCTATGTGTCTGACGTTATTGACCAGCACTCCTTGTCGCATGAGAGCTTCGCTGACGACACTCAAATGTACAAGTCAAGCACTATATCTGAACTCACAGATGCAGTTAGCAAAATTCAAAGCTGTTTCCATGATTTAAAACAATGGATGTCTATGAATAAGCTGCAGCTTAATGACGACAAAACAGAACTTCTGCTCATTGCCCCTCCCAAACTCCAAAACCACCCCTCTCTTCCTTCTTCTGTTAGCATTGGGAGTTCTGATATTTCGTTCTCATCACAGGCTCGTAACCTTGGCGTGACTTTTGATTCCACCATTTCCTTCAAGCAGCATGTTTCAAATGTCTATAGGGCAGCATATCTGGAAATACGCACGATCAGCTCGATTAGACACTTACTTTCCACTGAAGCCACAAAAACTCTGGTCTGTTCGTTAGTTCTCTCAAGGCTGGATTACTGCAACAGTCTCTTGGCTGGCTCACCAAAGTACCTTCTGGACAAGCTCCAGAAGGTCCAGAATA
This sequence comes from Phymorhynchus buccinoides, assembly GCA_017654935.2. NCBI lineage: Eukaryota > Metazoa > Mollusca > Gastropoda > Neogastropoda > Raphitomidae > Phymorhynchus > Phymorhynchus buccinoides. The sequence continues at coordinate 16,712,745 of CM065701.1, read as the reverse complement.
GTGCCGCCAGACTTGTCTGCAGAACATCTAGACGTCAACATGTCACTCCTCTGTTGCAGTCCCTCCACTGGCTCCCGGTTCAGAGTCGGATTGACTATAAGCTGGCTTCCATCTGTTTCTCTTCTGTCTCTGGTACTGGACCACAATATCTTTCTGACATTCTACACATCTACACCCCATCCCGTCAACTTCGTTCTTCTGCTGACACTCGTCTCTTCCGTGTTCCTTCTGTCAGAACAAAGTCCTTCGGTCAACGTTCTTTCTCCTTTCAGGGACCAACTGTCTGGAATACACTTCCCATCAATATCAGACACTTACCTTCAACTTCTTCCTTCAAGTCTGCTGTGAAGACACACTTTTTTCAACGATCATAATTCTTCCCCCACCAATCCGCTCCTCTCCACCCCCTTGTACTCAGTTTCTGTGAAATGATGAAGTGGCTGTCACATGGCGTGCTCGCGCGCGCGTGTGTGTGTGTGTGTGTGCGTGCGCGCGCGCGTGTGTGTGCCTGTGTGTGTGCGTGTGTGTTTCTGTAAGTTGTGTACCTTTTTCAAGATATGCGTTTTTGTTCATTTGTATATATGTACTTTTCTATATTCTACTCATATAAAATTTATGTATGTTCGTCATGTTCTGATTGTATAAGATAATTATATTCTATGTTGTATTTGTATTAAATATGTAAAGCACTTAGAGCCCTAAATCAGAGAATAGGCGCTATATAAATAATCATTATTATTATTATTAAATCAAATTTTCAAGTTATTTTGTTTGGCCTGTCACCGGTTTGCCGCTGTGGTGTGTGTGTGTGTGTGTGGTGGTGGTGGTGGTGGTGGTGGTGGTGTCGCGTGCAAATCTGTCGCTCGTGCAAATCTGTAGCTCGCTACTATGAGAGTCTGTATTTGCGACAACCACAAATTTCACTTTTTCTGTACTTGAACTGTTTTCTAACCCTAACCCTAACCCTAACCCTATCCCTAACCCTAGAAAAAGGTGAAATTTGTGGTTCATGCTCAATGTCGCAAAATGCCGCAAATACAGACTCTCATAGGTAGCGAGCTGCAGATTTGCACGCCACAGGTGGAGGGAGGGTTACACACGTGTATTTCGTATTGTATTGAATTAATCGACTGCAAGTACAAGATAAATTTCCTTGTTTTAAGATGGGACAATAAATGATGACTGATTGATTGATTCAATGATTGAAATCAGTTGCTATTTAATTAAATCAGCTAATTTGATATGCTTGCTTCAGTTTTGTTTTTTTAATTTTGATATTGGATAAAGCTAGTACAACTAGAAGTAGAACTGAATTACCTCATATGTCATTCATCATGATTCATGGGCCATTGTATTAAGAATTAACGGAATAAGTTCCAATGTTTTTGGTAGATATCTAAAGAAAAGGTTTGGGTTGAAAAGAGTTGTTATGGTATACACATTATAAGTTTATTTTAATTCCTGAAATCAAATACCTAATCCACAAAAGTAAGCTTTTAAAAACAACAACTAATTCAAGTCATTCCGGACATATATCATGTCCGGGAAAAGGCGGAATTAATAGATAGCTGTCAATTTTATTATGCATTTGCTTCAAGTGAAGTAATTCTGAAATCAAATACCTAATCCACAAAAGTAAGCTTTCTTTTTATAACTCATTCAAGTCGTTCAGGACATATGTCTGGAAAAAGGCGGAATTAATAGATAGCTCTAAATTGTATGCATTTGCTTCAAGGGAAGTAATTCTGTGTGCACACCATACCTTGTACCCGTAACCTCAATTTTGCCTCTAACTTTGCTTTTGTAGTGGTTTGTTGTGGGGACACCAATCGGTGTGGAGAGTTTTTAAAGTCTAAAAAAGTCTGATCTACCACTTCCCTATGTCTAAACCTGAAGTAAAAACCAGGTCCTGTAATTTTCTTTCATTTTTCATTTTCGTTATGTATGTTTTGTGTGTGCGTGGCTGGAGTGATTTGTGGGTTTTTTTAATAACTCAAAATCATTGCGATGCAAATGAGTTAATCATGGCAGATCAAATCAGTCATGGTATGTCGTACAATTCTTTCCCCAGGGGCCTGCAACAGGCACAAGACCACCCAGACACTGGGCCATGTGCTCAAAGGCAAGCAGGGGGAGATCATCGTAGCCCTCAACTTTTGGCAGGTTGAGCTGATCATCAACAACAAAGCCATGCTGCATCTGCAGACTGCCAATAGCACTATGCAGAGTGCTGAACAGCTGAAGGGTAAGTGCGTGTACATACATGTGTCTGTCATGTGTGTAGTGTAGTGTGTGTCATTCTGTATGTGTGTTTATGTGTGTGAGAGAGATAGTCTTCTTCTTCTTCTTTCAATTGGGGATGTTTATCCTGCCCCATGCCCAAAGTCTTTGTTTAGGCTGCTATTGCAATATTGGTGCACAGGACCCATGCTTTGTGAGTTCGTGTCATCCATTCCATGAGCAGAACATGGCCTACTCCTACCGAATAGGGGAATGGACCGATGGGCTTTAACGTATGCGCAAGATTAAATTGTGTGTGCGTTCGCACACGGGACCTTGGTTTTTAGGTCTTATCCGAAGGATCAGGAAATAGTACTACAGTATCTTTCCCAAGGACTAAAGTATCTTTCCCAAGGATACAACACCGCAAACGGAGCTGGGTTTGAACCAGGGCACTCGCAAACCCATTGCATAACGAGCGGCGACTAACTGAGCCATGGTGCCTCCTGCATGCCATCTCTTATTGTGCTTTTCCTGCATTTTGCACATTCCTGCACTGACGGCAGGCTCTTGCTCTCACCCCCATCCTCTCTCTTGCCCCCTTTTATCCTTCTCCTCCCTCTCTGTGGCAGGTGCCTAGACATACATGTATGTATGAATCTAGAGACGCTGTTGCTAAACATTGTCTTTTCCAGCTTTGAAATTTATTTGGAAGTGGTGATGAGAATGGCTGCTGAGTGTGACCGCAGAGACAAGATTATCGCCACATCCTATTAAGTTTTGAATTTAACCCTTTCGCTGACAGCCATTTTTCGACCCAAGCATACCATTAAACTTGTCTGGGAAGAGAAAAAAAAATCTGCTATATTGGGAATTCCTCTGTGATAATATGTATAACAGGCCTATCCTTGCCTCCCCAAATTAAGAAAATAAGGTCTTTGGATAACAGGTCCTGATTTGATGTCTTTTAGTGACATGGGAGTTAAACCATTGTGGTGCATAAATGCAACATTTGCGGTGAAAGTGTTAATGCTGGAACAATTATGTGACCCAGCACCACAAAAGGGACATTAAGTGTCAAACTGACCATTCTGAGAACATTATACATTTGAAAACTTCAGACAATTCTCTTTCTAATGATGCAAGTACCATGCTTGTATCTTTTTCCGTTCGATAGTTATGAGCATTCAAAGTTAGTAGGGCGAGCGTCGGCCATTTTGAGAAATCACTGTCTAAAGTCTAGCCTAGCTGAAGAAAATGCATTGACCTACTCATTTTAAAACACTTATAAGACCATTTAGAGACCATATTAAAGATTATTTGTTATAAATATGAAAAATAAGATGTTGGAGAACACAAAAATACCCATAACTCAAAATTGATTTTTAAAAAAAGAAGAGATTTTTGACTTTGCAAGTTTGTTGTGAGAAACTAGCCCAGCGACTTTACCCTTTCGCTGCCAGGAATTTTTCAGCCAAAATATACCATTAACGCTTAACTGGGTAGAGAAAACAAAAAATCTGCAATATTGTGAATTCCTCTTTGACATGTATAACATTAGGCCTATCCTTACCTCCCAAAATTAAGAAAATAGGGTCTTCGGATAACATGCCCTGATTTAATGCCTCTTAAGCTGGCGACAGATTATGTGACTGCCTCATGTGACTCGATCAGGTCGTGATGTTTCACCTCATTTGCATACCATCTTTCTCGATCAGTCTGACTCAGTCGGGCCCTGAGTCAGGTGACAGGGCCGAATAGGGCGGGTTCTAGATTTCACTGATCGAGTCTGATCGAGTCAGATGGCTTGTGACCTCTTCTGTGCGGGAAACAAAATTTGATTGAGTAATATGAGGCAGTCGCATGGTTAGTCGCCAGCTTTAGTGACATGGGTGTTAAGCCATTGTGGTGCATAAATGTGACATTGACAGTGAAAGGGTTAATGTCCCTTTCATGGTGCTGGGTCACATATGTTACTTATGGATGAATTGCCATATAAACATGCAACTTCTAATTGAAAATAAAATGTGGGCATATATGGGTTAATGCTGGAATTAAAGAAGGAATTGGAAGAGACAACTTAGCAACAATTAGTCTCAAGATTCATATCCATCATTATGAATAAAATACTTTTGAATGCAAAAATTTTAGTTGTGTGACTGTGATTATACTTATGTATCAGCGACATTGCGCTAAGTGAAAAATCGTACCTTAGACTCTTTGGGAAAAAGATGTGTATAATTGTAATTGTATGCATCACACAATGATAATATCAGTTCAAAGCTACACAGGAATAATGGTTTAACCCTTTCGCCGCCAGCCATTTTTCAGCAAAAAAACCCACATTAATCTTACCTGGGTAGAGAAAAATAACTCTGTAATATTGTGAATTCCTCTGTGACATGTATAGCATTAGGCCTATCTTTAACTTCCCAAATTATAAAAATTAGGGTCTTCAGATATCAGGCCCTGATTTGAGGCTTTTTAGTGACATGAGTGTTAAACCATTGTGGTGCTAAAAAACGACGTTGGAGGTGAAAGGGTGAAACGAGAATTGTTCAAACTCGGATGATAATTTAAATTTAATAATCATCTCTTGGTTTTGCCCAGACCTAGTGCTGTCCTCCCTGGCCAGGCTGAACTGGAACGGCGAGCGGATCCTGGAGAAAGCCCTGAGCGCCTTCAGGCTGAGGGTGTCCCAGGAGATGATTCCCCAGCTGCTGCAAGGCGTGATGGACACCCTCCACATGGAGCAGTCCTCCCACCGGGTCCAGCGCCTGTTGCAGCAACTCTTCGAGGAATTCCAAGTCAAGCTCCTGGGCGTGGACTGGTCCTCGTTGGTCTTCATCCTGGAGCACAGCAGCGTGGATGACGCCGACCTCGTGGTGGCCACGTCCCGGGAGGCCCAGAGACGCCGGGAGGAGCTGCAGCGGGTCCTGCTGTCCTTCCTCCCCCCAGGAAGCTTGGACCCCTCCGCCGTGACCTGGAGCGTGGGCCGCTATTCCCTGACGGAGGTCGACCGGCGGCTGATGGAGGGTTCCATGGATTCCACGCAGGTGTCCCTGACCCTGAAACTGGCCGGGAGGGAAGCGGAGGAGGTCTCTGGGCTTGTTCACGAAAGCACCGATCAAACCGAGACAACTAAAGGTACCTATCATGACAGCATTTTTTTTTTATATGATGAATGATGATTAATATCAATTATGTCTTATTTTGTATTTTATGCACACCCGTAAATGGGGGGGGGGGGGGGGGGGGGGGGGGGGGGGGGGGGGGGGGGGTCTAAAGTATATATTTGCCAAACCTTTTAAAAATATTTATCACCATCATAAACATAATTTATGTAATTTAGGCAAAGATATGCTCTGGACACCCTCATCTTTACAACCCTCAATTTCAAAGTCTGCTTCGCTCAGTTTTATGAAGGCTGATCCTAACCTAATCCCTTTCCCCAGAATGGTAAGATGTTGACTCTCGACATAATTTTCAAACACGAAAATTTGAGGAAAGAGAGAGAGAGAGAGAGAGAGTGTGTGTGTGTGTGTGTGTGTGTGTGTGTATTTTCAAGACAGATAATAAGATAAAGAAATTGTAGATTTCGGTTTACATATTGGAAAGATATGTGGACATTATGAAAAGAAGGTTTGTTATTTTTATGTCTTTCCTAATTATCTTTATGATATTTATCTCACTGACTTCTCCAATCTTATCTTTCTGCCATTCTCAACTGCTTGGTTTGAACACACAAAATTATGTCTGTCTTAGTACTTTTATTATTTTGATTAACTCATTGTTGTTTTATTGATGTGCTGGAAAATGCGACTCATATCGGGTCAGTGCGTTCTTAAACCCCGAGGAAGTCAAATAAATGACGAAATATTGGAAAGTTTTTATCCTGTTTGTTTTTGTGTTTTTAGCCTGAATGTTTTTTATATATATATATAGTCAAATTGGATATCACCTCAGTAGTTTGCCCTCTTTAGTCAGGTCTATTACTATTAGGTTTTTGAAATAAAAATTTCAGAACATTGTTATTTTGTTCATTTTACATAAGATTTTTACTTTTTCTGGTTTAACTTTGTGCTGGTTTGCTTTTATTGTGGATTTTCGATTTGGTGCAAAGAAGACACCATTCTCTTGTAGAATGTCTTTTTTGCTCAGGTTGGCATCCACTGGACAGTCAAATTGCAGGCCGATCATGCAAACTGATGAGACCTTCTCTTAGGTCGAAACAGCTGTCTTTGCATAGGGCACTGTCCCTCCCCCATTGGGAGAAAAAGTAAATCAGCACATTTATTATTATTTTTTTTAATTTTTTTTTTTTTTTAAAAGGAACACAGAATATTTCAAAACGTTAACTTGTTTCTGAAGTTCACAAATTCATACATTAGATACAGAAAAGTTTCATCAATTCGGCATTTCAAAGGCAACAACTTTTTAGTCCTACAGAGTTATGTGGAGTGGAAAAAGATAACAGATATTTCTGTATTATTTGATTCATCTGTCCTGCACAGCTCACCATCTGATGGTGATCGTTGGTCTATAGGATTTATTTCTCTGTATATATATATATACAGAAAAAGATAACAGCCGCACAAGCCAAACTTCCCACTCCACACAACTCTATGGGACTAAAAAGTTGTTGCATTTGAAATGCCGAATTGATGAAACTTTTCTGTATCTAATGTATGAATTTGTGAACTTCAGAAACAAGTTAACGTTATGAAATATTCTGCGTTCCTTTAAAAACAAAACAAACCAAAAAAAACAACAAAAACCAGTTAACGTTAACTTTGAGTTAATGTTCGTGTTCCAAAAAAAAAAAAAATAATAATAATAATTAAACAAAAAATTATATAAATTGTGCTGATTTACCTTTTCTCCTAACTGGTTTTGTTTCTGAGGTTCACAAATAAAGACATTGGACACAGAAAAGTTTTATTAAAGCAAACTATTCTGCATTTCAAATACACTAACTTTTCAGTCCTTCAGAGTAGGGGTACGGAGCTGGCTATTCACTGAGATTTTTCTTTCATACTATATATATATATATATGAGATTTTCCTATATATAGTACAAACTTTCAAAAGTTAAAAAAACGCCAACAAACAAGATATAAAATTTCCAAATATTCCGACGTTTATTCGTCTTCGTCAGTGGTAAAATGACAAGTGATTCAAACAAGACTGAATCGCACATAGAAACGGATTCTGACTAAAACTCACAATAAAAAAGGGGGTGGGTGGGTTGGTCAAAATAAAAAAGAGGTCAATAAAAAAAGAAGCTGAACTCCAGAACAAGCACGTGCCCCAACAGTGTAATAATATAATATAGCATGCACACGATCTTTTGTGAAAAAGAAGGTTAAACATGCAATAAGTGAAATGGGAGAATAGTTAGGAAGGGACAGCTTCTGTTTAGACATGGTGGAAGGAGAAGGGGAAGAGGGAGAACAGAGAGAGAGAGAGAGATGAGAGAGAGAGAGATAGAGAGAGAGAGAGAGACAGACAGACAAAGGGGTAAATAGGGAGAGTAAGTCTGTCAGTATGGGAGTGTGTTTGTGTATGTGTGCTTGTGGGGAGTGGGGGGTGGGGGTGAAAAAGGTAAGTGATAACAATGACAATAGCAATTGGCATTCCATTGTGACATCATTAGCAAAAATTATTATGGGATCGCCTGTACAAAATCACAATAAAGACTTCCGATTTCTCAGGCACTGAAACATATTAAGGAATCACCTGTAAAAAACCCATAGTCAAGCTCTATCTTACTTCCGCATTTTAAATGTTGTAACTTCATCAGCAAAAAATATATATTATATTGTGGAATTGCTTGTACAAAAATTGAAGACTTCCACATTTAGAAGAATTAAAACGTAATTAAGAAAATAATATATTATGGAATCGCTTGTACAAGAAACATAATCAAGCATTTTCCTACTTCTGCCTATCAAAAACCTTGAAACATAATTAGCCAAAATTATTATGGGATCACCTAAACCCAAACATAGTATAGTACTTTCTAACTTCCAAATGTTAAAGCATTGGAACATCATTATCAAAAACTGTTATGGGATTGTCTGAACCAAAATAATAATAAAGCCCTTTCTTAGTTCTGCGTCTGGAAGCATTTTAACATAATTGTCAAAAAATCCTTATGGAATCGCCTGAACTATAATGATAATCAGGCGCTTTTTTACTTCCGCATTTGAAAGTAATGAACCATAATTAGCAAACAAATATTATGGAATCGACTGAGCAAAAATCATCTTCATGCAAGACTTTCATCTTCCGCATTTGAAAGTAATGAAACATAATTAGCAAACAAATATTATGGAATCGACTGAGCAAAAATCATCTTCATGCAAGACTTTATCTTCCGCATTTGAAAGAAGTAATGAAACATAATTAGCAAACAAATATTATGGAATCGACTGAGCAAAAATCATCTTCATGCAAGACTTTCATCTTCCGCATTTGAAAGTAATGAAACATAATTAGCAAACAAATATTATGGAATCGACTGAGCAAAAATCATCTTCATGCAAGACTTTCATCTTCCGCATTTGAAAGTAATGAAACATAATTAGCAAACAAATATTATGGAATCGACTGAGCAAAAATCATCTTCATGCAAGACTTTATCTTCCGCATTTGAAAGTAATGAAACATAATTAGCAAACAAATATTATGGAATCGACTGAGCAAAAATCATCTTCATGCAAGACTTTATCTTCCGCATTTGAAAGTAATGAAACATAATTAGCAAACAAATATTATGGAATCGACTGAGCAAAAATCATCTTCATGCAAGACTTTCATCTTCCGCATTTGAAAGTAATGAAACATAATTAGCAAACAAATATTATGGAATCGACTGAGCAAAAATCATCTTCATGCAAGACTTTCATCTTCCGCATTTGAAAGTAATGAAACATAATTAGCAAACAAATATTATGGAATCGACTGAGCAAAAATCATCTTCATGCAAGACTTTATCTTCCGCATTTGAAAGCATATAGATGATCAGACCAATTCAGAGTAATACCCTTCCATTGGATTATTTAAAAAACATCAGCTAAACTTTCAAAATAGGTAGGGATATGTGATAAAGGTGAGGGAAGAACTAAGTGTATGTGAGTGTGCGAGTGAGTGTGCATGTGTGTGTATGTGTGCGTGTGTGTGTGCTAGTGCGTGCGTGCGCATGTGTGTGTGTGTGTGTGTGTGTGTGGTGTAAAGATACTGAAAGGTACCACGGACTCGTGAAGGGAACAGAATGTAACTATTCTAGAGTGTTGAGGCCACAAGGATGGAGAGTCTGAAGTTTCTTTATCCAGAATTTCTCTCTTGTAAGTCTGTAAGTGTATTTGTCAGACAGTATATATATATATATATATATATATATGAATGTAATGGTGTGTAGATCCAGCAGCAGACAAAAAAGTGACAGAGCCAGCCGACAGCTCGAAACAGCAATGGCAGCCAGCGACCCAAACTGCAGTGGAAAGCCCATCATCTCCTTCATCCACCCTCGTGATAGAGAACGGCGACCTGAAATACCCCGACCTCTACCGGTACTACTTCGAAAACCCCAGGAGAGGCGGAGGGGAGATCAGATCGTTGGAGGTGGAGGAGGACGAGGAGAGGATCCTCATCACCTTTGAGGATCCGGAAGGTGGGTTGTGTGAGAATGTGTTTTTTTGCAGTGTTAATCCCTTGACTGCCACCAACGTATTACCTACTGACCTGATGACATCACTGATGATGTCATCAGATGAAGAGGAATAACCCTGACATGCTGGCTTTTGCTCTAACACAGTCAAGAGGTCTATATCCCCAGACCATTTTTCCAGATTGTCTCTATCAATTGTCTTTATCATGGCATGATTTGCCCAATGATTTTTTTCTTTGATTTTCTCTGGCAGTCAAGGGGTTAATTCTATTAGACCTATACATCTTTGAAAACATGGGGGTCAGAATAAGTGCACAAAGTGTGTCTGTAGATTTTTAAGGGGTTCAATTGGATATTTTAGTGAGTCTCTCTGTATAATTTTATAACATTTTTTTTCTTCTTAGCTTAAGACTATGTCAGACCAATTGACATAGGCTAGAACACCTAGGCTACATCAAAATGTTGTTATGCTATGAGTAGTTATGCGGGGATTGTCTTTAGCCATGACAAACTCCTAGCATAACATCATCAGTCCCAAATCCCCCAAAGACGGAGTGTGGCTGCCCATGTAGCGGGATAATAAAAAAAACGGTCACACACATAATGTTGAGGCACCCCCCAAAAAAATGTTTGTTTCCGGTTTCCCGACCGACCCTAGGTTTTTGCCGCTGACCCTAAACTCTTTTTGGATGAATAAAGAAAGAAAAAGAAGAAAAAAAGTAATTTGAACAGATGATTCAAGGGAAACAACCAATGCACTCGGCACAGTCAAGGACCGCTACTCACACAGACTTTTGTGACCCTACATCCGCCGACAAAATGGCGGGCGCTAGACACGCGATTGCAGTTTGAATGCCAATGTGATAAATATATTCACACGCATAGACCAAACACAAAATGTAAAAAAAAACTGATGAAACCCCAAACAGAATTTTTTTTGGGGGGCCTAATAAGGATAGTGACATGCGTGATTGGACATTAATGAGGATGCTGACTTTGTGATTAGAATTAAGGATAATAATCAAAACACAAAGAAGCTGGGAAATTGAGACTTGTGTTATAAAGGAAGGGTGAATCAGATATTTTGACAAGAAGAAAAAGGAATTTAAGAGTAATTAGGAAAAATGACCATTAAGTGCTTTAGGTGGATTGATGGGAGATAACTGGTGGTTCATATTACTTCCTTTGATCAAATATATATAAGGCAAAATCTATTTTTGCAGCACATGTGTGTGTGTGAGAGAGAGAGGGAGAGAGAGAGAGGGAGAGAGAGAGAGAAAGAGAGAGAGAGAGAGAGAGAAGAGAGGCAGAGAGAAAGAGTGAGTTAGCAGTTGCTTAGAAACAAACTTCAAATGGAATGCCAGCTGGCCCTATTGTCATGAGTGCATCTTAAACAATTAATACTGTCTGTTCTAGTGCTGCAGCCAAAGGGATTAGGTTGCACTGTCTTTTCTAGTGCTGCAGCCAAAGGGATTAGGTTGCACTGTCTTTTCTAGTGCTGCAGCCAAAGGGATTAGTTGTTGTCTTTTCTAGTGCTGCAGCCAAAGGGATTAGGTTGCACTGTCTATTCTAGTGCTGCAGCCAAAGGGATTAGGTTGCACTGTCTATTCTAGTGCTGCAGCCAAAGGGATTAGGTTGTCTATTCTAGTGCTGCAGCCAAAGGGACTAGGTTGAACTGTCTTTTCTGGTGCTGCAGCCAAAGGGATTAGGTGTGTGTGAATATTTTGTCCTTATTTTATATTTAGTGTAGAGTGGACAGAGAGTAACTAAACCCAAGTTCGAACCTGGGTACAGGGGATTTTTCCTCTCATTTTGCACTAGGACTTACAGTATGAATGTGGAGTCTTTCGGATGAGACGATAAACCGAGGTCCCGTGTGCCCATGCACTTAGCACATATTAAACCCAGTGGCAACGAAAAAGTTGTCATTTGGTCAAAATTTACACACACACACACTCATAAGTCACACAAAAATCGTATGCCAAAAAAGAAAGAAAAATGAGTGGCACGCCTCTGACTGTGATGCACTGTCAAGGTGGGAGCAACTCGAATTTCACAGAGACACCTCTGTTACTGTAAAGTACCAAATGTAAATCTAATCCTGCTGAGTCAAAGGGTGAAATCATCTTGTATTGGTTATTAAGAAAACCTTTGAGACTTTCCTGGTATTGCAGTACCTCCATGATCATCCCACTATCTTTATAGTTATTAATGTCCCATATATGATATGTGCCTGTTCCAGGCCAGAGGATGTTAAACGAACTTTCGTCATCTAATCCTGCAGAGTTTTCCAAAGCATGACAAAGCTCTTAATAGATATTCTGTGTCCAAAGAAAAGAAGACTTTGCTATTACAGTGGAACCTCCCTTATAAGACCTCCCATTTTAAGACTCCCTCCCACATAAGACCTACTTCTCTGAGACAATGCCCCTCTTTGTAAGTATTAAAATTACCTCCCTTATAAGACCCCTCCCTTATAAGACCTCATTTTGGATGATCGTTGAAGGTCTTATAAGGGAGGTTCAACTGTAGTACTTTGGCGCCCAAATAAATGGAAACTTTAACACATTCTACCCCATCCTCACAGCTGCATTTATTTTCCCTGGCCCAGCTGTGCAGAGAGCTTTGAGCATAACTATAATGTTTAGAAAAATTGGTATGAATTGCAACAATTCACAGTAATATTATAACATTTTAAGTGCTATTGTCAAATGCGTTTTAATTAAAAGTTTACAAAGTTTCATGGAATTTGAAATGCGGTTTGTACTAATTGTAGTGTGAGTTCTAAAAATAACTCTTTTACACACAACAAACAGTAATAAAGAAAAGGTTTGTTCTTTATGCAATGATCGAAAGTAGAGCTTTCTACTTCACCTACATTCACTAAAAACTCGATACAATTGCTATTTTTTGTCATTATAATGGTCTTAAATCAATCCAAAACACTTTTACTTGCCATTTCATTACTCGGACACAATAAATATTAACCCATCATGGGGAAAAATAGTAAAAAATATGAGAAATCTGCTCCAAAATCGATAAAATCAAAGCATGACTGGAAAGGAAGTGTCTGTAAACAGGCTAAGGCTACCAAAGTGAACAATTTGAGGACGAGAACCAAGCTAGACGCTTCAGTTTGAAGATGGGTTTGTATTACGAGTTAACTCGTAAACGGGCAGATATGGTTGGCGTGAGTTTGCGAGTATACTCGTAAATGGGGTAGAATGAGTTAACTTTATTTTTGAAGGAAAAATTAATTCAACTTTGTATGTTGAACATTTGTCACAGTTGCTCAGAGACTGCTGTCCATGCCTCACAAAGTTGGCGACGCAAATCTGCGGTTGTCCTTGTACCAGCCAAAGAAACCTCCAGATCTAGGACCGGCGGAGCAAGAGGCTGGGTCTTCTGAAGAATCTGCAGCGACTAAAGCCCTCGTGGAATGTACTGACAGCATCGTGATCCGTGGCCAAACGGGGCGTCAGCTACCGATCATGGAAGGGGCACCATTAGTGGATGTGGCACCGGAAACAGATGACGTCTCGGATGAAACCGATTCCAGCGATTTCTTAGTTGATTTGGGCTTAAAGTTGACAGAACCACGCCTCCTGACGAGCTTGTTTTGCAACAGTAGTCAGGAATCTGATTGCAGTGAGTCCAGCGAGTCCGCAGGTATTGTGTTATGGAGAGTTTGTGTCTGTGTTTGTATTGTTGTCGTTGTTGTTGGTGGTGGTGGTGGTGTGTGTGTAAGTACATGTATGTTTGTGTGTATACATTTATGTATATGTGTGCATGTACCATATGTTTCGGACTATAAGGCGATACTTTTGTTTCCCAGACTGAGACACCTGCGCCTTATAATATGACTACTAAAATAGTAAAAAAACCCACAAAAACCTGAAACAGACTGCAACGTCACTGGAACATACAACAAACAAACAACTACACAACAAGTGTAAAGTGACGTTATTTTATTCACAAGAGACAAAACAAAACTACTGGATATTTCGGCGAATACGCCTTTATCAACACAAACAATTAAACAGCAAATATAGCAAAAGTTTTTTTTTTTAAATTTTGATCTTGCTGGTTTTTTGCTCAGTCTGTTTTTTGCTCCTAAATTTGCTGTTTTGCTGTTTAATTGTTTGTTTGTGTTGATAAAGGCTAGTTGTTTGTTTGTTGTATATATATAATAGCAGAATCTGAATGTTGTGTCAAATTTGGGTGGTGCGCTTTATAACCAGGCACGCTTTATAGTCCGAAAAATATGGTATGTGTACATGTACCAGTTTGTTCATGTGTTTGCATTGGCATGTGTGTCTGTGTGTGTGTTTGTGTGTGTACTTAAGTGTGTGTTATTATACTACCGCAATAAGTGCGTCATGCACACTCCTTTTATGTGTCTAACAGTCTTTTCATTAAACAAAATTTATCATTCAAGAAGAGAGAGAGTGAGCAAGCGATGACCTCAATGTGTGACTTTAAGTCACACAGATGAAACAATGACTAAAGTCAAAAGCTATCTTAAATTAATAAATGCGTTCAACGCCACCTTCAGGAGAGTAACAGAAAACAAGACATAATTGTCAATAACGAAAGGCTCGGTTTCATTATGAAACTTCAAAGGGAAGATGAAAGTGATAGAATTCATTTTGTATCTCACACACACACACACGCACACACAATAAAGATAATATTGACTTAACTTGACTTCAATTCACATGCACTCACAGACACACACAGACGCACACACACACAAACGCACACGCACACGCACACACACACACACACACACACACACACACATTCTAGTACACATGCTAACACACATGGATAAGTTATTAACTTCATGCAATAATATTTGAAGTATATCTTTACTAGATCCAAAGACAGTGCTCTTAATCTTTCAGTTTTTATTTGATTGATTGATTGATTGATTGATTTAATTTAAAGTCTGTTCACACAATGGTGATATTAGACTATTAAAAACAAAAACAAAAAAGTGAGTGCGCGCGTGTGTATGTGTGTGCGCGCGTGTGTATGTAGGTGAATATGAGTGTGTGTGTATGAGTAAGTGTAACTATGCATATGATTTTATGTCAGTGAATGTGGAGGGTCAAAAAAAAAGTTAATTAACTCATGAACTATAGTAATCTTGCAATTCCAGAGCTGGATAAGACTGTAGCAATTTCGATAATTTCATGACTGTAAACTACATCTTTTAAAATTCCAATTTGTGCAACTTGTATCCCAGATAGTTTGTGTAACAATAATAATAATAATGGACATTCTAAAAAAATGTGTTGAACTGATATTGGGTGACCACAAGCGCATTCTACATCTTTAGTAAATTTGTACATAAGGCTAGATAAAGATCTTGAACATAGTAATATCTTAGATTTTGAAGGAAGCTTTTCATTATATATACTATTTTCTAACATTGAATTTATTTCGTTTTTTTCTAGTTTTATTGAACAATCTGAAGATTTTCTTTTAGCACCTTCTTTCGCTAATTTATCAGCTATTTCATTCCCAACGATACCACAGTGCGATGGAATCCAGCAAAATTCTACGTTAATTGCTTTAAACATAATAGAGTGTATTAGATATTTTACATCAAAAATTAAATCTCTTCTGGTGTTTGCATTCCAGTTGTGTAAACTATAAAGAACAGATTTTGAGTCAACACAAAGTAAAATACTATAAATTGCAATATCCATATCAGCTATCCAGGATAGTGCCATTATAATTGCATAAAGTTCAGCAGTAAATACAGAAAAGCCTTTTCCTAGACGAAAAGATTTTCTCATTTTTTAATCAGGAATCACAAATCCAGCTTCTGTGTATGATTCCACAACTGAACCATCTGTATAAATTTTAAGATGATACGGGTATGTGTTTTCTAAATGTTCTTTTGCTTCAACTGATATTAGATTAACATTATCATCTTTTTTCAAAGCGGTATAATCTGTATCAAATATAGCAGAAATATGCTCCCACTGAGGTACAATAGGCATTGTCAGCATACTTTAAGTTGATGTAATATCGATATCGCACTTCTTAAATAATTAATCTGTATAATTTCTAATAGGTTGAAGGTAAGAAATATTTTTAACCCTCTTAGGAAAATCTTGTTTTGAATCAAGATAAATGTCACTAGTCACTGAATTAGACACTGAGAGACTTCTAGTCACATACTTGGCTGTAGCCAGCTTACGTTGATCATCAAGTGATAACAAATTAGCTTCTCTGTACGTTTTGAATGTATCTGTGTGCACTGGAACACCAAGTGCTAATTTAACGGCCTTACTGTCTATGCTTTGGAACTTTTTTGGTAGTGTCTGGGGAGCCGAAAAATAAACTTCTTGTCCGTACGTTAATTTTGATCGAACCAGACTAGTAGCAAGATGTAAGAGTGTTTGAGTATCTTGACCCCACGTCTGAGCGCTAACTATGTGTTAGCGTTTTATTCTCAGTTTTATTCACACCTTTGTTACATTTTGTTTCAAGAGTTTTGCTCAACAAAAGAAAGTTTTTAGTCCATCAAAATGTTAAAATGTTGAATTTTTCTTTTCTGGATCAGGTGATCTAGAAACCAGCCCAACCTACCCAAACAAACTGCTGCTGAAGAATCTGCCAGAAAAGCTGCGCCGCAGCACTCTCATGGACTACCTGGAGGAGCTGACCGGCCGTGAGGTTCAGGAGTTGCTGTACGGAGATAACACAGGGACTGCGCTGGTCACCTTTGAAGGGGAACCAGGTATAGTACAATTAAATCACAAGATTTGTCATGGTGTATTAGAATTTTTTTACCAAAGTTGTTCAGCATTTTGTTTTTGTGTGTGTGTAGGAAATTCTAAAACTAATCATCTACCCTGAAAACAAAATCTGTTTCTGATGTATTTACTGCTATTTTTGTATGACATAGCAGTATCAAACACATAAAATGAAAACTTGAATTTTGTTATGCTTTGTGTATTATTTCATCCATTGCCTCCTGACCACCAGTTTTCTTCTGTATTGGTGGAATAATACTGACTTTATTATCTTTAATTCTACATCTGTGTGTGTGTGTGTTTTCAGACCTGAATCAAATTATACAAGACAGTGGGAAATGTATGTTAGATGGACAAAGACTGACCATGCACAAAGTCCCCATTTCCAACTGTCTGCTGGTGGAGAATTTGAACCGCAGTACCACTGAAGACACTATTGAGCTTTACTTTGAGTACCCCAAAAGATCAGGCGGTGGTGAAGTGAACAGAGTGGACATGACCCCTGGTGAAAGGAGATGCTTGGTTTACTTTGAAGACCCAAGTGGTAAGAACTTTCATGCATGCATTTTCACACCTTTGCTAAAAGCCATGCTTTGTGTACAATGTAGGAAACATATACTTTTTCTTTTAATTCTCTGGAGTTACCTGTCTGGACTGGTTTAAGGTAAATGTAAGGTAAAAAAAAAAAAATATTGTGTAACATTGCAAACATTAAAGCAGTGTGAAGAGAAATGAGATTAAAACTTTTTGTGTACATGCAGGCATGTTTTTATATGGAAATGAATACATGCACATATCCATGTACACTCGCATCACACACACACACACACACACAGACACACACACACCAGCACACACACATACACACACACACACCACACACACACACACACACACACACACACACACACACACACACACACATGTACATGTACACGTACACGTACACGCTCACACACGCACACACAATGTAAACACTGTACATACATAACATGACACATCTGTCTGTCAAGATACATAAGCATTTTTGTTTGTTTTTGTGTATTGTTTTCTCATTTAGGATGTCACTTCGATCTCACCCTTCATTGTTGCAGATCTTGATAGAGTACTGGGCAAATCCCACAAACTGGAAGGCAATAATTTGAGCGTGAAGTGTTACATAGAGTGCTTGGGTCTGTCTTTTGGACGCAAGAATCCCTCCAAATCTGCCTGGACCACATCTGTGACAATGGACTCCATGAAGACAGAAAAGACTATAAGTTACAAAGGTAAATGAATAAATGGGTTCAACGCCATCTTCGGAAGAATGACAGACGCACACACACATATATACACACACACAATGAAGATAATATTGACTTGACTTTTAAATTCACATGCACATACACAGACACACACACATAGAACACACATGCACACACACACACACACACACACACACACACACACACACACACACACACACACACACACGTGTACACACACACACATGTACACACACACAAACACACACATGCATTCTAGTACACATGCTAATACACATGGATAAATTGCATGTAAAAATATTTGAAGTATATCTTTACTAGATCCAAAGAAAGTGCTCTTAATCTTTCAGTGTTAACCACACATTTGCTTCAAGAGTTTTGCTCAACAAAGAAAACAGTTTTTAGTCTATCAAAATGTTAACCCTTTCACCACCAACGTCGCATTTTTGCACCACAATGATTTAACACACCATGTCACTAAAAGGCATCAAATCAGGGTCTGTTATCTGAAGACCCTGTTTTCTTAATTTTGGGAGGTAAGGATAGGCCTTACTTTAAATATGTCACAGAGGAATCCACAATATTACAGACAGATTTTTTTGTCTACCCAGGTAAGTTTAATGGAATTTTTTTGCTGAAAAATGTAAGGAGGTGAAAGGGTTAAAATGTTGAATTTTTCTTTTCTGGATCAGGTGAGCAAGGAACTAGTCCAACCTACCCAAACAAACTGCTGCTGAAGAATCTGCCAGAAATCCTGCGCCGCAGCACTTTCGATGACTACCTGAAGGAGCTGACCAGCTGTAAGGTTCAGGAGTTCCTGTGCGGAGATGAAACGGGGACTGCGCTGGTCACCTTTGAAGGGGAACCAGGTATAGTACAATTAAATCACAAGATTTGTCATGGTGTATTAGAAACATTTACCAAAGTTGTTCAGCATTTTGTTTTTGTGTGTGTGTAGGAAATTCTAAACTAATCATCTACCCTAGAAACAAAATCTGTTTCTGATGTATTTACTTCTATTTTTGTATAACATACCAGCATCCAACACATTAAACCAAAATTTGACTTGTTTCTTTGTTTATTTCATCAATTGCCTCATATGACCCCATGCAATTATGCTGAATTGAATGTATGGCTTTTCATCTGTGTGTGTGTGTGTGTGTTTCTTTTTAGACCTGAATAAAATTGTACAACGCATTGGGAAGAAAATGTTAAAGGGACAAAGACTGACCGCGCACAAGGTCCCCATTTCCAAGTGTCTGCTGGTGGAGAATTTGAACCCCAGCACCACTGAAGACATTATTGCGCTTTACTTTGAGAACCCAAGAAGATCAGGCGGTGGTGAAGTGGACAGAGTGGACATGACCCCTGGTGAAGGGAGATGCTTGGTTTACTTTGAAGACCCAAGTGGTAAGAACTTTCATGCATGCATTTTCACACCGTTGCTAAAAGCCATGCTTTGTGTACAATGTAGGAAACATATACTTTTTCTTTTAATTCTCTGGAGTTACCAGTCTGGACTGGTTTAAGGTAAAAGTAAAATAAGGTAATGTTTACGGTAAATGTAAAAATAATAATATTGTGTAACATTGCAAACATTAAAGCAGTGTGAAGAAAAATGAGATTAAAACTTTTTGTGTACATGCAGGCATGTTTTTATATGGAAATGAATGCATGCACATATTCATGTAACACCTCTCGCAGACACACACACACACACACACACACACACACACACCACACCACACACACACACATGTACATGTACACGTACACGCTCACACACGCACACACAATGTAAAACACTGTACATACATAACATGACACATCTGTCTGTCAAGATACATAAGCATTTTTGTTTGTTTTTGTGTATTGTTTTCTCATTTAGGATGTCACTTTGATCTCACCCTTCATTGTTGCAGCTCTTGGTAGAGTACTCGGCAAATCCCACAAACTGGAAGGCAATAATTTGAGCGTGAAGCGTTACATTGAATGCTTGGGTCTGTCTTCTGGCCACAAGGATCCCTCCAAATCTGCCTGGACCACATCTGTGACAATGGACTCCATGAAGACAGAAAAGACTATAAGTTACAAAGGTAAATGAATAAATGGGTTCAACGCCATCTTCGGAAGAATGACAGACGCACACACACATATATACACACACACAATGAAGATAATATTGACTTGACTTTTTAAATTCACATGCACACACACAGACACACACACATAGAAACACACACACACACACACACACACACACACACACACACACACACACACACACACACGCACACACACAAAAACAAACACATGCATTCTAGTACACATGCTAATACACATGGATAAATTGCATGTAAAAATATTTGAAGTATATCTTTACTAGATCCAAAGAAAGTGCTCTTAATCTTTCAGTGTTTAACCACACATTTGCTTCAAGAGTTTTGCTTAACAAAGGAAACAGTTTTTAGTCTATCAAAATGTTAACCCTTTCACCGCCAACGTCGCATTTTTGCACCACAATGATTTAACACCCATTGTCACTAAAAGGCATCAAATCAGGGTCTGTTATCCGAAGACCCTGTTCTCTTCATTTTGGGAGGTAAGGATAGGCCTCACTTTAAATATGTCACAGAGGAATCCCCAATATTACAGACAAATTTTTGTCTCTACCCAGGTAAGTTTTAATGGAATTTTTTTGCTGAAAAATGTAAGGAGGTGAAAGGGTTAAAATGTTGAATTTTTCTTTTCTGGATCAGGTGAGCAAGGAACTAGTCCAACCTACCCAAACAAACTGCTGCTGAAGAATCTGCCAGAAATCCTGCGCCGCAGCACTTTCGATGACTACCTGAAGGAGCTGACCAGCTGTAAGGTTCAGGAGTTCCTGTGCGGAGATGAAACGGGGACTGCGCTGGTCACCTTTGAAGGGGAACCAGGTATAGTACAATTAAATCACAAGATTTGTCATGGTGTATTAGAAACATTTACCAAAGTTGTTCAGCATTTTGTTTTTGTGTGTGTGTAGGAAATTCTAAACTAATCATCTACCCTAGAAACAAAATCTGTTTCTGATGTATTTACTTCTATTTGTTTATAACATACCAGCATCCAACACATTAAACCAAAATTTGACTTGTTTCTTTGTTTATTTCATCAATTGCCTCATATGACCCCATGCAATTATGCTGAATTGAATGTATGGCTTTTCATCTGTGTGTGTGTGTGTGTGTTTCTTTTTAGACCTGAATAAAACTTGTACAACGCATTGGGAAGAAAATGTTAAAGGGACGAAGACTGACCGCGCACAAGGTCCCCATTTCCAAGTGTCTGCTGGTGGAGAATTTGAACCCCAGCACCACTGAAGACATTATTGCGCTTTACTTTGAGAACCCAAGAAGATCAGGCGGTGGTGAAGTGGACAGAGTGGACATGACCCCTGGTGAAGGGAGATGCTTGGTTTACTTTGAAGACCCAAGTGGTAAGAACTTTCATGCATGCATTTTCAGGGTTTTTTCCTTCCAAACCATGCTTTGTGTGTAGCTAGAAAAGCCATGCTTTTTTAAAAACCCTCTGGATGTACAAGACTAGACTGGTTTAACCCCTTCTCTGCCCCATGACGGATATTTCCCTCATTACTTCCTTTAGGATTGTCCCACTGAAAGCCTCCATACAGATGTACCAGATCTTTAATCGTTTTGATGGCTGGTTGTCCGTTTATATTTAAAAGTAGCACAGTTTTAGGCATACTTAAGGTATTTTTATAGATTTTTTTTTACGGTAAGACCCCCCTGTATGAACTTCAAAATAGCCCAGTCTGTGCAGTGAAATTTAAGTAGTATGTGTAATTGCCTGTATTTTTCGGACTAAAGGCGATTCTTTTTAAAGATTCAGACCACTGCACCTGAAGACTGAAAATAGTAAGAGATATATTAAAATCTTTTTGGGTACAATTTGGGGGGCAGCGCCTTATGTGCAACCTTATTCCAAAACAATATGGTATTATGTATCACTGACATCCAGGAAAAGCGATATGTATGAGACATGAGATTGGAAACTTCTTTATGTACACTATGCAAAGACACGTTACACACACATAATGTATGAACATAAACACACTCCACGCACACCACACACACACACACACATACCACACACACACACGCTCACACACGCACATGCACATTATGTAAAACACTGTACATACATAACATGTACACATCTGTCTGTCAAGACACATAAGCATTTTGTTTGTTTGTTTTTGTGTATTGTTTTCTCATTTAGGATGTCACTTTGATCTCACCCTTCATTGTTGCAGCTCTTGGTAGAGTACTCGGCAAATCCCACAAACTGGAAGGCAATAATTTGAGCGTGAAGCGTTACATAGAGTGCTTGGGTCTGCCTGGTGGCCGCAAGGATTCCCCCAAATCTGCCTGGACCAGATCTGTCACCATAGACTCTATAGATCACTACAAAGTGGAATACCTGAAGACAGAAAAGTCTGGCTTCCTGCAGCTTCTGTCCAGGAACAATGCCAAAGGAATGTTCAGGGGGGACAACTTGGAGGTACAATGCACCCTGAGTCCTTCAGAAGGCCAGAACGTCATGTGGGTTAGGGTGATTCGCCAGACTGTATTGAATTTTGTCAGCACTTTGGACGTCCTCAGGTGCGACATCAGACGGGAAAGGTGGGAAAAAGCAGCGAACATCACGAAAGATTTCAGTGGATCGGAAAAGGTCATGTTGTTGGCCCTACCAAAGGAGAAGTCTTTCGTGGTTGTCGGGGAGAAGAAAGCAGCGGGGGATCTCTTTGACATAGTGACAGCATTCATCAAAACTTTGAAAGAAGCGGCAGAGGCAAAACATCAGGAAGTGAGGGAAACAGTCACTGTACTGAAGTCTTACCAGCTGCGTTTGCTGTTGGCGATGGGCTTCCCCCTGAAAGCAGAAGAAGGTCATGAAGGTCTGAAGGTGACTATCCAATTGGACAAGAAGTGCATCAGTTTTGCTGGTGACTTCAAAGACGTCAAAGAAGCGCAGGTTGAAATGTATAAAATCATTTTTTCTGTTTGTTCTAAAAAAATGACAACATTGTCTTCCAGGCAAAGATTTTCATTGAACGACAATCCCGGAGCAGAAATTTGCATTACCGAGAAGTTCCGAAAAGAGAAGATAGCAGCTGTTTGGGAGTGGGATGGTGACAATCAAGTGGTAGTCAGCGCTCTAAGCAATGAATCCCTGAAGGCAGCAGCCTCCATCTTCATGACATCTTTGTCAGAAACTTTTGTTGAACTGACTTCAGACATGCTAGAATTACTTCATGACAAGGAGGGAAAGAAGTTCATACAGGATTTTTCAACAGCCAATCCAGATGTGCGGCTGTCAATACCAGATCCCATGGACCAGAAAATAGTCAGTAAGTACCTCAAATTCCGATTGTACATCACTTGTCCTGAAAATGTCACACATGATGCCAAGAAGCAGATTAAAACATTCCTGCAGGACAACATCATTTATTCACGAGTGGTGCGCTTCTCGCCAAGCCGCCACCTGTTCATTCAGCAGGAATGGTGCGAGAGGCTCGACAGCGTGCGGAAACGTCTCGAAGCTCACAAAGTGGAGATCAGACTGTCGGAGGAAACCGGAACAGAGATGCTGGTCAAGGGGACGACCCAGGGGCTGACAGAACTGCGGGAGACGTTTGAAGCGTGGAATGCAGAGATAGTTTGCCGCGAAGAGAAGGTGACAAGCGCCGCAGCCTTGAAATTCCTCAGGTCTGGAGCTGGCCCCAGAGGCCTCAAAGTGCTGGGACAGATCAATCATTGTGTGCTGGCATTGACGCCGAAAAAACGCTGATGTTAAGGTGAGTATTCCTCTGTCTATTTTGTTTGATGGTTTTAATTAATTTTTTTTTTTTTTTGCTGTGTCATCTTCTGGGCCGTACAGTGGCGTTGCTCCCACACCGCTCATTCCGAATCCCAATTCGCAGCCACACCCCGGCTTGTTCAGGTCGCAGAATCCGAGACCAGCAGTCCAAGGGGAGCGAATCTATGTTAGGTCGTCAGGAGGCATTCAACCGAGTGATGGTTTTTAATATTGTACATAGCAGGAAGCAGGGATTTTGATGGTTTTAATATTGTACATAGCAGAGATTGTGATGGTTCTAATATTGTACATAGCAGGGATTATTTTCAACTAATATGATCTGCATTAACCCTTTCACCGCCAACCATATTTCAACCAAAAATGTCCATTACATTTACCTGGGTATAGAGAACAAAATCCATCTGTAGTACTGGGGATTCTTCTGTGACATATATAAAATAAGGTCTATCCTTACTTCCCAAAACTAAGACAATAGGGTGTTTGGATAATAGACCCCCAATTTGATGCCTTTTAGTCACATAGGTGTTCAATCAATGTGGTGCTAAAATGTGACTTTGGCGGTGAAAGGGTTAAAAAGAGAAACAGTAAAGAAAATGCTCACCCCCACCCCCCACCTCCACCCCCCATCCTCTGTGCATTACAAATTACTTTCAATAACCCAAGGAGGAAACCTGTGCCGTCCCTTCACACAAGTCATGTAGGATATTTCCAGTTAAGTTTTGTTTTGTTCTTTGCGTTGAACTGGGAGTTTGTTTGTCTGGTTTTGCTATCTTGTTTGTTGTTGGCTTCTATCATGGTCGTTTCTTATTCAGAGCAGGTAGCTAAGAGCAGTGTGGACTGAAATTGAATTAAAATGTTATACAAAAAAAGTACCTGTTAATAGAAAACAGGAGGAAAACAAAGAGCAAACAGTGGTATACGTGTATTCAATTTTGCAAACATTTAAAAGCAAAAACAAAACTGAAGCAGACTGCAAAGTCACTGGAACATACAACAAACAAGCAACTACATGACAAGTGTAAAGTGACGTTATTTTATTCACAAGAGACAAAACAAAGCTACTGGATATTTTGACGAATGCACTTTTTATCCACATAATAATAATAATAATGGGAATTTATATAGCGCTCTTTCTCACATGAGCTCAGTGCGCTTTACATTGATAACAAGAACATTAAAGGCAAACAAATAATTAATCATTAGAAAGTAAAATAAGCACGATGCTTGCACGCAACGTTCTCTTACTTCCTTACACACACACACACACACACACCCACACACACACACACAACACACACATACGCACGCACGCGCGCGCGCACACATACACACACATGCATGCGCACACACACACTCACACACAATTAATTATACAAGAGTAAAATAGTTACAATATGAACATTCTAAGAAGAAACATAGAGACCACATTCACATTCTCAATCAAGTTTGAATACAATACTGCAACTTTAAATAAAATCATACTGCCATCGACATACCAATTACATGACTAATTATAATAGACAAATTTTGCAAAAACAAAAATACCCTTCTACCTCATTTACAAGCATTTAAAGTTTACAAAACGTAGACATTCTACATACAAAATACAACATAGACAAACAAGAATACAGCAAACAGCAAATATAGCAAGAGGGAGCAAAAAGCAGGCAACAATTTGAATTTGAAGCAGGCAACGAAAGGAGCAAAACAATCTACAAGATAAAAAAAACCCACACTTCCCGTCCCCTCTCCAGTCCAATGCGTAAATGAAAAGGAGTAAAAAGCAGGCAACAGAAGGAGCAAAGAAACCATCAACATCAAAATAAAAAACATTACTTCCCCTCTACAGTCCAATTCATAAATGCAAAAAATTGTCAAAAAGAACTAAGCTGTTCCAGTGTGTCTAAACCACAAAGCAGTCATCTTCGTACCCACCCCACATCCTGAACCCTTTGACATTGGAACTGTTGACGGATGGTTTTCATCCCTCGGGACGGACGAACATCAAACTACAAAGAGTGTAAATCAGTTATCAAATCAAAACTCCTGTCTCAGAATAATGTGTTTTGTTCTTGACACCTATTGTTTCTGCCTATTCATAGATATAGATAGTATTTATGTGCAGTGCTTTGTTTATTTTTGTGTTTTGTCTTTTTGATCTTGACACCTATTGTTTCTGCCTATTCATATATTGATAGTACCTACCGGTATGTGCAATGCTTTGTTGATTTTTGTGTTTTGTCTTTTTGATCTTGACACCTATTGTTTTTGCCTATTCATATATTGATAGTACCTACTGGTATGTGCAATGCTTTGTTGATTTTTGTGTTTTGTCTTATGTGTGAAGGGCTTATTTTATCATAGTTTGGTGTTCATTTTAATGTTGATGTACAGCGCTCTGAAAAAAAAAGCTCCCTGCAAAGGGAGTAGAGCGCTATATAAATATCCATAATTATTATTATTAGCAAAAATCCAGATTTGAAACTGCACTGACAGTCAGTGAGCTACATGATCCGGTTTACATGTGGTCACAGGTGGTGGAAAGCAGGCGTGAGATGTGGTCACTGGTGGAAAGCAGGCGTGAGGAGATCACCCCGGTTCTGCCGGAGGGAGAAGAAAGTGTGCAGACGACGGTCGCAAGTGTCAGACTCTCAAACGGCGTCACCTTCACTGTCATCCAAGATGACATCACTGATGTGCTGGCTGATGTCATTGTTGTACCTGTTAACAAGCAGAATCCTTATGTCGGTGGCCTGTCATTTCTGCTTGAGGAAAAAGGTGATGTGAGGCTGGTGTTTTGTTGTTGTTGTTGATGTAGACCTTAACATGGGTGCAAGTTTTCCTGGTATACCAGGATTTCCTTGTTTTTTGAATTTTACCAGAAAAGAAAGCTCCCCCTTTTTGTTTGTTAATATTTGTCAAACAAGATCTTTGTGTGTCTAGTGTATTTTTAAAAAACTTTAAAATAAGCGTTTGTATAAATAGTGGAAAAAGCAAGTTAATAGTATAGTATAATACCTTCATAAATCAATTTTTGTTTCAGCTGTAGGGGGCCGTTACACCCCTGGAGACCTGGCCCTTCAGTTGTTTGTTTTTTCATTTTGTGTAGTTTTGCACCAATGTACCAATGTTATGCTATTTGTTTGCAAACCATGCGTCCACTGTCTGACTATCAGGGCTGCCTACCGTCCCCCTAAGTGGTACCAAATTCACTGTCATTTTCCCTATGGCCTGGGAACACAGAAGAAGAAGATCAAGAGAATTTTGAGTGGATATTTTCAGACATACATTTTAAGACATCCTCTTTGCTTCAAACTACTCTTAAGCAATATGGATATGAAGATTTATACTTTGTTAATCATGTTAACTCTTTTACTGCCTCGTCACGGATATTTCCGTCAACTTCCAGTAACATATAAACTGCCCCTTTTCGGAAATATTCCGTCATAGGGTTATTCTAAGAGTTTCCCCTTTTTCTAGCCATACGCTTTTCGCAGTATCTTCGAATGCATGTGATTGTGAGAGTGTTCTCAAAGGATAGTAAATTCAATCCCCTTTCAGAAAAGCAAAGGTTTATATGTGCACTTTTATTCACAATCTTTTAGCGATAGACTCGCGAACCTAAAGACAGCTTGGCAATATAGTTGCACCCGGAAAACCGGAGACCCGGGCTTGGCAGTGAAGGGGTTAAAAGTGTGGGTAAAGGGCTAGCCACACACATACGAATCATATCTGAATTTGATGCGATTTTGACGATGTGAGTCATAAATCACGTGAAATTCCTGTATTGGGTCTACTTGAGTATAGTGAGCTAAAATAGTATAATTATTTTTATGTGAAATTATTACATAGCCCTCAGATATGATTTCTTATGTTTGTGGCTTTGTGCTCTTTATCATATCGTGTCTAAGTTTAATAATAAACAAACACCATCACGTTGCTGCTTTATTCTAGTGATATCTCTGAACTGCTATGGAAGATCGCGTAACATTAGTTGATGATTGTTTTTGTGGTAAACAGCCTCGCAGATGCGACGCACGACTCACATGCACATGCTGCCAGGACATGACGCACACCCACACACACACACACTACGACTACTACTCACTACACAAACGCGAGGTAAACACATCACACACACATCTCACACACTAACATCACACATAGAACACACTCATGCAAACATTTGTTAACATAGTCTGCCCCACCCTCCTTTCACACAGGAGGCCCCACCATACGCGAAGAGTTGTTCCAAATTCTGGCAAACAAGGACGTCTCCCTGGAACCTGGAACAGTGTTGATGACGGGTCCAGGCAAACTGCCCTGCAAAGCCATTCTGCACGCCGTGAAACCCTCGCATCACGGACCTCCAAGCAAGGAGCAAACGTCCCTCCATGACATCATGATCAAATGTTTGACGGCCGCTTCCGATGCCGGCTACTCTTCCGTCGCCATACACGCTTTCAGTGCAGATTTGAAAGGTTTGGTTTAGTTGTGGGTATATTCTAGTCTGATGTTCTGGGCAGAGGCATATCTCTGTAAAGAAATTCGGGTCTGCTCTTTCGCCTGATGAGCGCGTTGCCCTCTTTTGTTTTGTAGGGAGTGAATGGTTAGCGGGTGTCAGGTTTGAGGAGGGGTTGTTGCAGATAGACTTGGATACACCTAGCTTATCAATTTTGGTTATACCAAGCAGCTGGGATTCTTCATGCATGCTCTTACCAATAGTGTTTACTGATCGTGGGATTTTACGTGCTATGCTGTAAAGCTACCTACGGTCAGTACTAAGTAATAGTTTTCCCCGTCATGTAAGGACCTCGGTCGTGTTCCGTTTGGATTTTTTCCATGTCGTCAACTGTAGTAAGAAAGGGCGGAGGGATGGGATCTCGATATACCACCCGGTTTATTTGTACCAGTCTGTGCCATATGATAATCGACAGGCGAAAATTTCACTTACACTACTCTGGCTGCCTTGTCTTCTCCCATGTGTTTTGACCAAATCGTAGGATGAGACGAGGATCACGTTTGTGAAGGGCAGGTCAGTGGATTTTGTGCTGGTGACTCTTCACGCCGGAGAGTACGATTCACGACGCAGTGAGTTGAGCCTACATTCACGTCCTCCACCACGGAAATAGTTGGCCCTATGCTTGTCAGAAAGGAAATTGGTGTTTGGGATTGCCGAGGGTGTGAAGTCTGAGGCGAGGGAGGCAGCTTTCCTTTAAACGGAAGAGGTAAAGAAAGTCATAGTAATTGTTTTGTTGTTGTTGTTGTCGTTCCCTGGCTTAAAGACTCCAGGGATCATCCCAGCAGCCGAAGCATTTGAACACTATGGTACAAAGCATCAGTTAGGGATGAGAACATTACGTATGTGATCGGTTTTTTTGTTACCCCGCCACGTGGGCAGCCACAATCTAACTTCGGAGGATTTTAGACTTAGGTGATGTTATGCTAGGAGTTTGCCATGGCCGTATTTTACAGGACTATAAGGTGAGGCTTTTATGTCCCACGACCTGAGACCCATAGGGGAGAGGTGTGTGTAGTTGAGTGGGTGTGTGTGGTTGTGTGTGTGTGTGTGTGTGTGCGTGTGTGTGTGTGGTGTGTGGTGTGAGAGAGAGAGAGAGAGAGAGAGGGGTGAAGTCGAGGTGAGGGAGGCAGCTTCTTTACCCAGGCATGAAAGAATTTCTGGCGTTTCGCGGAAATTTTCGAAACTCCGTGGGAAAAAAAACAATCCGCGTAAAGACCGATCTGCCGTTTCGATACTACACGTCTCGATTGGCGATTCTCAATGGTTAACATAACACTGGCGTATTAATGCAGTAAACTTATGTTTGGAGATGAGCCATTTCAAATATCTAAAAGGAACGGATTGATGCTTCTGCTTTTCCTCTGTCAAAACTTGCAAAAAATGTTCTATTTACCGTCAGGGTCCCAGGGACCCCCATTGGGGGTGTATGAAGCATAAAATTCGAAAGGACCCTCACTAAAAGGAATGTGCAGGCGGGGTCCAGGGATGCACTAGTAAACATTCTTTTTAGCATTCGCTATGCCTGGGCCCCTCTATCCCGCCTTCTAGGACCCTGTTACTGTAAGCGAGGAGCCATGGGACCCCTTGTTTTACGGGAATGATTGGGAGCACTGTACCGTTTCAGTTGTTCAACGAAGAAATCAGACCTAAAACTGAAGCGCTTCGCTCTGGAACAAGCATTAGATTTAAACCAAAAAAAAAAAAAAAAAAAAAAGATACATTTGGAATGACCGGAATGTGTCTGCTTTAGAAAGGAAAACACGGATGGTCAGAAACAAGGACTGACAACAGGAAAACCAAAGCAAAACAGACTCGACGCGTGGCACGAAGCGAAAATCGGATTGTTCGGAGTTTTGATGTGGAAAAGTTGGGGTGGCTTGACCTAATTCCAACGATCCTACAAGTTTGCCGACGATGTCCTGAGCGAGTTCTGAAACTAGCAAAACAGATTCTTTCTGCCCCTTTCCTACTCGTGGCTAAGGTCTATGAACAGTGATAAAATAGATTTAAGGAAAGGTTAAATTTGGCGTATAAAGGGTGTTGGAGGCCCATATCTAGACAAATACTACACTATAGTATGTACGCCAGATTCTAAATGCTGGTCCAGCTTCAGTAATGCAGAGACAAAAAAAGAACCTGAACCAGAGTTAGAAAGGATGGGGCCAGACCTGCAATCGGTGGTTACACTGCTGTGAGTGCTGCAAAAAATGGGCATCTCACTTGGAGGAAAAGTGATGGGGACGTTGCAAAATTTTTCTGTTGATTTTTTTAGTCAATATATTAAATGAAAATCATATTTAAGCCAGCATCTTTGTAAAACAGTCGCCAGCCAAAACATTATTATTTAAATGTTTTATATTGTGTCTTTCAGCATCTGACAGTATGTCCTACAAAGAACAAGCATGTATGTATATAGTGTACATGGAATATGTATACATGTATGCATACATGTATCTATCATCTCTTTATGTCTTTTATGTATTCAATGTAGCCTATCTACGGTTATTGTAGTTTGTACATGCATGTAAATATGTTCAATGTTGTATTAACAAAATGTATGCCTAGATATGTGGTATTATATATATAATTTCTGAATGCATTTTGTAGCATACAAGTGTAAACGCATTATATATAATAAAACATTAATCCACACAACAAGCAATATACGTATAATTTAGATAGGATCGGGTTAGATAAATGGTTGTATGTGTTGCAGATGTATGTGTGTGTATGTGCATGTGATATGTGTGTGTGTGGTTTGTAGGTGTGTCTGTGACAAGAATTGTATTTTATTTATACTTTTAATTGGCCCGATTTTTGAATTAACAAAACGGGGTCAAGGCGGACAACTGGAAATAACTTGCAAAGCCCCATCTAAACCAATTTGTAATACAATTATAGAGATGCATTGTAACAAAAATAATTCCTTATAATGGGAGTTCTATTTAAAACATTCAGACAGTATGTGTGTGCACACACACGCACACATGCACAACATGATTAAACATGTCTACACAAACTCATATAAAAACATGTAACCCCTCCCCCCCCCCCCCCCCCCGCCACAGACAGACTCACGCAACCAAGGCGGCCAACCCACAAAGCAGGCACTGCATTTCAGCACAATATCAAATGTTTATGAAGTGCCAAAAAAACCACAGCCCCACATGATAGTTGAGATGCTGTGCCTGCTTCTAAGACTCCGTATGTGCAGCGAATCAGATTGAAAAACAGTAAGGGAAATATAGTGATCTAACTTCACATCATTGTTCTTTGAATGTATTTTATAATCTATATATACTCATAAATTATTTGGGAATCAAACCCTATCTGAAAGTTTTATCCCGTTTTTACCCCAAAATAGAGACCTTGCGATAGCCAAACAATGTGAAGTCAAAAGGCCCAAGTTTTGGTTGGCCAGTTTGACCAAAGTTGAGGCCACCAATGTGACCATTTCGTGTTCAAAACGGACTATATACAAAATGTCAACTCCCATGTTGTATTGTAAAATAACTCCAATTTTGCAATGCCATCTTTGAGGACCCCAATACCCACCACTCCAAAATTTCATGTAATTTGGAAATCTTAGATTTTTACCGGAACTGTTCAAAACTTTAGAAGTGTTTTTTCGAAACAGGCCTTTTCGAGTTAGTCTGTTTTGACTCCAATCCATCGAAATCTCCTTTGTCTATGACTAGAAATCAACAAAGATCTTAACGAACCACACATCATTGTCAAAATCACAGTTTTCATGTGTTTTCCTTCTTATAGCTGTGTAGAAATCTCCTAACATAAGAGGGGAATGGACACCGACTGGGGGGGCGGGGGAGGGGGGGGGCAGTCTTTAATTTATCCTATTCTATACAAATAATATAATTGTCACATTTTCAATTGTCACGGAGAAATACTAAATGAATGATGCATGGTATGGATTGGATAGCTGGAGGGATTGGATTGGATGGCTCAACGCACTGGACAGACATATGGTAGGATGGGTGGTAGAGATGGTGGATGGCTGTCTTGTCTCTGTTTTCTACATTCGCTGTTTTTTATGGTATTTCGCGGCAATGCTTACTGAAGTGTCCACCGGCCGAAATGGCACATTTGGAGATTTCATGCAGGCACAAAAAAAACAACAACATCCAATAATCAAAAACGTTATGCAGTTTGAAATGCCCCCAAAAACCGTAAACCATTTTTCTGGAAACTTAGCTGGAGCATGCATGGAAGGACAGATTCTGGAAGGGCCCTTCGGTTTAAAAATGTCTGCTTTTTTTAGTTTTTTATTTCTTTTAAAGAAGACAGCGGAACCCTGTAACCCTTGCATGCTTGTCCCCATTAGCTACTAGTCTGTTGGTAAGATTGTTGTGTGCCTGTAAACATAGGTACTACTTGCATTGTTTTATCACCATAATTCAGCTACAGTGTAAGGGAAAAAACTGCAGAAAATGACCCAGAAAACAGTAAAAGGGTTCTTAGTTTACGGACTCATCTACCTGGTCTACCTTGGCCTTTATTTGGCGAATTTTTCCGGGAATTTGATAGAGATTTTTGTTCTTAAAAAAACAAGATGGCGTCAAACTAGCGGCATTACTCGACAACGTGGATGTTTTAGACGATATACTGCACTAAGAAGTGTTGATGAAGTGCTAAATGATGCAGTCACTGGAAGTGTGTATATATGGATACCTAGTGGATTATATATGGATTTACCCTGTAATGTTGAAGAAATAAGCAACAAGATGCAAAGTCAGTCGTTTTAGATCTAGTTTTATTCACCTGCAGTTTGGTTTGTCTGTTTGTTTGTTTGTATTTTTGTTCTTGTTTATTTTGTCTGATTGTTTGTCACATGCAAGTTAATCTATCGACAGTAATGCAGTGAAGTTGCAGCTTCAAAAACTAAATATTGTAGGAGTTATAACAATTTTAGCATTGGAGGGTGAATTGAGCTTTTTTTGCGGAACACAGAATTCCTGAACACAAAAATGGTCGCCAGTAAAGGGCCGGGTTAAGACCTTGAACAATTCAGCCGAGAACAGGTCTCAATAGGTGAGGGGGACAATCAGTAGTCCG
>CM065701.1:16620148-16678838 GCA_017654935.2 Phymorhynchus buccinoides | reverse complement strand
ACCCCACCAATCCGCTCCTGCTCCACCCCTTGTACTCAGTTCTGTGAAATGATGAAGTGGCGTCACATGGCGTGCTCGCGCGCGCGTGTGGTGTCTATGTGTGTGCGTCTCCGCGCAGCCGTGTGTGTGCCTGTGTGTGTGCGGGTGTGTTTCTGTAAGTTGGTACCTTTTTCAAGGATATGCGTTTTTGGTCATTTGTATATATGTATTTCTATTACTCTATCATCTAAAATTTATGTATGTTCGTAATGTCTGAATTGTATAAGATAATTATATTCTATGTTGTATTGTATTAAATATGTTTAAAGACTTAGAGCCCTAAATCAGAGAATAGGCGTATATAAATAATCATTATATTATTATTAAATCAAATTTCAAGTTTATTTGTTTGGCTGGCCACCGGTTTGCGCTGTGGTGTGTGTGTGTGTGTGGTCGATGGTGTGGTGGTGGTGTGGTGGTGTCGCGTGCAAATCGTCGCTCGTGCAAATATGTAGCTAGCTACTATGAGAGTCTTATTTGCGACAACACAAATTTCACTTTTTCTGTACTGAACTGGTTTTCTAACCCTAACCCAACCCTAACCCTATCCCTAACCCCTGAAAGGTGAAATTTGAAAATTTGTATTCATGTCAATGTCGCAAAATGCCGCAAATCACAGACTCTCATAGGTAGCGAGCTGCAGATTGCACGCCACAGGTGGAGGGAGGTTACACACGTGTATTTCGTATGTATTGAATTAATCGACGCAAGTACAAGATAATTCCTTGTAGATGGGACAATAAATGATGACTGATTGATTGATTCAATGATGATTGAATCGTTGTCTATTCTAATTAAATCAGCTAATTTGATATGCTTGCTCAGTTTTGTTTTTTAATTTTGATATTGGATAAAGCTATTACAAACTAGAAGTAGAACTGAATAACCTCATATGTCATTCATCATGAGTCATGGGCCATTGTATTAGAATTAACGGAATAAGTCACAAATGTTTTTGGGTAGATATTAAAGAAAGGTTTAGGGTTTGAAAAGAGTTGTTATGGTCATACAACATATAAGTTTATTTTAATTCCTGAAATCAAATACCTAACCACAAAAGTAACGCTTTTAAAAACAACAACTAATTAAGTCATCCGGACATATATCATGTCGGAAAAAGGCGGAATTTAATAGATAGCTGTCAATTTATTATGGCATTTGACTTCAAAGTGAAGTAATTCTGAAACAAATACCTAATCCACAAAAGTAGCTTTCTTTTTATAACTCATCAAGTCGCTCAGGACATATGTCTGGAAAAAGGCGGATTAATAGCTAGCTCGTAAAATTGTATGCATTTGGCTTCAAGAGGAAGTAATTCTGTGTGCACACCATACCTTATGTACCCGTAACTCAATTTTGCCTCTACCTTTGTTTGGTAGTGATTGTTGTAGTGGACACAATCGGTGGGAGAGTTTTTTAAGTTCTAAAAAAGTTGTATCTACACTTCCCTATGTTGAACCTGAAGTTAAAACAGGTCCTGTAATTTTCTATTCATTTTTCATTTCGTGTGTGTATGTTTTGTGTGTGCGTGGCTGGAGTGATTTGTGGGTTTTTAATAACTCAAAATCATTGCGAGCAAAGAGTTAATCATCGGCAGATAAAATCAGTCAGTCTGGTAGCCGGACAATCTTTCCCAGGGGCCTGCAACAGGAACAAAGACCACCCAAAGACACTGGGCCATGTGCTCAAAGGCAAGCAGGGGGGAGATCACGTACCTCAACTTTGGCAGGTTGAGTGATCAGACAACAACAAAGCCATGCTGCATCTGCAGACTGCCAATAGCACTATGCAGAGTGCTGAACAGCTGAAGGGTAAGTGCGTGTACATACATGTGTCTGTCATGTGTGTAGTGTAGTGTGTGTCATTCTGTATGTGTGTTTATGTGTGTGAGAGAGATAGTCTTCTTCTCCTTCTTCTTCTTCCAATTGGGGATGTTTATCCTGCCCCATGCCCAAAGTCTTTGTTTAGGCTGCTATTGCAATATTGGTGCACAGGACCCATGCTTTGTGAGTTCGTGTCATCCATTCCATGAGCAGAACATGGCCTACTCCTACCGAATAGGGGAATGGACCGATGGGCTTTAACGTATGCGCAAGATTAAATTGTGTGTGCGTTCGCACACGGGACCTTGGTTTTTAGGTCTTATCCGAAGGATCAGGAAATAGTACTACAGTATCTTTCCCAAGGACTAAAGTATCTTTCCCAAGGATACAACACCGCAAACGGAGCTGGGTTTGAACCAGGGCACTCGCAAACCCATTGCATAACGAGCGGCGACTAACTGAGCCATGGTGCCTCCTGCATGCCATCTCTTATTGTGCTTTTCCTGCATTTTGCACATTCCTGCACTGACGGCAGGCTCTTGCTCTCACCCCCATCCTCTCTCTTGCCCCCTTTTATCCTTCTCCTCCCTCTCTGTGGCAGGTGCCTAGACATACATGTATGTATGAATCTAGAGACGCTGTTGCTAAACATTGTCTTTTCCAGCTTTGAAATTTATTTGGAAGTGGTGATGAGAATGGCTGCTGAGTGTGAGCGCAGAGACAAGATTATCGCCACATCCTATTAAGTTTTGAATTTAACCCTTTCGCTGCCAGCCATTTTTCGACCCAAGCATACCATTAAACTTGTCTGGGAAGAGAAAAAAAAATCTGCTATTTTGGGAATTCCTCTGTGATAATATGTATAACAGGCCTATCCTTGCCTCCCCAAATTAAGAAAATAGGGTCTTTGGATAACAAGTCCTGATTTGATGCCTTTTAGTGACATGGGTGTTAAACCATTGTGGTGCATAAATGCAACATTTGCGGTGAAAGTGTTAATGCTGGAACAATTATGTGACCCAGCACCACAAAAGGGACATTAAGTGTCAAACTGACCATTCTGAGAAAATTATACATTTGAAAACTTCAGACAATTCTCTTTCTAATGATGCAAGAACCATTCTTGTATCTTTTTCCGTTCCATAGTTATGAGCATTCAAAGTTAGTAGGGCGAGCGACGGCCATTTTGATAAATCACTGTCTAAAGTCTAGCCTAGCTGAAGAAAATGCATTGACTTACTCGTTTTAAAACACTTATAAGACCATTTAGAGACCATATTAAAGATTGTTGTTTATAAATATGAAAAATAAGATGTTGGAGAACACAAAAATACCCATAACTCAAAATTGATTTTAAAAAAAGAAGAGATTTTTGACTTTGCAAGCTTGTTGTGAGAAACTAGCCCAGCGACTTTACCCTTTCGCTGCCAGGAATTTTTCAGCCAAAGTATACCATTACGCTTAACTGGGTAGAGAAAACAAAAATCTGCAATATTGGGAATTCCTCTGTGACATGTATAACATTAACATTAGGCCTATCCTTACCTCCCAAAATTTAAGAAAATAGGGTCTTCGGATAGCATGCCCTGATTTAATGCCTCTTAAGCTGGCGACAGATTATGTGACTGCCTCATGTGACTCGATCAGGTCGTGATGTTTCACCTCATTTGCATACCATCTTTCTCGATCAGTCTGACTCAGTCGGGCCCTGAGTCAGGTGACAGGGCCGAATAGGGCGGGTTCTAAATTTCACTGATCGAGTCTGATCGAGTCAGATGGCTTGTGACCTCTTCTGTGCGGGAAGCAAAATTTGATTGAGTAATATGAGGCAGTCGCATGGTTAGTCGCCAGCTTTAGTGACATGGGTGTTAAGCCATTGTGGTGCATAAATGTGACATTGACAGTGAAAGGGTTAATGTCCCTTTCATGGTGCTGGGTCACATATGTTACTTATGGATGAATTGCCATATAAACATGCAACTTCTAATTGAAAATAAAATGTGGGCATATATGGGTTAATGCTGGAATTAAAGAAGGAATTGGAAGAGACAACTTAGCAACAATTAGTCTCAAGATTCATATCCATCATTATGAATAAAATACTTTTGAATGCAAAAATTTTAGTTGTGTGACTGTGATTATACTTATGTATCAGCGACATTGCGCTAAGTGAAAAATCGTACCTTAGACTCTTTGGGAAAAAGATGTGTATAATTGTAATTGTATGCATCACACAATGATAATATCAGTTCAAAGCTACACAGGAATAATGGTTTAACCTTTCGCCGCCAGCCATTTTTCAGCAAAAAAACCCACATTAATCTTACCTGGGTAGAGAAAAAAAAAAAATCTGCAATATTGTGAATTCATCTGTGACATGTATAGCATTAGGCCTATCTTTAACTCCCCAAATTATAAAAATTAGGGTCTTCAGATATCAGGCCCTGATTTGATGCCTTTTAGTGACATGAGTGTTAAACCATTGTGGTGCTAAAAAACGACGTTGGAGGTGAAAGGGTGAAACGAGAATTGTTCAAACTCGGATGATAATTTAAATTTAATAATCATCTCTTGGTTTTGCCCAGACCTAGTGCTGTCCTCCCTGGCCAGGCTGAACTGGAACGGCGAGCGGATCCTGGAGAAAGCCCTGAGCGCCTTCAGGCTGAGGGTGTCCCAGGAGATGATTCCCCAGCTGCTGCAAGGCGTGATGGACACCCTCCACATGGAGCAGTCCTCCCACCGGGTCCAGCGCCTGTTGCAGCAACTCTTCGAGGAATTCCAAGTCAAGCTCCTGGGCGTGGACTGGTCCTCGTTGGTCTTCATCCTGGAGCACAGCAGCGTGGATGACGCCGACCTCGTGGTGGCCACGTCCCGGGAGGCCCAGAGACGCCGGGAGGAGCTGCAGCGGGTCCTGCTGTCCTTCCTCCCCCCAGGAAGCTTGGACCCCTCCGCCGTGACCTGGAGCGTGGGCCGCTATTCCCTGACGGAGGTCGACCGGCGGCTGATGGAGGGTTCCATGGATTCCACGCAGGTGTCCCTGACCCTGAAACTGGCCGGGAGGGAAGCGGAGGAGGTCTCTGGGCTTGTTCACGAAAGCACCGATCAAACCGAGACAACTAAAGGTACCTATCATGACAGCATTTTTTTTTTATATGATGAATGATGATTAATATCAATTATGTCTTATTTTGTATTTTATGCACACCCGTAAACATGGGGGGGGGGGGGGGGGGGGGTGGGGGGGGGGGTTCTAAAGTATATATTTGCCAAACCTTTTAAAAATATTTATCACCATCATAAACATAATTTATGTAATTTAGGCAAAGATATGCTCTGGACACCCTCATCTTTACAACCCTCAATTTCAAAGTCTGCTTCGCTCAGTTTTATGAAGGCTGATCCTAACCTAATCCCTTTCCCCAGAATGGTAAGATGTTGACTCTCGACATAATTTTCAAACACGAAAATTTGAGGAAGAGAGAGAGAGAGAGAGAGAGTGTGTGTGTGTGTGTGTGTGTGTGTATTTTCAAGACAGATAATAAGATAAAGAAATTGTAGATTTCGGTTTACATATTGGAAAGATATGTGGACATTATGAAAAGAAGGTTTGTTATTTTTATGTCTTTCCTAATTATCTTTATGATATTTATCTCACTGACTTCTCCAATCTTATCTTTCTGCCATTCTCAACTGCTTGGTTTGAACACACAAAATTATGTCTGTCTTAGTACTTTTATTATTTTGATTAACTCATTGTTGTTTTATTGATGTGCTGGAAAATGCGACTCATATCGGGTCAGTGCGTTCTTAAACCCCGAGGAAGTCAAATAAATGACGAAATATTGGAAAGTTTTTATCCTGTTTGTTTTTGTGTTTTTAGCCTGAATGTTTTTATATATATATATAGTCAAATTGGATATCACCTCAGTAGTTTGCCCTCTTTAGTCAGGTCTATTACTATTAGGTTTTTGAAATAAAAATTTCAGAACATTGTTATTTTGTTCATTTTACATAAGATTTTTACTTTTTCTGGTTTAACTTTGTGCTGGTTTGCTTTTATTGTGGATTTTCGATTTGGTGCAAAGAAGACACCATTCTCTTGTAGAATGTCTTTTTTGCTCAGGTTGGCATCCACTGGACAGTCAAATTGCAGGCCGATCATGCAAACTGATGAGACCTTCTCTTAGGTCGAAACAGCTGTCTTTGCATAGGGCACTGTCCCTCCCCCATTGGGAGAAAAAGTAAATCAGCACATTTTATTATTATTTTTTTTAATTTTTTTTTTTTTTTAAAAGGAACACAGAATATTTCAAAACGTTAACTTGTTTCTGAAGTTCACAAATTCATACATTAGATACAGAAAAGTTTCATCAATTCGGCATTTCAAAGGCAACAACTTTTTAGTCCTACAGAGTTATGTGGAGTGGAAAAAATAACAGATATTTCTGTATTATTTGATTCATCTGTCCTGCACAGCTCACCATCTGATGGTGATCGTTGGTCTATAGGATTTATTTCTCTGTATAT
Source organism: Phymorhynchus buccinoides (assembly GCA_017654935.2). Classification (NCBI taxonomy): domain Eukaryota; kingdom Metazoa; phylum Mollusca; class Gastropoda; order Neogastropoda; family Raphitomidae; genus Phymorhynchus; species Phymorhynchus buccinoides. The sequence continues at coordinate 16,672,449 of CM065701.1, read as the reverse complement.
ATATACAGAAAAAGATAACAGCCGCACAAGCCAAACTTCCCACTCCACACAACTCTGTAGGACTAAAAAGTTGTTGCATTTGAAATGCCGAATTGATGAAACTTTTCTGTATCTAATGTATGAATTTGTGAACTTCAGAAACAAGTTAACGTTATGAAATATTCTGCGTTCCTTTAAAAACAAAACAAACCAAAAAACAACAAAAACCAGTTAACGTTAACTTTGAGTTAATGTTCGTGTTCCCAAAAAAAAAAATAATAATAATAATTAAACAAAAAATTATATAAATTGTGCTGATTTACCTTTTCTCCTAACTGGTTTTGTTTCTGAGGTTCACAAATAAAGACATTGGACACAGAAAAGTTTTATTAAAGCAAACTATTCTGCATTTCAAATACACTAACTTTTCAGTCCTTCAGAGTAGGGGTACGGAGCTGGCTATTCACTGAGATTTTTCTTTCATACTATATATATATATATATATATTTTCCTATATATAGTACAAGCTTTCAAAAGTTAAAAAAACGCCAACAAACAAGATATAAAATTTCCAAATATTCCGACGTTTATTCGTCTTCGTCAGTGGTAAAATGACAAGTGATTCAAACAAGACTGAATCGCACATAGAAACGGATTCTGACTAAAACTCACAATAAAAAAGGGGGTGGGTGGGTTGGTCAAAATAAAAAAGAGGTCAATAAAAAAAGAAGCTGAACTCCAGAACAAGCATGTGCCCCAACAGTGTAATAATATAATATAGCATGCACACGATCTTTTGTGAAAAAGAAGGTTAAACATGCAATAAGTGAAATGGGAGAATAGTTAGGAAGGGACAGCTTCTGTTTAGACATGGTGGAAGGAGAAGGGAAGAGGGAGAACAGAGAGAGAGAGAAAGAGAGAGAGAGACAGACAGACAAAGGGGTAAATAGGAGAGTAAGTCCAGTATGGGAGTGTGTTTGTAGTATGGGAGTGTGTTTGTGTATGTGTGCTTGTGGGGAGTGGGGGGGCAATTGGTTTGAGTTGGGGGTGGAAAAAGGTAAGTGATAACAATGACAATAGCAATTGGCATTCCATTGTGACATCATTCATAGCAAAAATTATTATGGGATCGCCTGTACAAAATCACAATAAAGACTTCCGATTTCTGTAAACAAAAGGAATCACCTGTAAAAAACCCATAAACAAGACTTACTCCGCATTTTAAATGTCAGGCACAGAAAAAAATATTAAGGAATGTGTGGAATTGCTTGTAAGACTTCCACATTTAGAAGAATTAAAACGTAAGTAAGAAAAATAAGGAATCGCTTGTACTTTCCGCATAATCAAGCATTTTCCTACTTCTGCCTATCAAAAACCTTGAAACATAATTAGCCAAAATTATTATGGGATCACCTAAACCCAAACATAGTATAGTACTTTCTAACTTCCAAATTTTAAAGCATTGGAACATTTATCAAAAACTGTTATGGGATTGTCTGAAGAAAATAAATAAAGCCCTTTCTTAGTTCTGCGTCTGGAAGCATTTTAACATAATTGTCAAGCAATCCTTATGGAATCGCCTGAACTATAATGATAATCAGGCGCTTTTTTACTTCCGCATTTGAAAGTAATGAAACATAATTAGCCAAAAATATTATGGAATCCGATCACCTAAAACAAAAATCATCTTCATGCAGTACTTTCTAACTTCCGCATTTGAAAGCATTGAAACATAATTAGCAAAAAATATTATGGAATCGACTGAGCAAAAATCATCTTCATGCAAGACTTTATCTTCCGCATTTGAAAGAAGTAATGAAACATAATTAGCAAACAAATATTATGGAATCGACTGAGCAAAAATCATCTTCATGCAAGACTTTATCTTCCGCATTTGAAAGTAATGAAACATAATTAGCAAACAAATATTATGGAATCGACTGAGCAAAAATCATATTCATGCAAGACTTTCATCTTCCGCATTTGAAAGTAATGAACCATAATTAGCAAACAAATATTATGGAATCGACTGAGCAAAAATCATCTTCATGCAAGACTTTCATCTTCCGCATTTGAAAGTAATGAAACATAATTAGCAAACAAATATTATGGAATCGACTGAGCAAAAATCATATTCATGCAAGACTTTCATCTTCCGCATTTGAAAGTAATGAAACATAATTAGCAAACAAATATTATGGAATCGACTGAGCAAAAATCATCTTCATGCAAGACTTTATCTTCCGCATTTGAAAGTAATGAAACATAATTAGCAAACAAATATTATGGAATCGACTGAGCAAAAATCATCTTCATGCAAGACTTTATCTTCCGCATTTGAAAGTAATGAAACATAATTAGCAAACAAATATTATGGAATCGACTGAGCAAAAATCATCTTCATGCAAGACTTTCATCTTCCGCATTTGAAAGTAATGAAACATAATTAGCAAAAAATATTATGGAATCGACTGAGCAAAAATCATATTCATGCAAGACTTTCATCTTCCGCATTTGAAAGTAATGAAACATAATTAGCAAACAAATATTATGGAATCGACTGAGCAAAAATCATCTTCATGCAAGACTTTATCTTCCGCATTTGAAAGCATATAGATGATCAGACCAATTCAGAGTAATACCCTTCCATTGGATTATTTAAAAAACATCAGCTAAACTTTCAAAATAGGTAGGGATATGTGATAAAGGTGAGGGAAGAACTAAGTGTATGTGAGTGTGCGAGTGAGTGTGCATGTGTGTGTATGTGTGCGTGTGTGCGTGCGTGCTAGTGCGTGCGTGCGCATGTGTGTGTGTGTGTGTGTGTGTGTGTGGTGTAAAGATACTGAAAGGTACCACGGACTCGTGAAGGGAACAGAATGTAACTATTCTAGAGTGTTGAGGCCACAAGGATGGAGAGTCTGAAGTTTCTTTATCCAGAATTTCTCTCTTGTAAGTCTGTAAGTGTATTTGTCAGACAGTATATATATATATATATATATATATGAATGTAATGGTGTGTAGATCCAGCAGCAGACAAAAAAGTGACAGAGCCAGCCGACAGCTCGAAACAGCAATGGCAGCCAGCGACCCAAACTGCAGTGGAAAGCCCATCATCTCCTTCATCCACCCTCGTGATAGAGAACGGCGACCTGAAATACCCCGACCTCTACCGGTACTACTTCGAAAACCCCAGGAGAGGCGGAGGGGAGATCAGATCGTTGGAGGTGGAGGAGGACGAGGAGAGGATCCTCATCACCTTTGAGGATCCGGAAGGTGGGTTGTGTGAGAATGTGTTTTTTTGCAGTGTTAATCCCTTGACTGCCACCAACGTATTACCTACTGACCTGATGACATCACTGATGATGTCATCAGATGAAGAGGAATAACCCTGACATGCTGGCTTTTGCTCTTGCACAGTCAAGAGGTCTATATCCCCAGACCATTTTCCAGATTGTCTCTATCAGTTGTCTTTTTCATGGCATGATTTGCCCAATGATTTTTTCTTTAATTTTCTCTGGCAGTCAAGGGGTTAATTCTATTAGACCTATACATCTTTGAAAACATGGGGGTCAGAATAAGTGCACAAAGTGTGTCTGTAGATTTTTAAGGGGTTCAATTGGATATTTTAGTGAGTCTCTCTGTATAATTTTATAACATTTTTTTTCTTCTTAGCTTAAGACTGTGTCAGACCAATTGACATAGGCTAGAACACCAAGGCTACATCAAAATGTTGTTATGCTATGCATAGTTATGCGGGGATTGTCTTTAGCCATGACAAGCTCCTTGCATAACATCATCAGTCTCCCAAATCCCCCAAAGACGGAGTGTGGCTGCCCATGTGGCGGGGTAATAAAAAAAACGGTCACACACATAATGTTGAGGCACCCCCCCAAAAAAATGTTTGTTTCCGGTTTCCCGACCGACCCTAGGTTTTTGCCGCTGACCCTAAACTTTTTTTGGATGAATAAAGAAAGAAAAAGAAGAAAAAAAGTAATTTGAACAGATGATTCAAGGGAAACAACCAATGCACTCGGCACAGTCAAGGACCGTTACTCACGCAGACTTTTGTGACCCTACATCCGCCGACAAAATGGCGGGCGCTAGACACGCGATTGCAGTTTCAATGCCAATGTGATAAATATATTCACACGCATAGACCAAACACAAAATGTAAAAAAAAACTGATGAAACCCCAAACAGAATTTTTTTGGGGGGCCTAATAAGGATAGTGACATGCGTGATTGGACATTAATGAGGATGCTGACTTTGTGATTAGAATTAAGGATAATAATCAAAACACAAAGAAGCTGGGAAATTGAGACTTGTGTTATAAAGGAAGGGTGAATCAGATATTTTGACAAGAAGAAAAAGGAATTTAAGAGTAATTAGGAAAAATGACCATTAAGTGCTTTAGGTGGATTGATGGGAGATAACTGGTGGTTCATATTACTTCCTTTGATCAAATATATATAAGGCAAAATCTATTTTTGCAGCACATGTGTGTGTGTGTGAGAGAGAGAGGAGAGAGAGAGAGAGGAGAGAGAGAGAGAAAGAGAGAGAGAGAGAGAGAGAAGAGAGGCAGAGAGAAAGAGTGAGTTAGCAGTTGCTTAGAAACAAACTTCAAATGGAATGCCAGCTGGCCCTATTGTCATGAGTGCATCTTAAACAATTAATACTGTCTGTTCTAGTGCTGCAGCCAAAGGGATTATGTTGCACTGTCTTTTCTAGTGCTGCAGCCAAAGGGATTAGGTTGCACTGTCTTTTCTAGTGCTGCAGCCAAAGGGATTAGGTTGTCTTTTCTAGTGCTGCAGCCAAAGGGATTAGGTTGTCTTTTTCTAGTGCTGCAGCCAAAGGGATTAGGTTGCACTGTCTATTCTAGTGCTGCAGCCAAAGGGATTAGGTTGTCTTTTCTAGTGCTGCAGCCAAAGGGATTAGGTTGAACTGTCTTTTCTAGTGCTGCAGCCAAAGGGATTAGGTGTGTGTGAATATTTTGTCCTTATTTTATATTTAGTGTAGAGTGGACAGAGAGTAACTAAACCCAAGTTCGAACCTGGGTACAGGGGATTTTTCCTCTCATTTTGCACTAGGACTTACAGTATGAATGTGGAGTCTTTCGGATGAGACGATAAACCGAGGTCCCGTGTGCCCATGCACTTAGCACATATTAAACCCAGTGGCAACGAAAAAGTTGTCATTTGGTCAAAATTTACACACACACACACTCATAAGTCACACAAAAATCGTATGCCAAAAAAGAAAGAAAAATGAGTGGCACGCCTCTGACTGTGATGCACTGTCAAGGTGGGAGCAACTCGAATTTCACAGAGACACCTCTGTTACTGTAAAGTACCAAATGTAAATCTAATCCTGCTGAGTCAAAGGGTGAAATCATCTTGTATTGGTTATTAAGAAAACCTTTGAGACTTTCCTGGTATTGCAGTACCTCCATGATCGTCCCACTATCTTTATAGTTATTAATGTCCCATATATGATATGTGCCTGTTCCAGGCCAGAGGATGTTAAACGAACTTTCGTCATCTAATCCTGCAGAGTTTTCCAAAGCATGACAAAGCTCTTAATAGATATTCTGTGTCCAAAGAAAAGAAGACTTTGCTATTACAGTGGAACCTCCCTTATAAGACCTCCCATTTTAAGACTCCCTCCCACATAAGACCTACTTCTCTGAGACAATGCCCCTCTTTGTAAGTATTAAAATTACCTCCCTTATAAGACCCCTCCCTTATAAGACCTCATTTTGGATGATCGTTGAAGGTCTTATAAGGGAGGTTCAACTGTAGTACTTTGGCGCCCAAATAAATGGAAACTTTAACACATTCTACCCCATCCTCACAGCTGCATTTATTTTCCCTGGCCCAGCTGTGCAGAGAGCTTTGAGCATAACTATAATGTTTAGAAAAATTGGTATGAATTGCAACAATTCACAGTAATATTATAACATTTTAAGTGCTATTGTCAAATGCGTTTTAATTAAAAGTTTACAAAGTTTCATGGAATTTGAAATGCGGTTTGTACTAATTGTAGTGTGAGTTCTAAAAATAACTCTTTTACACACAACAAACAGTAATAAAGAAAAGGTGTGTTCTTTATGCAATGATCGGAAGTAGAGCTTTCTACTTCACCTACATTCACTAAAAACTCGATACAATTGCTATTTTTTGGTCATTATAATGGTCTTAAATCAATCCAAAACACTTTTACTTGCCATTTCATTACTCGGACACAATAAATATTAACCCATCATGGGGAAAAATAGTAAAAAATATGAGAAATCTGCTCCAAAATCGATAAAATCTAAGCATGACTGGAAAGGAAGTGTCTGTAAACAGGCTAAAGCTACCAAAGTGAACAATTTGAGGACGAGAACCAAGCTAGACGCTTCAGTTTGAAGATGGGTTTGTATTACGAGTTAACTCGTAAACGGGCAGATATGGTTGGCGTGAGTTTGCGAGTATACTCGTAAATGGGGTAGAATGAGTTAACTTTATTTTTGAAGGAAAAATTAATTCAACTTTGTATGTTGAACATTTGTCACAGTTGCTCAGAGACTGCTGTCCATGCCTCACAAAGTTGGCGACGCAAATCTGCGGTTGTCCTTGTACCAGCCAAAGAAACCTCCAGATCTAGGACCGGCGGAGCAAGAGGCTGGGTCTTCTGAAGAATCTGCAGCGACTAAAGCCCTCGTGGAATGTACTGACAGCATCGTGATCCGTGGCCAAACGGGGCGTCAGCTACCGATCATGGAAGGGGCACCATTAGTGGATGTGGCACCGGAAACAGATGACGTCTCGGATGAAACCGATTCCAGCGATTTCTTAGTTGATTTGGGCTTAAAGTTGACAGAACCACGCCTCCTGACGAGCTTGTTTTGCAACAGTAGTCAGGAATCTGATTGCAGTGAGTCCAGCGAGTCCGCAGGTATTGTGTTATGGAGAGTTTGTGTCTGTGTTTGTATTGTTGTCGTTGTTGTTGGTGGTGGTGGTGGTGTGTGTGTAAGTACATGTATGTTTGTGTGTATACATTTATGTATATGTGTGCATGTACCATATGTTTCGGACTATAAGGCGATACTTTTGTTTCCCAGACTGAGACACCTGCGCCTTATAATATGACTACTAAAATAGTAAAAAAACCCACAAAAACCTGAAACAGACTGCAACGTCACTGGAACATACAACAAACAAACAACTACACAACAAGTGTAAAGTGACGTTATTTTATTCACAAGAGACAAAACAAAACTACTGGATATTTCGGCGAACGCGCCTTTATCAACACAGACAAACAATTAAACAGCAAATATAGCAAAAGTTTTTTTTTTTAAATTTTGATCTTGCTGGTTTTTTGCTCAGTCTGTTTTTTGCTCCTAAATTTGCTGTTTTGCTGTTTAATTGTTTGTTTGTGTTGATAAAGGCTAGTTGTTTGTTTGTTGTATATATATAATAGCAGAATCTGAATAAACAAATCTGAATTTTGTGTCAAATTTGGGTGGTGCGCTTTATAACCAGGCACGCTTTATAGTCCGAAAAATATGGTATGTGTACATGTACCAGTTTGTTCATGTGTTTGCATTGGCATGTGTGTCTGTGTGTGTGTTTGTGTGTGTACTTAAGTGTGTGTTATTATACTACCGCAATAAGTGCGTCATGCACACTCCTTTTATGTGTCTAACAGTCTTTTCATTAAACAAAATTTATCATTCAAGAAGAGAGAGAGTGAGCAAGCGATGACCTCAATGTGTGACTTTAAGTCACACAGATGAAACAATGACTAAAGTCAAAAGCTATCTTAAATTAATAAATGCGTTCAACGCCACCTTCAGGAGAGTAACAGAAAACAAGACATAATTGTCAATAACGAAAGGCTCGGTTTCATTATGAAACTTCAAAGGGAAGATGAAAGTGATAGAATTCATTTTGTATCTCACACACACACACACACACGCACACACAATAAAGATAATATTGACTTAACTTGACTTCAATTCACATGCACTCACAGACACACACAGACGCACACACACAAACGCACACGCACACGCACACACACACACACACACACACACATTCTAGTACACATGCTAACACACATGGATAAGTTATTAACTTCATGCAATAATATTTGAAGTATATCTTTACTAGATCCAAAGACAGTGCTCTTAATCTTTCAGTTTTTATTTGATTGATTGATTGATTGATTGATTTAATTTAAAGTCTGTTCACACAATGGTGATATTAGACTATTAAAAACAAAAACAAAAAAGTGAGTGCGCGCGTGTGTATGTGTGTGCGCGCGTGTGTATGTAGGTGAATATGAGTGCGTGTGTATGAGTAAGTGTAACTATGCATATGATTTTATGTCTGTGAATGTGGAGGGTCAAAAAAAAAAAGTTAATTAACTCATGAACTATAGTAATCTTGCAATTCCAGAGCTGGATAAGACTGTAGCAATTTTGATAATTTCATGACTGTAAACTACATCTTTTAAAATTCCAATTTGTGCAACTTGTATCCCAGATAGTTTGTATAACAATAATAATAATGGACATTCTAAAAAAAATATGTTGAACTGATATTGGGTGACCACAAGCGCATTCTACATCTTTAGTAAATTTGTACATAAGGCTAGATAAAGATCTTGAACATAAATAATATCTTAGATTTTGAAGGAAGCTTTTCATTATATATACTATTTTCTAACATTGAATTTATTTCGTGTTTTTTCTAGTTTTATTGAACAATCTGAAGATTTTCTACTAGCACCTTCTTTCGCTAATTTATCAGCTATTTCATTCCCAACGATACCACAGTGCGATGGAATCCAGCAAAATTCTACGTTAATTCCTTTAAACATAATAGAATGTATTAGATATTTTACATCAAAAATTAAATCTCTTCTGGTGTTTGCATTCCAGTTGTGTAAACTATAAAGAACAGATTTCGAGTCAACACAAAGTAAAATACTATAAACTGCAATATCCATATCAGCTATCCAGGATAGTGCCATTATAATTGCATAAAGTTCAGCAGTAAATACAGAAAAGCCTTTTCCTAGACAAAAAGATTTTCTCATTTTTTAATCAGGAATCACAAATCCAGCTTCTGTGTATGATTCCACAACTGAACCATCTGTATAAATTTTAAGATGATACGGGTATGCGTTTTCTAGATGTTCTTTTGCTTCAACTGATATTAGATTAACATTATCATCTTTTTTCAAAGCGGTATAATCTGTATCAAATTTAGCAGAAATATGCTCCCACTGAGGTACAATAGGCATTGTTGGCATACTTGAAATTGATGTAATATCGATATCGCACTTCTTAAATAATTCATCTGTATAATTTCTAATAGGTTGAAGGTAAGAAATATTTTGAACCCTCTTAGGAAAATCTTGTTTTGAATCAAGATAAATGTCACTAGTCACTGAATTAGACACTGAGAGACTTCTAGTCACATACTTGGCTGTAGCCAGCTTACGTTGATCATCAAGTGATAACAAATTAGCTTCTCTGTACGTTTTGAATGTATCTGTGTGCACTGGAACACCAAGTGCTAACTTAACGGCCTTACTGTCTATGCTTTGTAACTTTTTTAGTAGTGTCTGGGGAGCCGAAAAATAAACTTCTTGTCTGTACGTTAATTTTGATCGAACCAGACTAGTAGCAAGATGTAAGAGTGTTTGAGTATCTTGACCCCACGTCTGAGCGCTAACTATGTGTTAGCGTTTTATTCTCAGTTTTATTCACACCTTTGTTACATTTTGTTTCAAGAGTTTTGCTCAACAAAAGAAAGTTTTTAGTCCATCAAAATGTTAAAATGTTGAATTTTTCTTTTCTGGATCAGGTGATCTAGAAACCAGCCCAACCTACCCAAACAAACTGCTGCTGAAGAATGTGTCAGAAAAGCTGCGCCGCAGCACTCTCATGGACTACCTGGAGGAGCTGACTGGCCATGAGGTTCAGGAGTTGCTATACGGAGATAACACAGGGACTGCGCTGGTCACCTTTGAAGGGGAACCAGGTATAGTACAATTCAATCACAAGATTTGTGATGGTGCATTTGAAAAATTTACCAAAGTTGTTCAGCCTTTTTTTTGGTGTGTGTGTGTAGGAAATTCTAAAACTAATCATCTACCCTGAAAACAAAATCTGTTTCTGATGTATTTACTGCTATTTTTGTATGACATAGCAGTATCAAACACATAAAATGAAAACTTGATTTTTTGTATGCTTTGTTTATTGTTTCATCCATTGCCTCCTGACCACCAGTTTTCTTCTGTCTTGGTGAAATAATACTGACTTTATTATCTTTAATTCTACATCTGTGTGTGTGTGTTTTCAGACCTGAATCAAATTATACAAGACAGTGGGAAATGTATGCTAGATGGACAAAGACTGACCGTGCACAAAGTCCCCATTTCCAAGTGTCTGCTGGTGGAGAATTTGAACCCCAGCACCACTGAAGACACTATTGCGCTTTACTTTGAGAACCCCAAAAGATCAGGCGGTGGTGAAGTGAACAGAGTGGACATGACCCCTGGTGAAGGGAGATGCTTGGTTTACTTTGAAGACCCAAGTGGTAAGAACTTTCATGCATGCATTTTCACACCTTTGCTAAAAGCCATGCTTTGTGTACAATGTAGGAAACATATACTTTTTCTTTTAATTCTCTGGAGTTACCTGTCTGGACTGGTTTAAGGTAAAAGTAAAATAAGGTCATGTTTAAGGTAAATGTAAAAAAAATAATATTGTGTAACATTGCAAACATTAAAGCAGTGTGAAGAGAAATGAGATTAAAACTTTTTGTGTACATGCAGGCATGTTTTTATATGGAAATGAATGCATGCACATATCCATGTACACTCGCACACACACACACACACACAGACACACACACACACACACACACACACACACACACACACACACACACACACACATATGTACATGTACACGTACACGCTCACACACGCACACACAATGTAAACACTGTACATACATAACATGACACATCTGTCTGTCAAGATACATAAGCATTTTTGTTTGTTTTTGTGTATTGTTTTCTCATTTAGGATGTCACTTCGATCTCACCCTTCATTGTTGCAGCTCTTGATAGAGTACTCTGCAAATCCCACAAACTGGAAGGCAATAATTTGAGCGTGAAGCGTTACATAGAGTGCTTGGGTCTGTCTGGTGGCCACAAGGATCCCCCCAAATCTGCCTGGACCACATCTGTGACAATGGACTCCATGAAGACAGAAAAGACTATAAGTTACAAAGGTAAATGAATAAATGGGTTAAACGCCATCTTCGGAAGAGTGACAGACGCACACACACATATATACACACACACAATGAAGATAATATTGACTTGACTTTTAAATTCACATGCACACACACAGACACACACACATAGAAATTGATGTAATATCGATATCGCACTTCTTAAATAATTCATCTGTATAATTTCTAATAGGTTGAAGGTAAGAAATATTTGTAACCCTCTTAGGAAAATCTTGTTTTGAATCAAGATAAATGTCACTAGTCACTGAATTAGACACTGAGAGACTTCTAGTCACATACTTGGCTGTAGCCAGCTTACGTTGATCATCAAGTGATAACAAATTAGCTTCTCTGTACGTTTTGAATGTATTTGTGTGCACTGGCACACCAAGTGCTAACTTAACGGCCTTACTGTCTATGCTTTGTAACTGTTTTAGTAGTGTCTGGGGAGCCGAAAAAAACACTTCTTGTCTGTACGTTAATTTTGATCGAACCAGACTAGTAGCAAGATGTAAGAGTGTTTGAGTATCTTGACCCCACGTCTGAACGCTAACTATGTGTTAGCGTTTTATTCTCAGTTTTATCCACACCTTTGTTACACTTTGTTTCAAGAGTTTTGCTCAACAAAAGAAAGTTTTTAGTCCATCAAAATGTTAAAATGTTGAATTTTTCTTTTCTGGATCAGGTGATCTAGAAACCAGCCCAACCTACCCAAACAAATAGTACAATTAGGTGTTAGATTTGTCATGGTGTACTAAAATTTTTTTTACCAAAGTTGTTCAGCATTCTTTTTGGTGTGTGTAAGAAATTCTAAAACTAATCATCTACCCTGAAAACAAAATCTGTTTCTGATGTATTTACTGCTATTTTTGTATGACATAGCAGTATCAAACACATAAAATAAAAACTTGAATTTTGTTATGCTTTGTGTATTATTTCATCCATTGCCTCCCGACCACCAGTTTTCTTCTGTATTGGTGGAATAATACTGACTTTATTATCTTTAATTCTACATCTGTGTGTGTGTGTGTTTTCAGACCTGAATCAAATTATACAAGACAGTGGGAAATGTATGTTAGATGGACAAAGACTGACCATGCACAAAGTCCCCATTTCCAACTGTCTGCTGGTGGAGAATTTGAACCCCAGTACCACTGAAGACATTATTGCGCTTTGCTTTGAGAACCCCAAAAGATCAGGCGGTGGTGAAGTGAACAGAGTGGACATGACCCCTGGTGAAGGGAGATGCTTCGTTTACTTTGAAGACCCAAGTGGTAAGAACTTTCATGCATGCATTTTCACACCTTTGCTAAAAGCCATGCTTTGTGTACAAAGTAGGAAACATATACTTTTTCTTTTAATTCTCTGGAGTTACCTGTCTGGACTGGTTTAAGGTAAATGTAAAAAAAACACATATTGTGTAACATTGCAAACATTAAAGCAGTGTGAAGAGAAATGAGATTAAAACTTTTTGTGTACATGCAGGCATGTTTTTATATGGAAATGAATACATGCACATATCCATGTACACTCGCAGACACACACACACACACAGACACACACACACACACACACACACACACACACACATGTACATGTACACGTACACGCTCACACACGCACACACAATGTAAATACTGTACATACATAACATGACACATCTGTCTGTCAAGATACATAAGCATTTTTGTTTGTTTTTGTGTATTGTTTTCTCATTTAGGATGTCACTTCGATCTCACCCTTCATTGTTGCAGCTCTTGATAGAGTACTCTGCAAATCCCACAAACTGGAAGGCAATAATTTGAGCGTGAAGCGTTACATAGAGTGCTTGGGTCTGTCTGGTGGCCACAAGGATCCCTCCAAATCTGCCTGGACCACATCTGTGACAATGGACTCCATGAAGACAGAAAAGACTATAAGTTACAAAGGTAAATGAATAAATGGGTTAAACGCCATCTTCGGAAGAGTGACAGACGCACACACACATATATACACACACACAATGAAGATAATATTGACTTGACTTTTAAATTCACATGCACACACACAGACACACACACACATAGAAATTGATGTAATATCGATATCGCACTTCTTAAATAATTCATCTGTATAATTTCTAATAGGTTGAAGGTAAGAAATATTTTGAGCCCTCTTAGGAAAATCTTGTTTTGAATCAAGATAAATGTCACTAGTCACTGAATTAGACACTGAGAGACTTCTAGTCACATACTTGGCTGTAGCCAGCTTACGTTGATCATCAAGTGATAACAAATTAGCTTCTCTGTACGTTTTGAATGTATCTGTGTGCACTGGAACACCAAGTGCTAACTTAACGGCCTTACTGTCTATGCTTTGCAACCTTTTTAGTAGTGTCTGAGGAGCCGAAAAATAAACTTCTTGTCCGTAAGTTAACTTTGATCGAACCAGACTAGTAGCAAGATGTAAGAGTGTTTGAGTATCTTGACCCCACGTCTGAGCGCTAACTATGTGTTAGCGTTTTATTCTCAGTTTTATTCACACCTTTGTTACATTTTGTTTCAAGAGTTTTGCTCAACAAAAGAAAGTTTTTAGTCCATCAAAATGTTAAAATGTTCAATTTTTCTTTTCTGGATCAGGTGATCTAGAAACCAGCCCAACCTACCCAAACAAACTGCTGCTGAAGAATGTGCCAGAAAAGCTGCGCCGCAGCACTCTCATGGACAACCTGGAGGAGCTGACCGGCCTTGAGGTCCAGGAGTTGCTGTACGGAGATGACACAGGGACTGCGCTGGTCACCTTTGAAGGGGAACCAGGTATAGTACAATTAGGTGTTAGATTTGTCATGGTGTACTAGAAAAATTTACCAAAGTTGTTCAGCATTTTTTTGGGTGTGTGTAGGAAATTCTAAAACTAATCATCTACCCTGAAAACAAAATCTGTTTCTGATGTATTTACTGCTATTTTTGTATGACATAGCAGTATCAAACACATAAAATGAAAACTTGATTTTTGTTATGCTTTGTGTATTATTTCATCCATTGCCTCCTGACCACCAGTTTTCTTCTGTCTTGGTGAAATAATACTGACTTTATTATCTTTAATTCTACATCTGTGTGTGTGTGTTTTCAGACCTGAATCAAATTATACAAGACAGTGGGAAATGTATGCTAGATGGACAAAGACTGACCACGCACAAAGTCCCCATTTCCAACTGTCTGCTGGTGGAGAATTTGAACCCCAGCACCACTGAAGACACTATTGCGTTTTACTTTGAGAACCCCAAAAGATCAGGCGGTGGTGAAGTGAACAGAGTGGACATGACCCCTGGTGAAGGGAGATGCTTCATTTACTTTGAAGACCCAAGTGGTAAGAACTTTCATGCATGCATTTTCACACCGTTGCTAAAAGCCATGCTTTGTGTACAATGTAGGAAACATATACTTTTTCTTTTAATTCTCTGGAGTTACCAGTCTGGACTGGTTTAAGGTAAAAGTAAAATAAGGTCATGTTTACGGTAAATGTAAAAAAAATAATATTGTGTAACATTGCAAACATTAAAGCAGTGTGAAGAAAAATGAGATTAAAACTTTTTGTGTACATGCAGGCATGTTTTTATATGGAAATGAATGCATGCACATATTCATGTACACTCGCAGACACACACACACACACACACACACACACACACCCACACCCACACACACACATGTACACGTACATGCTCACACACAATGTAAACACTGTACATACATAACATGACACATCTGTCTGTCAAGATACATAAGCATTTTTGTTTGTTTTTGTGTATTGTTTTCTCATTTAGGATGTCACTTTGATCTCACCCTTCATTGTTGCAGCTCTTGGTAGAGTACTCGGCAAATCCCACAAACTGGAAGGCAATAATTTGAGCGTGAAGCGTTACATAGAATGCTTGGGTCTGTCTCGTGGCCACAAGGATCCCTCCAAATCTGCCTGGACCACATCTGTGACAATAGACTCCATAGATCACTACAAAGTGGAATACATGAAGACAGAAAAGTCTGGTTTCCTGCAGCTTCTGTCCAGGAACGATGCAAAAGGAATGTTCAGGGGGGACAACTTGGAGCTACAATACACCCGGAGTCCTTCAAAACCCATTAACTTAAGTTGGGAGAAGGTGATTCGCCAGACTGTAAATAATTTTGTCAGCACTTTGGACGTCCTCAGGTGCGACGTCAGGCAGGAATGGTGGGAAAAAGCAGTGAACATCACGAAAGATTTCAGTGGATCGGAAAAGGTCATGTTGTTGGCCCTACCAAAGGAGAAGTCTTTCGTGGTTGTCGGGGAGAAGAAAGCAGCGGGGGATCTCTTTGACATAGTGACAGCATTCATCAAAACTTTGAAAGAAGCGGCAGAGGCAAAACATCAGGAAGTGAGGGAAACAGTCACTGTACTGAAGTCTTACCAGCTGCGTTTGCTGTTGGCGATGGGCTTCCCCCAGAAAGCAGAAGAAGGTCATGAAGGTCTGAAGGTGACTATCCAATTGGACAAGAAGTGCATCAGTTTTGCTGGTGACTTCAAAGACGTCAAAGAAGCGCAGGTTGAAATGTATAAAATCATTTTTTCTGTTTGTTCTAAAAAAATGACAACATTGTCTTCCAGGCAAAGATTTTCATTGAACGACAATCCCGGAGCAGAAATTTGCATTACCGAGAAGTTCCGAAAAGAGAAGATAGCAGCTGTTTGGGAGTGGGATGGTGACAATCAAGTGGTAGTCAGCGCTCTAAGCAATGAATCCCTGAAGGCAGCAGCCTCCATCTTCATGACATCTTTGTCAGAAACTTTTGTTGAACTGACTTCAGACATGCTAGAATTACTTCATGACAAGGAGGGAAAGAAGTTCATACAGGATTTTTCAACAGCCAATCCAGATGTGCGGCTGTCAATACCAGATCCCATGGACCAGAAAATAGTCAGTAAGTACCTCAAATTCCGATTGTACATCACTTGTCCTGAAAATGTCACACATGATGCCAAGAAGCAGATTAA
The DNA here is from genome assembly GCA_017654935.2 of Phymorhynchus buccinoides. NCBI lineage: Eukaryota > Metazoa > Mollusca > Gastropoda > Neogastropoda > Raphitomidae > Phymorhynchus > Phymorhynchus buccinoides. The sequence goes on along the minus strand of CM065701.1, from coordinate 16,656,158 downwards.
AACATTCCTGCAGGACAACATCATTTATTCACGAGTGGTGCGCTTCTCGCCAAGCCGCCACCTGTTCATTCAGCAGGAATGGTGCGAGAGGCTCGACAGCGTGCGGAAACGTCTCAAAGCTCACAAAGTGGAGATCAGACTGTCGGAGGAAACCGGAACAGAGATGCTGGTCAAGGGGACGACCCAGGGGCTGACAGAACTGCGGGAGACGTTTGAAGCGTGGAATGCAGAGATAGTTTGCCGCGAAGAGAAGGTGACAAGCGCCGCAGCCTTGAAATTCCTCAGGTCTGGAGCTGGCCCCAGAGGCCTGAAATTGCTGGGACAGATCAATCATTGTGTGCTGGCATTGACGCCGGAAAACGCTGATGTTAAGGTGAGTATTCCTCTGTCTATTTTGTTTGATGGTTTTAATTAATTAATTTTTTTTTTTTTTTTGCTGTGTCATCTTCTGGGCCGTACAGTGGCGTTGCTCCCACAACCGCTCATTCCGATTCCCAATTCGCAGCCACATCCCGGCTTGTGCAGGTCGCAGAATCCAAGACCAGCAGTTCAAGGGGAGCGAATCTATGTTAGGTCGTCAGGAGGCATTCAACCGAGTGATGGTTTTAATATTGTACATAGCAGGAAGCAGGGATTTTGATGGTTTTAATATTGTACATAGCAGAGATTGTGATGGTTCTAATATTGTACATAGCAGGGATTATTTTCAACTAATATGATCTGCATTAACCCTTTCACCGCCAACCATATTTCAACCAAAAATGTCCATTAAACGTTTACCTGGGTAGAGAATAAAATCTATCTGCAGTATTACTGGGGATTCTTCCGTGACATATGTAAAATAAGGTATACCCTTACTTCCCAAAACTAAGACAATAGTGTCTTTGGATAATAGACCCCAATTTGATGCCTTTTAGTGACATAGAGGTGTCAAATCACTGTGGTGCTAAAATGTGACTTTGGCGGTGAAAGGGTTTTTTAAAAAAAGAGAAACAGTAAAGAAAATGCTCACCCCCACCCCCCACCTCCACCCCCCATCCTCTGTGCATTACAAATTACTTTCAATAACCCAAGGAGGAAACCTGTGCCGTCCCTTCACACAAGTCATGTAGGATATTTCCAGTTAAGTTTTGTTTTGTTCTTTGCGTTGAACTGGGAGTTTGTTTGTCTGGTTTTGCTATCTTGTTTGTTGTTGGCTTCTATCATGGTCGTTTCTTATTCAGAGCAGGTAGCTAAGAGCAGTGTGGACTGAAATTGAATTCCAATTTTGCAAACATTTTAAAAGCAAAAACAAAACTGAAGCAGACTGCACAGTCACTGGAACATACAACAAACAAGCAACTACATGACAAGTGTAAAAGTGACATTATTTTATTCACAGGAGACAAAACAAAAACTACTGGATATTTTGACGAATGCACTTTTATCAACATAATAATAATAATAATGGGAATTTATATAGCGCTCTTTCTCACATGAGCTCAGTGCGCTTTACATTGATAACAAGAACATTAAAGGCAAACAAATAATTAATCATTAGAAAGTAAAATAAGCACGATGCTTGCACGCAACGTTCTCTTACTTCCTTACACACACACACACACACACACACACACACACACACACGCCGCGCGCGCGCAGCGCGCACACGCACGCGCACACACACACACACACAAATGCATGCACACACACACACTCACACACAATTAATTATACAAGAGTAAAATAGTTACAATATGAACATTCTAAGAAGAAACATAGACCACATTCACATTCTCAATCAAGTTTGAATACAATACTGCAACTTGAAATAAAATCATACTGCCATCGACATACCAATTACATGACTAATTATAATACACAAATTTTGCAAAAACAAAAATACCCTTCTACCTCATTTACAAGCATTTAAAGTTTACAAGACGTAGACATTCTACATACAAAATACAACATAGACAAACAAGAATACAGCAAACAGCAAATATAGCAAGAGGAGCAAAAAGCAGGCAACAATTTGAATTTGAAGCAGGCAACGAAAGGAGCAAAACAATCTACAAGATAAAAAAAACCCACACTTCCCGTCCCCTCTACAGTCCAATGCGTAAATGAAAAGGAGCGAAAACCAGGCAACAAAAGGAACAAAAACATCAAGATTAAAAAACATTACTTCCCCTCTACAGTCCAATGCATAAATGCAAAAAATTGTCGAAAAGAATTAAGTTGTTCCAGTGTGTCTAAACCACAAAGCAGTCATCTTCGTACCCACCCCACATCCTGAACCCTTTGACATTGGAACTGTTGACGGATGGTCTTCATCCCTCGGGACGGACGAACATCAAACTACAAAGAGTGTAAATCAGTTATCAAATCAAAACTCCTGTCTCAGAATAATGTGTTTTGTTCTTGACACCTATTGTTTCTGCCTATTCATAGATATAGATAGTATTTATGTGCAGTGCTTTGTTGATTTTTGTGTTTTGTCTTTTTGATCTTCACACCTATTGTTTCTGCCTATTCATATATTGATAGTACCTACTTCGGTATGTGCAATGCTTTGTTGATTTTTGTGTTTTGTCTTATGTGTGAAGGGCTTATTTTATTATATTTTGGTGTTCATTTTAATGTTGATGTACAGCGCTCTGTAAGCTCCCTGCAAAGGGAGTAGAGCGCTATATAAATATCCATCATTATTATTATTAGAAAAAATCCAGATTTGAAACTGCACCGACAGCCAGTGAGCTACATGATCCGGTTTACATGTGGTCACAGGTGATGGAAAGCAGGCATGAGATGTGGTCACAGATGATGGAAAGCAGGCGTGAGATGTGGTCACAGATGATGGAAAGCAGGCATGAGATGTGGTCACAGGTGATGGAAAGCAGGCGTGAGGAGATCACCCCGGTTCTGCCGGAGGGAGAAGAAAGTGTGCAGACGACGGTCGCAAGTGTCAGACTCTCAAACGGCGTCACCTTCACTGTCATCCAAGATGACATCACTGACGTGCTGGCTGATGTCATTGTTGTACCTGTTAACAAGCAGAATCCTTATGTCGGTGGCCTGTCAACTCTGCTTGAGGAAAAAGGTGATGTGAGGCTGGTGTTTTGTTGTTGTTGTTGATGTAGACCTTAACATGGGTGCAACTTTTCCTGGTAAACAAGGATTTCCAGTTTTTGAATTTTACCACAGAAAGGAATTTCCTTTTTTTTAAAAAGATTTGTCAAACAAGATCTTTGTGTTTCTACTGTATTTTTCAAACATTTAAAAACAAGCATTTGTATAAATTGTGGAAAAAACAAAGTAAGAATAGGTAAAATACCTTCATAAATCAATTTTTGTTTCAGCTGCAGGGGGACATTATACCCCTGGACCCTGGCCCTTCAGTTGTTGTTTTTTCATTTTGTTTGCAAACCATGCGTCCACTGTCTGACTATCAGGGCTGCCTACCATCCCCCTAAGGGGTACCCTGTCCCGGGAAACTGTCAAAAAGGGGCACCGTGCAACGTCCACCCTGGAGTATCTCCTCCAAATTTTCTGCCTGGTGTCCCTGGAAACTGAGTGGCATCAAAATGTTGTTGAGCAATCACTTGTAGTTGTTAGATGACCTTACTGTTGAACACACAACACTGACAACAGACACTGTTCTTCTTCTTCTTCTTCTTCCTAGTTAATCAGCCAACTTCATCAGGTTGAAGATATTTGCTGATATAATGAAAAAAGATAAGAAAAAAACGGTCGCCATGCAGCGCCAAGACACAGTAGAAAAAAAAAAGGAACAAATCATAGATAGATAAATATAAGTAAATAAATAAATAATAATTTATAACTTTATATATTAATAATTTCATTTTTTTTTTATAGATGAGATGTTCTCAACATACATGCTTCACGTAGGTTGCTGAAAACCAATGGATCTGGAATATCGAAGCACAATGGCACACGCACACACGCACACAAACCCACACCAAGAAGGCTATGCAAAAAAATCCTCAGTTGCAGAAATGGTTTGCTAGATCACGGAATATATTTCTTTGGACAATGTGCATGACATTGCGATGTTTGTTCCCTGGAAATACGTGTGTGTCTCCTGTTTTTAAAAAAGAGAGCAGTTTGTCCCTGGAAACCGCAACAGGGGGTAGGCAGTCCTGGACTATGAGCACCTGCTTCGTTCTTTTCTTGATTTGTTTGATTGTAAAAATTTCCCGTGGGAGGTGGGGGCGGCTTTTGCACAAATAGTTCCCCCATCTTCTGGAAGTTCTGTGCTTGCAACTTCTCTAATTTGTCACTCTCTTTGACTCTGACTTTGCTTTCTGTCATCTACTAAAGTACTATGATTTTTCTGTATTGACCCTCTCCTGCCCCCTCTCCCCCCCCAAAAAAAAAGTCTTCGGAAAATTATTTTCCTTTGAGATCCTCCAAAATTGGAACATGTCAGCTGAATGCAGATGGGAGACCAATGAAAACCGAAAACTGGACACATGCCTACTTTACCCATAATGACCATATGGCCTGGGAACACAGAAGAAGAAGATCAAGAGAATTTTGAGTGGGTATTTTCAGACATACATTTTAAGACATCATCTTTGCTTCAAACTACTCTTAAGCAATATGGATATGAAGATTTATACTTTGTTAAAAGTGTGGGTAAAGGGCCATCCACACACGTATGAATCATATCTGAATATGATGCAATTTTGATGATGCGAGTCATAAATCACGTGAAATTCATGCATTGGGACTACTTGAGTATAGTAGAGCCAAAGTAGTAGAATTATTTTTAAGACTGGAAGTATTTCAAGTGAATCATGAATCACATCGTCAAAATTGCATATCACTCAGATACGATTCTTATGTGTGTGGCTGGCCCTTAGCAATTGTTTTAAGTTTAATAATAAAAAAAACAACAACACATATTTACTTCTCTTCTAGGGATATTCTGAACAAGATTCCCATGCTATGGAAATGCATAACATTATGGATCATTTGTTTTGGTAAACAGCCTCGCACATGCACTCACATGCACAGCGCACACACACACACACACACATGCGCGCACGCACGCACACACGCACGCATGCACGCTCACACACACACACACACACTCACATGCAAACATTTGTTAACATATTCTGCCCCACCCTCCTTTCACACAGGAGGCCCCACCATACGCGATGAGTTGTTCCAAACTCTGGCAAACAAGGACGTCTCCCTGGAACCTGGAACAGTGTTGAAGACGGGTCCGGGCAAACTGCCCTGCAAAGCCATTCTGCACGCCGTAAAACCCTCGCATCACGGACCTCCAAGCAAGGAGCAAGCGTCCCTCTATGACATCATGATCAAATGTTTGACGGCTGCTTCCGATGACGGCTACTCTTCCGTCGCCGTACACGCTTTCAGCGCAGATTTAAAAGGTTTGGTATTTAGTATATTCTAGTCTGAGTCACAGAGGCATATCTCTGTAAAATTCGGGCTGCTCTCCGCCGGAGAGCGTGTTGCCCCTTTTTTTTAGGGAGGGAGGGGAGCGGGGCAGGTTGAGGAGGGGGTGCAGATAGACTTGGGAAAACCTAGCTATCAATTTGGTCATACCAAGCAGCTTGGATTTTCTCCCCTGCATTTACCAACTGTTTAATTGCCGTGGGATTTCTACATGCTGTAAAGCGCCACGGGTCAGACTAGCTACTATTCCCCATCCGAAGGACTCGGCATTCAGTTCGATTTTCCCGTCGCAACTAGAAAGAAAGGGCGGAGGCTGGGATTCGAACCCGGGTTATTTACAGTCGTGCACTGAAATCGACAGGCGAAACATCTTAACAACTCTGCCGCCTTCCTTCTCCCAGGTTTTCCAACGGAGGAGGAGACGAGGATCACGTTGAAGGCAGTCAGGGATTTCGTGGACCTTCACCCGGAGAGTACGATCACCGCAGTGTTGTTGAGCCATCATGACGCCTCCACCACGGAAATGTTTGCCCAGGCTGTCAGAAAGGAATTTGGGGACGCCGAGGGCGTGAAGTCTGAGGCGAGGGAGGCAGCTTCTTTAACGGAAGAGGGTAAGAAAGTCATAGTAATTGTTGTTGTTGTAGTTGTCGTTCCCTGGCTTAAAGACTCCAGGGATCATCCCAGCAGCCGAAGCATTTGAACACTATGGTACAAATGCACCAGCTAGGGATGAGAACATTACGTGTGTGACCGTTTTTGATTACCCCCACGCCACGTGGGCAGCCACACTCCAACTTCAGAGGATTTTAGACTGATGATGTTATGCTAGGAGCTTGCCATGGCTAAAGACAATCCCCAAAATAACTATGCAGAACACAACAACATTTTGATGTAGCCTTGGTGTTCTAACGTATGTCAATTGGTCTGACACAGCCTTATGCCAAGGCGGTGTAATAGTAATGTGTACATGTACCGTATTTTGCAGACTATAAGGTGATGCTTTTGTCCCACGACTGAGACCCATAGGGAGAGGTGTGTGTATGTGTGAGTGTGTGTGTGTGTGTGTGTGTGTGTGTGTGTGTGTGTGTGTGTGTGTGTGTGTTGTGTGTGTGTGAGAGAGAGAGAGAGAGAGAGAGAGAGGGTGTGAAGTCTGAGGTGAGGGAGGCAGCTTCTTTACCCAGGCATGAAAGAATTCTGCGTTTCGCGGAAATTTTTTCGAAACTTCCGCGGGAAAAAAACCAAATCCGCGTAAAGGACCGATCTTGCCGTATTCTTATATCTACAAGTCTCTATTTGGCGATTCTCAAACTGGTTAACATACACACTTGCATATTAATGCAGTAAACTTATGTTTTTGAGATGATGCCATTCACATATCTAAAAGAACGGCTTGATGCTGCTGCTTTTTCCTCTGTCAAACTTGCAAAAATGTTCTATTTACCGTCAGGGCTCCCAGGGACCCCCATTTGGGGGTCTATGAAGCACTAACATTCTACAGGACCCTCTAAAAGAATGTGCAGGGGGTCCCAGGGATGCACTAGAAAAATTATTTTTAGCATTCACAATGCCACTGGGACCCTCTATCCCGCCTCTAGGACCCTCTATACTGTAAGTGAAGGAGTCCCTGGGACCCCTTGTTTTGCGGGATGATTGGGAGCCCTGTACTGTTCAGATTTGGTCAACGAAGAAATCAGACCTAAAACCTGAAGCGCTTCGCTCTCGTGAACAAGCATTCAGATGTAAACAAAGATCGTTTTGGAATGACCGGACATGTGTCTGCTTTAGAAAGGAAAACCCCGGATGGTCAGAAACAAGACTGACAACCAGGAAAACCAAAGCAAACAGACTGACCGCTGTGGCACGAAGCGAAAATCGTGTTCGGAGTTTTGATGTGGAAAAGTTGGGGTGGCTTGACCTAATTCCAACGATCCTATAAGTTGCCGACGATGTCTGAGCGAGTCCGAAACTAGCAAACATATTCTTTTGCCCCTTTCCTACTCGTGGCTAAGGTGAAAAGTGATAAAATAAGATTTAAGTGAAAGGTTAAAATTCAGGGGACGGTATTCATGTTGAGATAGCATGAGACTTAGCATGATGCTAACTTAGAAGCTCTTCCAATGTCCTATAGGATTTAATAGGACTTTTGGAAGAGCTTCTAAGTTAAGCATGATGCTAAGTCTCATGCTATCTCGACATGAATACCGTCTCTGGCGTATAAAGGGCTGTGAGGCCCATATCTAGACCTAAACTACCTACCCCTACTTAGTATGTACGCAGATTCTAAATGATGGTCAATGCTTCATGTAATTGCAGAGACAAAAAAAGAACCTGAACCAGAGTTAGAAAGGATGTGGCAGCACATGGCAATCGGTGGTTACACTGCTGATGAGACTCTTATATATATATGCAAGGCCGATCATGCAAACTGATGAGACCTTCTCTTAGGTCGAAACAGCTGTCTTTGCATAAGGCACTGTCCCTCCCCCATTGGGAAAAAAAGTAAATCAGCACAATTTATATAATTTTTAATTTTTTAAATTTTTTAATTTTTTGAACACGGAACATTACTCAAAGTTAACGTTAACTGGTTTTGTTTCTGAGGTTCACAAAATTAAGACATTGGACACAGAAAAGTTTTATCAAAGCAAACTATTGGATTTTCGATTTGATGCAGAGAGGACACCATTCTCTTGCTAGAATGTCTTTTTTGCTCTAGGTTGGCCATCCACTGGACAGTCAATTTGCAGGCCAATCATGCAAACTGATGAGATCTTCTCAAGATCGAAACAGCTGTCTTTGCATAAGGCACTGTCCCTCCCCTCATTGGGAGAAAAAGTAAATCAGCACTATATTTATATAACTTTGTAATTTTTTAATTTTTTTAAAATTTTAATTTTATTTTTTGAACACGAACATTACTCAAAGTTAACATTAACTGGTTTTGTTTCTGAGGTTCACAAATAAAGACATTGGACACAGAAAAGTTTTATCAAAGCAAACTATATATATATATATATGCTTGTAACTTAGAATGTAGATCGATAAAGCTGTAAAGCGAAACGTCTCGTCCAAGTTTTGTTGTTGTTTTGATTTTTTCAATTAATATTTATATATATATTATATATATATATATATAATATAAAACATTTAATTCCAACACAACAAGCAATATATGTATAGTTAGATGGTATGGGTTGATAAATGGTTGTATGTGTGCAGATTATGTGTGTGGTGTGTGTGTATGTGCATGTGATATGATGTGTGTGTGGTTGTAGGTGTGTCTGACCAAGAATTGTATTGTTTTTTGTGTTTTTTTAATTGGCCATATTTTTTAATTCACAAAACTGGGAGTCTCTGTGTTATACTTTGGAGGATGAATGTGAAAGCAGAGGGGATGGAGGGATTCAAGGCGACAACTGGAAATAACTTACACCAACCCCATCTAAATCAATTTGTAAATACAATTATAGAGAGGCATTGTAACAAAAATAATTCCTTATAACTGGAAGTTCTATTAAAACATTCAGACAGTATGCGTGTGCACACACACGCGTGCACACATGCACAAAATGATTACACCCTGTCTACACAAACTCATATAAAAACATGGTAACCCCCCCCCCCGCCACAGACAGACACACGCACACAATGGCTTGTACACCCACAAATGCAGGCACTGCATTTCAGCACAATATCAAATGTATGAATGTGACCAAGCAACCACAGCCCACACAGTGAGAGTTGAGATGTGTGCCTTGCTTCTTACTGACTCCCTATGTGCGTGAATCAGATTGAAAACAGTAAGGGAAATATTAGTGATCTAACTTCACATCATGGTCTCTTTTGACTGTATTTTATATCTATATACTCATAATTTTTTTTTGAATCAAACCCATTTATCTGAAAGTTATCCCGTTTTTACCCAAAAATACAGACCTTGCAATACCAAAACAATTTGAGTCAAAAGGGCCCAAGTTTTAGTTGGTCCAGTTTGACCCAAAATGTTGAGGCCACCAAATGTGACCAATTTCGTGTCAAAATGGACTATCTAACAAAAATGTCAAATACTCCATTGTTTGTATTCTAAATAACTCCCAAATTGGCAATTTACCTCTTTGAGACCCCAATACACCACCACTCCAAAATTAATATAATTTGAAAGCTTAGATTTTTTACAGGAACTGTTCAAAACTTTAGAAGTGTTTTTCTCGAAACAGGCCTTTTCGAGTTAGTCTGTTTTGACTCCAAGCCATCGAAATTGCCTTTTATGACTAGAAATCAACCAAAGATCTTAAAGACCCACCACATCACGTGTCAAAATCACAGTTTTCATGTGTTTTTCCCTCTTATAGCTGGTAAGAAATCTTCCTAACATAAGAGGGAATGTGACACATGACATGGGGGGGGGGGGGGGGGGGGGAGTCTTTTAATTTTATCCCTAATCTTATACACATTAATAGTATTGTCACATTTTCATTGTCACGGAGAAATACTAAATGAATTGATGCATGGATGGGATTGGATAGCTGGAGGGATTGGATTGGATGGATCAACGGATGGACAGACAGATGGTAGGATGGGTGGAGAGATGGTTGGATGGCTGTCTTTTGTCTCATGTTTTCTACATTCCGCCATGTTTTTATTGTATTTCGAGGCATGCCTTACTGAAGTGGCCACCGGCCGAAATGTCACATTTGGAGATTTTCATGCAGGCACAATAAAAAACAACATCCCAATAATCAAAAACGTTATGCAGTTTTGAAATGCCCCCAAAACCGTAAACCCATTTTTCTGGAAACTTAGCTGAGCATGCATGGATAGACAGATCTGGAAGGCGCCCTTCGGTTTAAAATGTCTGCTTTTTTAGTTTTTTTATTTCTTTTAAATGAAGTACAGCGGAACCTCCCTGTTAACCCCTTGCCTGCTTGTCCCGTAGCTACTACGTCTTGTTGGTAAGATTGTTGTGTGCCTGTAAACATAGGTACTACGTGCATTGTTTATCACCATATTTCAGCTACAGTGTAAGGGAAATAACTGCAGAAAATGACCCAGAACACAGTAAAAGGGTTTAAGTTACGGACTCATCTACCTTGGTCTACCTTGGCCTTTATTTGGCGAATTTTACTGGAATTTGATAGAGATTTTTGTTCTTAAAAAAACCCAAGATGGCGTCAACTAGCGGCAGTACTCGACAACGTGGATGTTTTAGACGATATACTGCACTAGAAGTGTTGGATGAAGTGCTAAATGAGTCACTGAAGTGTGTATTCTGGATTACCTAGTGGATTATATCTGGATTACCCTGTAATGTTGAAGAAATAAGCAACAAGATGGAAAGGTCAGTCAGTTTTAGATCTAGTGTTTATTCACCTGCATGTTTGGTTTTGTCTGTTTGTTTGTTTGCATTTTTTGTCTTGTTTATTTTGTCTGTATTGTTTTGTCTGTATTGTTTTGTATATGCAGTATAATCTATCGACAGTAATGCAGTGAAGTTTGCAGCTTCAAAACTAAATATTGTAGGAGTTATAATAACAATTTTAGCATTGGAGGGTGAAATTGAGCTTTTTTTGCCCGGCACACAGGAATTCCTTGAACACAAAAATGGTCGGCAGTAAAGGGCCGGGTTAAGACCTTGAACAATCAGCCGAGAAGGGGGACACTCAGTAGTCCAGATATGTTGTTTGTTTGTTGTTGACGTACCCTGGCTAAAAGACTCCAGGGATCATCCCAACAGCTGAAGCACTTGAACACTATGGCACAAATGCACCAGCTAGGGATGAGAGCAATACGTGTGTGACCGTTTTTACCCAGCCAGAGGCCGGGGTTTTGCGATTGGTTTGTGTGTGTGTCTGTGTATCGATTATCTTAAAAACTACTGTTTGGACTTTGATTAAAATTGGCAGAGGGGTAGACAGCTTGAAAAGGAAGCTTCCTTTTGTTAATCAACACTGTGCTGACCTTGACCTTGAAGTTTGACCTTGAAAACCGAAATTTCCTTCTTTGGGCTATGTAATTTCCCCCCAGCTTTATTTCGTGAACTAGTGAACAGAATCGCTTCAAATTTTGTGTGGTGGTGTACCATGGTGCAAGGAAGTTTGTATAAAAGTTCAGCTGTATCTCGTGAACTACTGAACAGAACCGGGGAATCTGAACATTTTTGGGGTCACAACTTAGAGGGAGTCTTAATAGGGAAGGTCTTAATAGGGAGGTTCTGCTGTACCGCAGCTATTTGGCCCAAACTCGTTTTCAGAGCTCAGCTCTACGGAGATGAAGAAGAGCTTGACAGAAGAGGAATTGGAGAGGACATCCTCTACGCCATCTGTGAAAATGGTGGGTGAGAAACCGAAGGAAGCCACGCTTTACATCTACTCCGAGCACCAGCCTGACGTCTCCAAGATCCTTGCAGAGCTGGACGATCTTGCAAAGGGCGACTTTGTGGTGGACGAAATCGTTGACGATTTTGTGCAAGTGTTAAACCCTGTTGAGGTAAGATTTTGTTTTCAGTTTGTTATATATTTCGTGAACTTGGTGACTCATATGTTGTGATAGTTTTTTTTCTCCTTTGCTATGCAACTTTTTTTTGTGTGGCTTTATGTTTATGTTAAATAATATGAGAATATTTATTTGAGAGTGATTTGAAATGATAGCTGTAACTACATGCGTTTCGGGTTGTCATCCATGTCACACACGCACAGAAACAAAAACAAACCACAAAAATTAAAACTACTAGCGCAACGCCTAGTACTGGCAATGCACCGTACTGGTAACGCCTAGTAAGGGTAACGCCAAGTACTGGTAACGCTGAGTACAGCAAATTTGAAGCGATTCAGTTAAGAAACGGCGGAGTTATAAGGCCCCGTTTCCCGTTGGCGCTGCTCTGAGAGTGACGCTCTCTCCCGATTCTCTTCAAATTTGCTGCCAGGCTTTGCCCGGGCCATAGCAAGCCTGACAGCAAATTTGAGGTGATTCGGTTAAGAAACGGCGGAGTTATTCATGAAAAGGTGAAGCGGCGTATAGCGCGCGCGTTTCTGAACCGATTCGCTTCCGGTTTGGCACACTGATAGTCACCATCCCCGGTCATCTACCTGCCAAATTTGAAGGCAATCGGTCCAGAAATGCCGGAGATACGGGCACCGAGAGTCCGGCGGATACGCGTTTCGCGCATTTGCGAAACCGCGCAAATGACACGGCCGCCTCGGTTGCCGTTGCCATCGGCCCGTTAGGGCTCACAGCAAATTTGAAGCGATTCGGTCAAAAAACGGCGGAGTTATAAGGCCCGTTTTGTGTTTCAGACAGACAGACACACACACACACACACACACACACACACACGGACACTTGGCTTTTTACTATATGATTAAATTTTTTTTAGATAAGGTAGCTTTATGGCTGGTAATTTTTTTATTATTCTTTTTTTCTTTCTTTAGCATTACTTTTTTTTAATTGTCTTTATGTAATTAAAAAAAAAAGCTTGATTCTTCACAGATTGGTGAAATTGAACAGCTGAAGAAAGAGGAGGATGTGGAGATCGTAACAACAGCAGAAAAAGGGAGAATACTGGTGAGCGGACTTCACCGGAATGTGCCGGACGCATCGCGAAAGATCCGTGATATTCTGAGCAAGACGAAAGCCAGCGGCCTCCCGAATCCATCAACCTCCTCGGTGGAAAGCGTTGTTGAGTGGTTTCGCGTTGAGGTAGGTTCAAGTACCGTTGCTGTTTTTGTTAGAGAGAGATGGAGAGAGGGAGGCAGGACGAGATGGATTGAAAGTGCGAGAGGGAGGGAGGGTGGGGGAGAGAGAGACTGAGAGAGAGGGAGGCAGGAAGAGATGGATTGAAAGTGCAAGATGGAGGGAGGGAGGGAGAGAGAGAGACTGAGAGAGAGGGAGGCAGGAAGAGATGGATTGAAAGTGCAAGATGGAGGGATGGAGGGGGAGAGAGAGACAGAGAGAGGGAGGCAGGAAGAGATGGATTGAAAGTGCAAGATGGAGGGAGGGAGGGGGAGAGAGAGAGAGAGAGAGAGGGAGGCAGGAAGAGATGGATTGAAATGCGAGAGGGAGGGGGAGAGAGAGAGAGAGAGGGAGGCAAGAAGAGATGGATAGAGAGAGAGAGAGGGAGGCAGGAAGAGATGGATTGAAATGCGAGAGGGAGGGGGAGAGAGAGAGAGATAGGGAGGCAAGAAGAGATGGATAGAGAGAGAGAGAGGGAGGCAGGAAGAGATGGATTGAAAGTGCGAGAGGGAGCAAGGGAGGGGGAGAGAGAGAAAGGGGAGGGAGGCAAGAAGAGATGGATTGAAAGCGAGAGTGAGGGAGGGAGGGAGGGAGAGAGAGAGAGTGAGAGGGGGAGGCAGGAAGAGATGGATTGAAAGTGCGAGAGTAAGGGAGGGATGGGAGAGAGAGAGAGAGGGAGGCAGGAAGAGATAGATTGAAAGTGTGAGAGGGAGGGGGAAAGAGAGGGAGAGAGAGAGAGAGAGGGAGGCAAGAAGAGATGTATTGAAAGTGTGAGAGGGAGGGAGGGAGAGAGAGAGGAAGACAGGAAGAGGTGGATTGAAAAATGCAAGAGGGAGGGGGAGAGAGAGATAGAGAGAGGGAGGCAAGAAGAGATGGATTGAAAGTGCGAGAGGGAGGGAGGGAGGGGGAGAGAGAGAAAGAGAGGGAGGCAAGAAGAGATGGATTGAAAGTGTGAGAGGGAGGGAGGGAGGGGAAGAGAGAGAGAGAGAGGGAGGCAGGAAGAGATGGATTGAAAGTGCGAGAGGGAGGGAGGGAGGGGAAGAGAGAGAAAGAGAGGGAGAGGGAGGCAAGAAGAGATGGATTGAAAGTGTGAGAGGGAGGGAGGGAGGGGAAGAGAGAGAGAGAGAGGGAGGCAGGAAGAGATGGATTGAAAGTGCGAGAGGGAGGGAGGGAGGGGAAGAGAGAGAAAGAGAGGGAGAGGGAGGGAGGCAGGAAGAGATGGATTGAAATCAGAGAGGTAGGGGGAGAGAGAGAGAGAGAGAGATTGGTTGGATTGTGGGTGGATTTTAAGAAACGCACAAAATGTCACCTGAAATGATTGTTTCATGTAGATGCACCTATCATTGAAAGTGTCCTCATTCTAGAGTGGTCTTGCACTAAAGGGTCTGCTACACTACGTACGACAATAACAGAATTATTTTTAGACAAGTATTTCACATGAATCATGACTCACATCGTCACTATCGCATCGCACTGAAATCGTATCGTATGTAATGTAGCTGGCCAGGTATGTTAGTGATTGGGTTTTTTTTCAAGAGAGAGATAGAGAGGAAGGGATAGAGGGAATGGGATAGATGGTGGATTATGTAAGAAATGTACATACAGGGAAACCCATTTAGTACGAGTACGGTTTAAACGAGAGCCCGTGTTTAACGAGTGGTTTCAAAATTCCCAACCACAAGCCTTCTTTTTCCTTGTTAAATAATTCTGCATACAACGAGCTCGCTACAACGAGCAACTTGCATATAACGTACAATTTATTGACTCCCAAAGTCAAGCTTTTATGCAAAAACTACACGGTTAGAACGAGAACGCACTTACAACCACACCGCCATCCCAAAGTCAAGCTTTCTTGCACAACTACCTGGCTAGAACGAGAACACACTGACAACAGCATCGCCATCTTGACTGACCCCTCGATATGTAAGCGGCATTCTGATTGGCCGATATAACAACTTGGGTGTCTGCAGCGCAAGCAGACGACACTGGATTCACTCTTTGCGCACTGATCTTGTGACTTCCGGGAAATTTTAACTTTCTCTTAAAGCGCGTGTGTGGATTTTATGTTTTTGATGTTATCGTGTGTTAATAAACTGTTTTAAAGTGTTTGTAATCGGCATTAAAAACCCTATGGATACAGGATACTGGGCTTACAACCATGCTTTGTTGGGTAAGTGTGTTGTTTCCGTTTTTCTGTCTTTTTCACACTTTACCAGCACACACATCACAGTAGATGTGAGGAGCGATTGATAGGTTCGTCAGGGTTGCCAAAATCGATAAAATGGTTTGAACGAGCAATGCTTACAACGAGTAAATAATAATAATAATAATAACAGTACATTTATATAGCGCTTTACCTCAGATGAGCCCAAAGCGCTTTACAATCAATTATTCATCAACAGATAACAAAAAACAACATTCAAGAGTGACACCAACCACCAACAGTGCATATGCAAAGCAATTCTCTCTCTCTCTCTAACACACACGCACACACACACACGCACACACACACGCACACACGCACACGCACACACACACACACACACACACGCACACACGCACAAACACACACACACACACACACACACACACACACATAAACACACAATTATTGACGCCAACTCGTTCATACCCCATTCGGTAAGTCACAGCAACTGAGCCGCATGGACTGACCACATACACCAACACGCAGACACAAACACCCTCACACACAACGTACGCATGCAGACAGACACACAGACACGCACACAAACACACACATGCGTGCACACACAACCCACAAAACCAAAATACACACAAGCACACATTCATGCTCACACACACACACACAACACACACACACACACACACACACACACACACACACACACACACACACACACACACGCACCACAAAACACAGCACAAACCTCTTAAATCAATCTTCCCTCACGTGCACACAACGATAGACAACTGATCAAATATTTAGGGCGCAGCAGGAAAAAGATGGGTTTTAAGAGAGGTTTTGAATGAGGAGACTGAGTTGGAGTGTCGGAGAGGAGAAGGCAGAGAATTCCACAGAGATGGTGCTTGACAGGAAAAAGAACGTTGGCCAGCAGATTTGAGACGGATGGAGGGAATGGAAAGGAGACGAGAATCAGAAGACGAACGTAGTTGGCGAGCTGGGACATAGAGATGAAGAAGATCAGAGAGATACTGGGGAGCTTGATCATTCAGTGACTTGAAGGCAAGGAGGAGAATTTTGTAGTCAATACGTGATTGAACTGGGAGCCAATGTAGGGAACGAAGAACCGGAGTGATGTGATCGTACCTAGGGGAGCGAGAAATGAGACGAGCAGCATTATTCTGGACCCGTTGGAGCTTAGAGATGAGAATTGATGGACAGCCAGCAAGAAGTGAGTTACAGTAGTCAAGGCGAGACAGGACAAAAGCACATACTAGAGTCTTCAGGGCATCCTGAGAGAGGAAACGACGGATGGAACTAATTCTTCGAAGTTCTAGATAGCAAGCCTTGCAAACATTGGAAACATGCTGTTTGAAAGAAAGGGTTTGGTCCAAAGTAACACCTAGATTGCGGACGGATGCCGATAGCTTGATCTCAGTGCCATCAATGTCTACAGAACCTGGGAGAACCTGAGTTTTAATTGTGTGGTTAGAGGCTACAAGAATCATCTCTGTCTTATCAGCATTCAGTTGCAGTTTGTTGTAAAACATCCATGTTTTAACAGCAGAGATGCACAACTTAGAAGAAGAAATCATTTGATCTAATTGACTCAGGTGGGCAGAAATGTACAGTTGATTGTCATCAGAAAAGCTATGATGTAGAATAGAATGCTGGTTGATGATGGCGGAGAGAGGTTGGGTATAAAGAACAAAAAGGATAGGGCCTAAGACTGAACCTTGGGGCACACCGAACTGAAGACCTTTTGGAAGAGATGGAGAACCATTGACAACAACTTTCTGTGTGCGATCAGAGAGGTAGGAAGAAAACCAGGAAAGAACAGCCCCAGATAGACCAAAGGAGGTGTGAAGTCTAGAAATGAGGATGGAGTGGTCGATAGTGTCAAACGCTGCAGAAAGATCAAGGAGAGAGAGAAGAGAAACCTTGTTTTCATCCAAGGCAGTGAGCAGGTCGTTCGTTATCTTTAAGAGGGCTGTCTCAGTACTGTGACCTGCTCGATAAGCAGACTGGTTTGGATAGTAGAGATCATTTACCTGAAGATGGTCAGACAGCTGTTTAAGAACCACCTTTTCCGTAAGCTTAGAAAGGAATGAAAGATTAGAGACAGGCCGATAGTTCTTTAGATTTTCAGGATCAAGACTAGGCTTCTTTAAGAGAGGTTTGACAACTGCAGATTTGAAATGAGTTGGAAAGCGGCCTGAACATAGAGATTCATTGATGATGGATGTAAAGTAAGGAAGGAGATCATCAAGACACTGGGAGAAGAGAGATGAAGGTAGAGGGTCTAGTTCACAGGTTTTAGTCTGAGTTCGGGTCAAAATCTTCTTAACCTCACCAGTGGAAACAGAACGGAACTCAGACCACATACTACCAGAAAAGGAGGGATCAGGGACAGAGTCAGTTGATGGTGGAGCAGATTGAGAATCAAGATTGTGGCGGATGGTGGCTATCTTGCTGTGAAAGAAATCAGAGAAACGTTGAGGGAGTTCAGACACAGGGATAGAAGAAGGTAGAGGTGTGGACTTTGGTTTACCAAGGAGGGAGTTGGCTAAACTAAACAATTGACGTGAAGTGGTACAAGCGAGTAAATTGGCCCTCTCCCCTGGAATTCGTACTAAACGGATTTCACTGTAATGTTAACTGCAATGATCGTTTCATGTTGATCTGTGCAAATTATTGAAAGTCTTCTCAGTGGAAAACAGTGTAGAGTGGTTCTGCTCTTGAGGTAGGTTCAAGGATTATTTATTTAGAGAGAGGAAGAGAGCAGGCCTGTTTACCTTTACAATTTTGCTGTAGTCAAATTACGATAATTACGGCGATGAAAAAAATATACGAAAAAGAAACCCACCACTAGTTGCGTCGGCAAGCGATGCTTTTGAAACAATGCGGTGAAAAGTCATTCCGGTTCCCAGCATACAACGCGCGTCAATTTCTTTTCATTCTGTTTCAAGATGGCGTCAAAGAGACTGCGTGGTGAGAGTTCTAGGTCAAATGATCCAAAATCTGATGGAAAGACACCAAAAGTGGCGCAGAAATTCTGGGAAAGTTACCTCAAAATCCAGGAATATAGCATTCGGCGCTAGGTGATGAGCATGTGTTCTGTGTCTACTGCTCGAAGGACATTAGTATCGCACACTCAGGTCAATACGACATCGACACTCACTGTAAGACGCTGAAGCACTGAAAACATATGTCAATGCCACAGAGGACGTGGAAAGCACACAGAATCGGCCGCGCGTGGGATTACAGTGGGTTTTTTCAAAATTACTTTTTTGTTTGTTTCAGAAATTACACATTTGCAAAATAGGGGTAAACAGGTCTGAGAGAGGGAATGAAAGCATATGAGAGTGATGGGTGGATGGATTCAAGAAATATGAAGAACGTGATCTGAAGTGATCTTGTCACATCAGTGCACAAATCATTGAAAGAGTCTTTGTATCGACCCGTGTGTTTTGACATGTGCAGTCAAGTCAGAATTAGTCCTGTCATTTGTGAATAGGAATTGTTCGGAAATAATTAAGGGGAGTAATTTTATGATGTGTGGGAGTGATCTTGCCTAATTGAATCGGTCAGACAGGGGAAGTCACTCTACCATCAGCTCTCGTAGCCTATCGACTCGTGTGCTTGAGCAGACATACAGCACTTAGAACACTATGCGTCATTCTAAAAATGTATGTCATTTATATTTTTACGTCACATTTTGCAAGTTTTATCAGTTTGTGGCCACTGGCCACCCCTAATTTTTCTTTAAAAAAATGTTTGCAAGTCGCTGACTCGCATCCTGCGGTTTCAAGCTTCGACGCCATTGTTGCTATGGTATTTGACTGAGTAATGGAGGTAAGCAACTCTAATTTTCACGAAGTGCTCTCCCCTAGTTTTTTTCCGAAAGTCGTCTATTCATTGTCATTACAATGCACTTTATCAAGAGAGTGACTAGGCTAGAGGCTTTCTTTGATTTAGGTATCTGTGCGCATATACTTGACTCTTTGTTTTCTTTTCCTGTACAATGTCTTTAATTTTAAAAACATATCCTGCTATGTGTGTGTGTGTGCATGAGTGTGTGTGCTTGTGCATATGAGGATGTGTGTGTGTGTGTGTGTATACTATGTATGCATGTGTGTGTGTGTGTCTGTGTATGTCTGTGTATGTGTGCATGTGTGTGTGAGTGTTTCCTTGTGCATACGAAGATGTGTGTGTTATTTTAATTTATGTGTGTGTGTGTGTGCATGCATGTGCACACACATGTGTATGTGCGTGACCATGTATTTGTCTCGTGATTTACACTACAGGTCGCGGCAGGAGGGGAAAAGCTGGTCGGTTTTCTTCCTGATGAAAGCAGGTTGATCGATCTGGCGTTTCTAAGGAACCACGCCAAGGTGAAGCTCACTAACAAGGGAGGAGTCGTGCGCATTGTCGATTTTCTCACCATGGTGGAGTACCCAGAGAGGGGCCCAAGCAACATAGTCCGGATCAGGCGCAAAGACAAAAGAGGTAAATTGCCAGTAACTTACCGACCTCTGTCTTCGCTGCTGCCTTTTCATTTCCCTCTGCCTTGTCTATTTCTCTGTCTTTTTCTCTTTCTTTCTCTCACTTTCCCTGTCTTTGTCTGCCGCTGTCTCTTTCTGCCTCTGTCTCTGTCTCTGTGTATCTCTCTCTCTCGTTTGCTCTTTTCTGTATTACTGTTTTCAGGCGTTTTGTGTGATCTCACGCTTTTTAGAAATGTTTTTGGCAACTCTTTATGCAGATTAATTTACCTGCTTAGTCTGTAAAAAAAAAAGCTTTCTATTTTTTATTTATTTTTTAACAATTTCATGTATGTTATATTGTTAATGTGTAAGGAAAGCACAGTTTGAGATTGAGTTGAAATGTCTTAACAGTTTTTCTTAATCTATTCAGGTCTCTCAAGTTTGAAGAATAGCCATTTGTATGTATATATTGCAGACCTTTTTTGCCGTAATTTTTACGAAACAAAAGTCAGATTACGATAATTACGGCGACAAAAAAAAAATACGGAAAAAAACAAAACCACTACAGTTGCGTCGGCAAGCGATACTTTTGAAACAATGCGGTAAAAAGTCATTCCGGTTCTCAGCATACAACGCCCGTCAATTTCTTTTCATTCTGTTTCAAGATGGCGTCAAAGCGACCGCGTGGTGAGAGTTCTAGGTCAAATGATCCAAAATCTGATGGAAAGACACCAAAGAAAAGGCAAATACATGGTTTAAAAAATGTTTTTAAAGGTCTCCTAGTGCACTATGCTTGCATATAATTGTGTATTTACAAATAGTTTTCTTGTTGATCGGGTTTGTGAAGAGAGAATCGTCCGCGCATTGGATTAGGTTTTTTTTTTCAAAATTACTATTTTTGTTTGTTTCAGAAATGACGAATTTGCAAAAACGAGGTTAACAGGTCTGATATTGAATTTTTTTTAAATGTGTTCTAATATAAAGGTTTTCAGCGTCCTGTACCGGAGTCATGGCTACCCCACAATGCTGAAGAGTCTGTCAAGGAGGTGGCCCTGGAGCCCTCGGACAAGGAGTACCAAGCTGTGGAGGGCAACCTCAGAGCCACCCTTGGCAGCATCAACCTGACTGTCACTGCGGTGAGTGGGTGTCTTTGAACTAGGATGTGACGATGACGACAATAATAAACTAGAGGGCTTATGTTTTAATTGCCTTTGAGAGCAAACATGACAGGATTCTCCCCCTTGAACAACTGTTTGGCACGTTATTCGATATTTCAATTTTGCCACAAATTTTGGCCATTTTCGTCATCACTCTTCCGGTTGGCACTTCCGGTTCGAATTTATAACGAACGTATTGCAATGTTACTCTTTAGTAAGCACTGAAAAAAATGAAAGTATTCTGTGCAGCTGTTTCCAAGTTATTGAAGATTAAAGTTTTGCCAAAATTTGCCACTTTGGGCCATATTTTGGCCCAATCGGTTTAATATTTGAAATCTGGCATTAGAATAGTGTATTTCAATTTTCCTGCGAATTTCAGCGAAATCGGAAGAAAAATGAAAAATTCCATATGGGAATTAGTGAAAGTGACACAACCAAATTTACATACTGTCAAATGCGGACTATAAGCCGCTACTTTTTTCCTCAACTTTGGCCCATGCGGCTTATAGACTGATGTGGCTTATCTGTAGATTTTTTTCCAATTCTATATTAATCAGTATAATAAAAATTTGTTTCCAGCCACATTTTCCAACCTATTTTGAGCATCAAATACTCGTATTGTAATAAGAGAATTTCTATTTTTGTGTTGCTCTGTGCACACATGTTTATTTTCTGTGGTAAGGTAAGCAAATCTACTGCTTTTTTGAGTTTGTAGCTTTGACACCTTCTTTTGTGAGCATGAAGTTCTCTGCGGCTTTTAAACTGGTGCGGCTTATACGTGGATAAATACCTAATATTCTGTCAATTTGAGGGATGCGGCTTCTGCGGTAAAGTTGAATAACGTCCAAACTATTTAAGATATTGTCAACAAACTCCTTTCAGACCTGGGCCAGAGAAAGAGCTACAAAAAAAGCTTGTGTTATAGATTTGTAAAGTCACTTGAACTCGTGTTACAGATTTGTAAAGTCACTTGAACTCGTGTTACAGATTTGTAAAGTCACTTGAACTCGTGTTACAGATTTGTAAAGTCACTTGAACTCGTGTTACAGATTTGTAAAGTCACTTGAACTCGTGTTACAGATTTGTAAAGTCACTTGAACTCGTGTTACAGATTTGTAAAGTCATTTGAGCTCGTGTTACAGATTTGTAAAGTCACTTGAACTCGTGTTACAGATTTGTAAAGTCACTTGAACTCGTGTTACAGATTTGTAAAGTCATTTGAGCTCGTGTTACAGATTTGTAAAGTCACTTGAACTCGTGTTACAGATTTGTAAAGTCACTTGAACTCGTGTTACAGATTTGTAAAGTCATTTGAGCTCGTGTTACAGATTTGTAAAGTCACTTGAGCTCGTGTTATAGGTTTGTAAAGTCACTTGAGCTCGTGTTATAGGTGTTATAGACTCGTTAAGTTTTTAGTTTTTAGTCAGTGGAGCTTGTTTTATGCGCACGCACGTGTGTGTATAATATATTTTTGTCGTTTATTTATTTATATTGCTTGCTGGTTTATTCATTTATTATTGTAAGCACATAGGGCTTTTTTAGCTCACTCGGGACTGGCCAAATTATTTCCCCTGGGCATTTGACTAGGTTCGTAAAACGATCACCAAAACCAAGTTATGAAGAGTTAGGCATCAATAGTTTCAGGCATCAATAGTTTCAGGCATCAATAGTTTCAGAAGAGTTAGGCATCAACAGTCTCCTATTGACAAAAACAGCTAACACATAGAAAGAAGGAAAATTTCACATTCCGATCTTTGACCCCCCTCTACAACCAAAGCTGAATCAGTGAATGTAAGCTATGCAATGATTGATTGATTTCAAGAAAGGCAAGGTCAAAGCAAACTGAAAATAGGTTATGACGTCACACTGGAAAGCTGGTTACACACCAGAAATCAAAACCTCTTGAAAACTCTTATGAGCCGGAGCCGGGCCATTTGTCCTAAACGGTTGTGCGAGCCATGAGCCGGATCTGGCTCATTTGTCCCAAGTGTGTTAATATTAAGTGCTATAAGTGCAAATTATTATTGTTATAGACATTTGAAGTCACTGGAGCTTCTTTTATTCACTTATTATGTCACAGGATATTGTGTTATATAGATTTGTATAGTCACTGGGGCTCACGTAGACATGTAGTCACTGGAGGTTGTGTTATAGACTTGTTAAGTCACTGGAGGTTGTGTTATAGACTTGTTAAGTCACTGGAGGTTGTGTTATAGACTTGTTAAGTCACTGGAGGTTGTGTTGTAGTCTTGTTAAGTCACTGGAGGTTGTGTTATAGTCTTGTTAAGTCACTGGAGGTTGTGTTATAGACTTGTTAAGTCACTGGAGGTTGTGTTATAGACTTGTTAAGTCACTGGAGGTTGTGTTATAGACTTGTTAAGTCACTGGAGGTTGTGTTATAGACTTGTTAAGTCACTGGAGGTTGTGTTATAGACTTGTTAAGTCACTGGAGGTTGTGTTATAGACTTGTTAAGTCACTGGAGGTTGTGTTATAGTCTTGTTAAGTCACTGGAGGTTGTGTTATAGACTTGTTAAGTCACTGGAGGTTGTGTTATAGACTTGTTAAGTCACTGGAGGTTGTGTTATAGACTTGTTAAGTCACTGGAGGTTGTGTTGTAGTCTTGTTAAGTCACTGGAGGTTGTGTTATAGACTTGTTAAGTCACTGGAGGTTGTGTTATAGACTTGTTAAGTCACTGGAGGTTGTGTTATAGACTTGTTAAGTCACTGGAGGTTGTGTTATAGTCTTGTTAAGTCACTGGAGGTTGTCTTATAGACTTGTTAAGTCACTGGAGGTTGTGTTATAGACTTGTGCGTGCGTGTGTGTGTGTGAGAGAGAGAGATTGCGTTTGAGTTCATAGGTGGTGCAGTATTCAGGGTACGCTTGTGCAGTTTCGAAAATGGCGTACGCACCGTTTTTGTGACTGTCGTCTGCATCTGGATCTGTTGTTTCGAGCGTAGTTAAATCGCCTGAGGCTAAGTCAATGAAGACGGAGTCCTCACCGGAGGGAGGGTGCTCTGGATTTATTTCTTTGACGATTGTTTTATGCAACCAGGGGTGGGGTGGGGGGTTCCACGCTGCCAGGAATTCCCCTGTTATCTGTAGGGATGCTCCTGCTTTCAGGATGTCCTGAAATACAGGATTTTTTTTATTGTCTGGAGCCGGCGTCGCCGGATTATGAGAATTTGAGAAGCAACGAATTTCCTATTTATAAACGTTTTGTTGGTTTCTCTCATGTGTAGAATATAAAAGAAATTAATACAGATAAATATTTACATGCCTTTACCAGGAACTTTATAGTATTAGAATTGTTCAAGTCAAGTTGTTAACTGGACCCCTGCCTTGCAGGATTTTTGAAATTTCCCAGGAACACCCATGAATCTGTCCCTGTTATATGCCGAAGTGAAAAGTGATAAATAATGATAGAGATGACTAAAATAAGGAAATAAGCATCAACATTTGTTGCCCGTTTTACCTTTAATTTGGTATTACAAAAACGGAAACGAGTGTAATTTTCTTTTACTCTTGTTACCCATGTTAGTTTCAGCGACAAGCATGGCCACACAGTATCAGCTAATGATTTATCTATACCATAACCGTTTAGTTCAGTGTTTGCACTTTCTGCTGATACCAAACACTTTATTGTTAGTGTTTGTTTAGCTATCAACAACAAAAATCTGAAAAGTTACTGAAATTAGCAGTCTACAAGGAACAGGCGGCAGCTGTGGGTGCTCGGCGCACAGGAAGTGTAAGTCTGACACTGCTGCCGGCGGGATTGTGTTAATGGTATAATTTATACTGTAAAATGGAGTTAACAGCATTGGATTTAGTCTGACACAATTTAGCTTTAGTGGTGAGTAAGTAATTTGAACCGATTCAACTATTGTGAACAACATGTACAGTAACAGGGGGAGGGAGAGGGATGGGATGACAGAGTGAGAGAGAGTGAGAAAGAGAGAGAGAGGGGAGTTCAGACCTGTTTACCCTTCCGGTTTTGCCGGAATTATTCCGGAAATTTGCTAATATTCTGGGTAAAATAGTAAATTCCGGGTGAACACTGAAAATTCCGGGATTTCGAAAAACCGTCTATTATTTGTTTACGTTCGTATGAAAAGACGCAAGGGTTGACCGAAGCCGAATGCAAATGGCGGCCAGGCTTTAACTGTCGATTCGAAGAGCTTTCCGGGCAGTTTTTTTAATGGTAGAGATTGTAATTAGGGCTTGAAATGAGTCCATTTAGATTATATTATCACTGGAAAATACGATGATGTGAGAATTTTGAAGTTTTCAATAGAAAATGAAGTGAAAATTGATCGCGATGGCGCCGAGTTGAATCGATGTTTTATCGCGAGTCGTGAATTCTGTTTGTTTTTCTCAAATTCCGGGTTTTTGTGTGTGCAAATTCCAGGTTTTTCATTATCAGGGTAAACAGGTCTGGGAATCCTTTTGGATAAATGCCTTGCCTGCGAGTTTAACACCTTTCATGTTTGTTTGTATCAGATCAAAAGGGTGCAGAATCCATGGTTGTACAAAAAGTATTCTGACAAGAGGAACCAGCTTGAGAGGCTGAACCTGGGTTTATCAAACGAGAAAACACTATGGTTCGGAGGGCATATGGCCCAATGGAGAGACATAATCAAAGAGCTTGGCTTTCGTCCTGAGTGCTTTCACCGAAGAGGTAAGATTAGCGTGTACTGTTTAAATCTCAAAATGAAGCCATCTGGAAAGATTCAATGCTGCATGAGATAAAAGACAAAAAGAGAAAAAAAAGTCGTACAGGAAAAGGTTTTTTGTTGTTGAGAAAAAGCAGAAATAGTCCAAATTATCAGTCTTGTTTAGGGCATATTTATCTTCATTTGTATCTTTTTATGTTTATCAGTAAAAACAAAATTACCCTTCCCCCATCCCACCCACCCCTTCCATCAGTTTATTCTCATTCAGCCATACATAAGAAACACAGCATGAAACAAAATGGGCACTGCACTGGAACGCACCTATATCGTATGTGTCAGTGTGTCTCTCTGAGATGAAAATGATATAATAGAATGTAACACAAGTTTCATCTTGTTTATTGCTGCTTCCTCTTTTTGAAGCAAGCTTAGTATTTTGTCCAATTTTTGTGATGGAGTACTTAGATTAGCCTTACCTGCAAAGTCGCTTGCAAAAGTTCCTGCATATTTTGTTAAAAAATATTTATGGGGTCGGGCTGTGACGGTTCTTCATCAATTTTGTTGATTTAATATTCTCTTCTTAGTAGGATCATTTTACTTTCTATTCTCTAATGGTTTTCTTAACTTTAGTTCCGGAAGTTATATTCAAACCATCTTAGAATGGTTAGGCAATCATTTGTCGGACTCCATTCGATCTCAGACAAATCTATTTTTCTTCATCATTATATTATATCTTTTAAGCCCACCCTCCACCCCAGGCTTTCACCCACATTTGGCCTTACCATTTCCTGCATTTCCACCATAAATAACTGGGGTCATGGTCAAATAACTGGGGTCATGGTCAATCAGGGTTATGTAGGCGTTAAAATAATGTTGGGATGGTTGTGCGTGTGAGGATACATAGTAGAGGTAAAAAATGTTTTTCTGTTTTGCAGAATTTTTTCCTTTGTCCATTTGGGGAAAACGTGTCTGAATCAATATTTTCCAACGTATAAGGACCCTGCAATTTTAATGAGAAAAATGTTCAGAATGTTTTGTGAAAAAATTATTTTGGGTTTTGATTTTGTGTAACATAATGGATGGATGATGTTGTTTTGGTGTAACATTGTTTTGTCGCTGAATAGAACTAAAAATCAGCGACAGAAAAAATTGACAGTTTCTCTTCTTGAACATGTTTTGGAATTTGTTTTAATGTACCATAATATCTTTGGAAAAATGTTTTGAATTTACTTTGTTTGACATTGTTTGTCGCTGAATAAAAATCAGCGGCCTAAAATAGGACATAATTGGAGTGGTGTCATTGTATATGAATAGATGGATGGAGAGGCGTGAGTCTGGAGAGTGGGTTAGAAATATCTTTTTAAAATCATGTCTAAAATTAACTCTATGTTATGCAAATAACTTTTCATTACATTTATTTAGTCACAACAGACAACATAAATTGCTTTATGGGTCTACCCATAATGAAATTATTAGTTGCTTTTCTGATTGATAGTGAAACTTGAACTCTTTGTGCTTTACAATATCAGCACACGCACGCACGCACAAACGCACACAGACACACACACACACACACACACACATATACACACACACACACACACACACACACACACACACACACACACACACACTCACACACACAATGACCATACCTTTTCTTGTTTGTTTTTCTTTAAAGTTCTGCCTCCATTGTGCAGTCAAGGTTTTGGAAAGTGTTTTTCTTTATGTTTCTGTTTCTGCAGACCTTCCCATCGGCAGATGTATGGCGTTTGACGTGCGGTCAGAGGACGCCGTACGTTCATCAAGGGGATGGCCCAGCCGTGACAAGGAAGGACAGCATGTCTACCAGTGTAAGGTTCTGGTAGGACGTACAACCCTGGCAATTTCAGCCAAGGAAATTGTCGAAGAAATAAACCTGATGCGCCCTCCCTCCGGTGGGGACTCCGTCTTCATTGATTTCGCCTCAGGCGATTTAACTACGCTCGAAACAACAGATCCAGATGCAGACGACAGTCACAAAAATGGTGCGTACACCATTTCCGAAACTAATCAAGCGTACCCTGAATACTGCATCACCTTCGAACTCAAAGACAAATAACTGAGCGTTTGATGGGGGAACTATTCAACTCTTCTTTTGCCATATTTTTTTTAATGTTCTTGGTTGTCCGTTGCATCTCAACCGTCAAGAGGGGAGTGACTATTGTTTTCCGAATGTGCATGCGTTGCTTTAACGGAGAACAAAATCAACTCCTGACATAAGCCCTGAAAGTAGACAAACACACGTCAGGCCACTTGGCAGTGAATGTCTTTGCATTTGGTGGGAGTGAAGTGTGATGTACTGGGGTGAATGTATTTGCCCGTGGTGATAGAAGTGTCAAATTCATAATGCCCTTTCGTATTGCGCAACTTTGATCAAGCATGAATTTAAAATGATGAAAGTTTTGCCATGCCTCAGCATTACTGCATACTGTATTAACTGTAAATCTTTCAGAATTTAACTCATTCAAGTCGTTCCAGACATATATGTCCGGAATTAATAGGTAGCTGTCAATTTGGTGCATTTGCTTCAAGGGAAGTAAATCTGTGTGCACACCATACCTTGGTCACTTCTAAACTCTCTTCGCTCCCTTAGACCACAATTGTGCCTCTGGCTTTGCTTTTGTAGTGGTTTGTTGTGGGGAAACCAATATGTGTAGAGAGTTTTTCTATATAAAGTCTATAGCATTCATACAGCTGACAAAAAACAAGTCTATATATATGTATATATAAATAAAGTCTGATCTACCACTTCCCTATGTCTAAACCTGAAGTAAAAACCCGTAATCTTCTTTCATTTCTCCTTTTGTTTATGTATGTTTTGTTTGTGTGTATGGCTGGAGTGAACTATGAGGTTTTTTAATAAGTCGTTGCGATGCGAATTAGTTAATCTAGAGAAGAAGCTGCAATGTATATCGTCAAATTGTTAACCTGGCAAACCCAGCCGTACCAGTACCGAGGTCTAGTTAAAGCACAATAGGAATTGTTCAGAAATAATTAAGGGCAGTAATTTCATGGTGTGTGGGAGTGATCTTGCCTAATTCAATCGGTCAAACAAGGAAAGTCACTCTACCATCAGCTCTCGTAGCCTATCGACTCGTGTGTTTGAGCAGATATACAGCACTTAGAACACTAATGCGTTATTCTACACATTTATGTCATTTATATTTTTACGTCACATTTTGCAAGTTTTTTTCAGTTTGTGGCCACTGGCCACCCCTATTTTTTCTTAAGGTCAGATCAGGTCAGATCTTCAGGGCAGCCAGGCCTCACGGCCTCTTGATGTGCCCTATCTATAAAAATGTTTCAAGTTGCTGACTTGCATCCTGCGGTTTCAAGCTTGGACGCCATTGTTGCATTGTTTAATGGTGTTTGACCGAGTAATGGTGGTAATCAACTCTAATTTTCACGAAGTGCTCTCTATTTTTTTCAGAAAATCGTCTATTGAAAAATTGTGCCTTGTATGGCAGATCGAATTGAACATTTTAATGTAAGAAGGGTTTGTTTTACTCCTTTTGTTGTTGTTGTGATAAATTAGTTTTTGTTCAATTTGATCATGTAAGATAAGCACATAGCATCAACGTGGACTTGAGTCACATCCTTGTTTGCGTGTCTCAATTTATGTCTCCTTGGAGGAGGATTTAGTTAATGTTCAAAACTCTATCTACAATGCCGTGCAGCTGTCCGCGCTGCTTTGTATATTATGTTAATTGTTAAAAGATTTTTCTTTTTCATGTAAATTGAGAACAAAATTATGTGAATTATTAAAAGAGTTTTTAATCGTTTATGTGAATTCTTAAAAGATTTTTGTTTTTCACATAAATTGCTAAAATAATTGTTTTAATCTTTTATGTGAATTCTTAAAAGATTTTTGTTTTTGACATAAATTGCTAAAAGATTTTTTTAAATCTTTTATGTGAATTCTTCAAAGATTTTTGTTTTTCATGTACATTGCTAAAAGAGTTGTGTTTTTCATGTCAAATATTAAAACATTTTTATTTTTCGTGTGAATTGTTAAAACTTTTTTGTTCTTCATGTGAATTGATAAAACATTCTTGTTTTTCGTGTGAATTGCTGAAAATGTTTTCTTTTTCGTGTGAACTGTTGAAAACAATTTTGTAATTTATGTGAGTTGTTAAAAATATATTTTTGTATCTTAACCATATCTGTTTTGGTTATATAATGTTGAGGGCACAGAGTGGGAGGCTTAAAATGATGGAGCAAGAAAAAAAAGAGCGTAATAAAGAATAGTTTTTCCTTTTTCACCATGAAAATATGACATGTTGCAAAACTATTTTGACAGCAGAAAGTTACACAGCCTTAGGCTGCGGAAACTGATATGAAATCTGGAAGTTGAGAAAAAAGGATTAGAAAGTGTGAGGCTGGTTAAATAGTTTGTTATAGGTTAAAGAGTTTGTTATAGCTACAACAAAAAAGTTTACAGATTCGTAGAATGAAGAACATAATTATTGTAAAGTTTTGTCAGATTACATCTTTGTTTTGATGTCTTGGTGCCATTTTCATGATTTGAATGCCATTGATATTTCATGTTTTGCTCATTTGACATGAACTTCGAATGGTAATGTACAAAGATTGTTTTTATGTTTGTTTATTTGTTCTGTTTTGCCTTTTTTGTTTGTTTGTTGTTGTTGGGGGTGAGGGGGGGGGGGGGGGGGGGGGGGGGGTGAGGGGGAGCAGGGGAGGGGGTTGGGGTGGACAATGGAAATAATAGTTCATTTACAGAGATAATTTTATGATAAATGAGACATAATAAATTTGTATACGCTTTTTTTTTTATTGTGCTGAAAGTTCCATAATCTACGCTGAAGGCATGATTGCTATTGCACTAATTTTTATGTATATTCAATGTTTATTTTGATGATGCAAGATTACCTTATAATTTGTGTTCTATATGTTTTTGTTTGGCTTTTTATTTTTTGGCTTACATTTTTTTATAATCACGTTAATATCTCTGATTTTTTTGCTAACACCAATCTTCTGTCTTTTTTGTATTACCATTTTACCCTGTTGTTTTGCATCATTATCTCTGTTTTCTCCTTTTTATTCTCATTTTACTTCTGTAAAGTTGGTAATGGGTAAAGTTTTCTTTTGTTCTTTTTCATTTGTTTATTGTTTTCAGTCCATCTGGTGTTTTATTCTGTGTTTTTTCCTTTTCTTCTTCTTGTTTTCTTTCTTTGTCGTGGTGGGGGAGCTTTAAACTAAGAGTAGCCCCTCATCCCCATTTTTCATTGTCTCCATCCTCATTTACAATTTATAACATGCCAGTTTTTGTTTATTGTTCACTGGCTTTCACACGTGAGACCTTGCGCACTTGAGTGGGCACATGCTGCCCATTCTGCAGTGCATATTTGCCTATATGGCCTTTTATATATATTTGTTTTTTACTAGTATGTGTTTGTTATCCTTTTTTACTGTTGTTTTTTATAACCTGGATCCGATAAGTAGAGTAGAGTGGCTCAACGTTTCCAGCACTGTGTGAAATTATGAGCTATAGGGTACAATGATGAAGATGCCATGTCGCGAATTGTACTGGATTTCTTTTCGTTTTTTGTTGGTTCAGGTTTTGGGACGTTGTTAAGAATCATTGATGTGTGCTTTGTTATATGTGATCAAACTTTACGCGGTGACAGTCCTGAGATAACCATAGCTGTTGGCGGGACTATAACAGACTAACTAACTGACTTCTTCTTTTCTTCTTTGGTTTAAACAAATTTGTATTGAAAAATCACACGGTAAAGCAGCACCATCAACAAATGAGAACGAGCACAACAACCCTAACGCTTATACAAGGCGCTCAAACACCAGTAGATTATACAATATTGGCTGCCACAGGTAATAAGAGACTGGAACAGAACATGATAATGAAAATGATAGCATACAAAATGTGCATGAACAAGCAAGCAACAAGAAGAACAACAATAACATGGAAATGTCTTCTTTCTTTCTATCCCACACTTATTTTTAAAACAGAAATTAAAACTCTATGCACAAATGTTTATTTTTTTGTTAAATGAATTGTATACTGATACCACCTGTGCCTGAGTCATGTAAGGAGTTGCATGGTATTTTCATTTGGGTATAGGAGGTTTTCTACGTACTATTCGAGGGAGCTAACTTATCAAGGGAGTTCATTCTTCTTCTATTTATCAATGCTCTGATAGGGATACTGTATCAACACAATTTCTCAAATTATCTCCCGTTTTAATGTTGTTTTAGTGCATGTATGTATGTGTATGAGTGTGCGTGCACATGTGTGTGTGTGTGTGTCTGTGAGAGAGAGAGAGAGTGTGTGTGTGTGCACATGTTCATATGTAGGCCTATGGTTATTAGTTATCTTTACCAAATAACGTTTCAATTTTTAAAAAAAATGTTTTTTATTTTATTTCTTTTAAAATTTTAAAACTATGTTTTCACCCTTTGGGGGACAACCATGTACATTTCTTTTTAAATTCTTCTTCTTCATCTATCGCTCAGACAGTTTCCTGTCAATTATGAGCGCAGATGCGTCTTGCTTAACTAAGAAATGGCTAGGCCCAATGTGTCTGTCTTTGTCTGGAGGAAAGCTTTGCGAGAATGTCTTGGGGAAAAAAGGTACGAGAATGGACCGGTTTGGCAGAAAGATAGTACATGTAGCTGACGGTAAGCTAAAAGAAAAGGCAGAGTCAAAGAGAGTGACAGCTTAGAGTAAGTTACAAGCACAACTTCCAGAAGGTGGAGGGAACTATTTGTATGAAAGACCCCCCCCCCCACCCCCCTCTCCCCACGGGGGGCTAAAAACATTTCTCTGCCTGTCTCTGTTGTTGTTGTCGTACCCTGGCTAAAAGACTCCAGGGATCATCCGAACAGCCGAAGCATTTGAATACTATGGTGCAAAATGCATGAGCTAGGGATGAGAACATTACGTGTGTGACCGTTTTTGACTACCCTGCCTAGTGGGCAGCCACACTCCGACTTCGTTTTTTTTTTAGACTGATGATGATATGCCTGTCTCTGTGCTTGTCTGTCTATCTGTCTCTGTCTCTCTCTGTCTCTCTCTCTCTCTCTCTCTCTCTGATCTCTCTCTCTCTCTCTCTCTCTCTCTCTCTCTCTCCCCCCACCCCCTATGTATGGCATAACCATGAAAATCTGCTTAACGTCCTCCGGTGTGGAGCTGACACATAATGGGACATTATTAGTAGATATGTCGATCTATGGTGGGGACGATCCTGGAGGCAATGGCCGAAGGCAGTGCAACAAGCAGGAAAGTCCTGGATTTTTAACCATTAGTAAATGCTCTCTCTCTCTCTCTCTCTCTCTCTCTCTCTCTCTCTCTCTGTCTCTCCCTCTCTCTCTCTCTCTCTCTCTCTCCTCTCTCTCTCTCTCACTTTCTTTCTCTCTCTTTCTCTCTCTCTCTCTCTCTCTCCCTTGCCATGTTTGTATTCTATGTTCGTATAATTGAATACAATAAAGCGAGGCTTACCTCGTAATGTGATGCTGTTTGTAGATTCTTGTGAAGCAGTAATAACTGGAACGAGTGTACAGGAGATATTGCAGCCAGGCCAACCAGTATTGAAAGCTGCTGCGAAGGAACACTGCACCCCATAGTCCATCATGTTTGGGTTTGTCATTACCATATTCCTGGTAAGGGGCACAACAGATGTCAAGCATTTGACGACTTCCCCCGCATTGTGTAATGAAGGCCCCTGTTTTGGGGTCTACCTGATGGACTATGTCAAGTAACACACAAATAATCCACCATTATGGTTGTCCCTTCGCCTGATGTGCTTTATTTGCTGTGTTCTGTGTTTGCACGTTGTGCACTGTGTCTTGGGTGGGTGACAGTTATTGTTCTTGGCAGGTAGTGCCTTCTTTCTATTAACATTCGAAAAAGGGTTGGGCCTGTACACTCGTTCCAGTTATTACTGCTTCGCAAGAATCTACAAACAGCATCACCTTACGAGGTAAGCCTCGCTTTATTGTATTCAATTCTTGCTCAGCAGCATAACTGGAACTATACTGTACAGGAGATTTGAGAGCCAGTGTTCTCAAAGCAGCATAAAGCTACAACGGTCATAGCATGCATAGGCGCATGTTTCTGTGTTTCCGAGAACAGAGTGTTCGGTTCAAATATTCGTGTGAAATTCGCATCTCACGTCAAGCATCAGAGCTGTGCAATGAAGGTGATGATTCCAATCACTAGACTGTAATTATTGCCAAGGCTATTAAGCTTTTTAGCACAGTTGGTGTTACTAACTTTCTCAGTGTTTCTGACTTTGTTTGGTGTATCTTAGAGGAAAGGCTCGTTTATTACACCAGGAGACGAAAACCCAACAGTTTTCCATACGAAATTCTGATTTCCATTAGGAATGCTGATGAACACTGTTTTATATGTGATTAGTAAGATTGTGAACGCTGTTATTGTCATCTCCGATTTTTAAGCTTTGATTAATCTACTATGTGTCATTTTGTCTGTCTTGTTTGCCATGCTGCGAGAAGAAACTATATTATGTTGCAAACTCAATCGATCTTAATTTTAATTTATGTACTTTGTCAACAATCATTTTCCAGTCTTAACGTTGTGCTTACACACACCCCCGTCACAAACACACACGCCTACACCCCCCCCACAACCCTTCTTGAAAAGGGTATTTCAATGAAAGGACTAATGTGTCTTTTCCCTTCTGCATCACGACCTGGCGTGAAGAAGCGCCATTTGTATGATGGGATGAGGATAGGGGTGAATGGGGTGGGGAGGGGTGGACGCGGGGAAATTCCTTTTCCACTTTATGCTCGGTGTCCATCTGTGTTCTACCGAGGACCCAGCATGTTTGACAATCGTGTGAAAGGTAGCACACACCTTGTTGCTTTTGACTTGCTGGCAGGTTATGCACACAAGCAGGCCTGCTTCTTTTGGTCTTCCTTCCCCAAGACCCAAACAACATGGGCAACAGCGGACCAAACGCGTACACAACGCACGCCAGTCAGTGTGAATGACATGGTAGCAGGTGTGAGAAAAACACAGACTGAAACAAAAAGGTTGCTACGAGATGTACACTGAGCCTTACCCTGTTTCTCGTTATAGGGCCTATTCTGTTATGTTAGCTACATGTCAGTCTGTACAAAAAAATCTCACCAAGGCCCTTGTAGCCTCTATCAACTTACTGCTTTTTCACTTTCTTGTTAGGCCTATGCACTTTTGTTTATATCTTCACTAGGTGCCATGCGAAGTTCATGAGAATTGGCAGGTCTACGAAGTGAGCTGTTTAGGTAGAGTTACTGTTTTAGCTCTTGACACCATGTCAAATGTCATTTGAAATCAGGGTCCTGTATCTGCAAATTTACTCTTTTCCCCTGTGTGTCTGTCACCATGTGTGAGTGGCAAATTGAAGTGTACCTTCTACATGTATTTATAAAGGAAATTAAGGTACGCCAGTATTGAGTAGTAATTGGAGTTATCTCCGATCAGTCTACCAGAAGCGCATTGCTTTTGGTTCATAGTGTTCAAGGCCACAAAAACCTGCATGGTACCCCTTTACACACTCTCTGATGGTACACATGGTGCGGTTATTGTCTGTATTCTTGGTATCTGAAGCTCGCAGAGGAAAGAATGTGTGGGCCTGAAAATTTATGTCAGCCTAGAAATGAAATGTTCTGTAGCAAACGTTCTCCTTGCTCATGTTATTTGTCTTATTGCCAGAGACTGTTCAAATGGAGAGTCTACCTCCGTCACCACTGGTTCAGTATCGCCTTGAGCCTGTCATACCATTGCGATGTGATTTCCCCTTTGTTTCCTTATCCCCTGTATTTTCCCCACCGTATTAACGATGTAATTAGGGCGGGGTTCCAATACTTCACGACAAGGTTTGGGGTAATAGTCTTTTTTTCCAAGAGCATAAGAGTTTGACAGATTTTTTATGAACCAGTAACACAGTGTTTGTTTGGTAGGCGTTTCGCATTACAGATGCAGATTTAATTGCTACCAGCAGCGGAAAGAACGTGACCCTGATAGGGCAATTTCCTGAAATAATATTAATATTTC
Source organism: Phymorhynchus buccinoides (assembly GCA_017654935.2). Taxonomy (NCBI): domain Eukaryota; kingdom Metazoa; phylum Mollusca; class Gastropoda; order Neogastropoda; family Raphitomidae; genus Phymorhynchus; species Phymorhynchus buccinoides. The sequence goes on along the minus strand of CM065701.1, from coordinate 16,620,445 downwards.
GGCTTCTTCCCTGACACCTTATAGTGTGTTTCTGTATATGTGTCCCTGATAGGGCAATTTCCTGAAACAATATTAATATTTTGGCTTCTTCCCTGACACCACCGGTGCCTTAAAGTGTGTTCCTGATAATATATGTGTCCCTGATAGGGCAATTTCCTGAAATAATATCAATATTTTTGTTCTTCCTTGACACCGCCGGTGCCTTATATACTGTTTTTCAGTAACGATAGGAAATTCTATCTGTTTCTTACCTCTCTTGCCGTCAGTTCACATTTCCTCTTGGTCAATGCCTTGTAT
>CM065701.1:16611483-16619648 GCA_017654935.2 Phymorhynchus buccinoides | reverse complement strand
TAAGGCTCAGTGTACATCTCGTAGCAACCTTTTTGCTTCAGTCTGTGTTTTTCTCACACCTGCTACCATGTCATTCACACCGACTGGCTGTGCGTTGTGTACGCATTTTTGGTCCGCTGTCGCCCATGTTGTTTGGGTCTTGGGGGAAGGGAGACCAAAAGAAGCAGGCCTGCTTCTGTCATAACCTGCCAGCAAGTCAAAAGCAACCAGGTGTGTGCTACCTTTCACACGATTGTCAAACATGCTGGGTCCTCGGTAGAACACAGATGGACACCGAGCATAAAGTGGAAAAGGAATTTCCCCGCGTCCACCCCTCCCCACCCCATCCACCCCTATCCTCATCCCATCATACAAATGGCGCTTCTTCACGCCAGGTCGTGATGCAGAAGGGAAAAGACACATTAGTCCTTTCATTGAAATACCCTTTTCAAGAAGGGTTGTGGGGGGGTGTAGGCGTGTGTGTTTGTGGGGGGGGGGGGGGGGGGGGGGGGGGGTGTAAGCACAACGTTAAGACTGGAAAATGATTGTTGACAAAGTACATAAATTAAAATTAAGATCGATTGAGTTTGCAACATAATATAGTATCTTCTCGCAGCATGGCAAACAAGACAGACAAAATGACACATAGTAGATTAATCAAAGCTTAAAAATCGGAGATGACAATAACAGCGTTCACAATCTTACTAATCACATATAAAACAGTGTTCATCAGCATTCCTAATGGAAATCAGAATTTCGTATGGAAAACTGTCGAGTTTTCGTCTCCTGGTGTATTAAATGAGCCTTTCCTCTAAGATACACCAAACAAAGTCAGAAACACTAAGAAAGTTAGTAACACCAACTGTGCTAAAAAGCTTAATAGCCTTGGCAATAATTACAGTCTAGTGATTGGAATCATCACCTTCATTGCACAGCTCTGATGCTTGACGTGAGATGCGAATTTCACACGAATATTTGAACCGAACACTCTGTTCTCGGAAACGCAGAAACATGCGCCTATGCATGCTATGACCGTTGTAGCTTTATGCTGCTTCGAGAACACTGGCTCTCAAATCTCCTGTACAGTATAGTTCCAGTTATGCTGCTGAGCAAGAATTGAATACAATAAAGCGAGGCTTACTTCGTAAGGTGATGCTGTTTGTAGATTCTTGCGAAGCAGTAATAACTGGAACGAGTGTACAGGCCCAACCCTTTTTCGAATGTTAATAGAAAGAAGGCACTACCTGCCAAGAACAATAACTGTCACCCACCCAAGACACAGTGCACAACGTGCAAACACAGAACACAGCAAATAAAGCACATCAGGCGAAGGGACAACCATAATGGTGGATTATTTGTATGTTACTTGACATAGTCCATCAGGTAGACCCCAAAACAGGGGCCTTCATTACACAATGCGGGGGAAGTCGTCAAATGCTTGACATCTGTTGTGCCCCTTACCAGGAATATGGTAATGACAAACCCAAACATGATGGACTATGGGGTGCAGTGTTCCTTCGCAGCAGCTTTCAATACTGGTTGGCCTGGCTGCAATATCTCCTGTACACTCGTTCCAGTTATTACTGCTTCGCAAGAATCTACAAACAGCATCACCTTACGAGGTAAGCCTCGCTTTATTGTATTCAATTATACGAACATAGAATACAAACATGGCAAGGGAGAGAGAGAGAGAGAGAGAAAGAGAGAGAAAGAAAAAAAGAGAGAGAGAGAGAGATAGAGAGGGAGAGAGAGAGAGAGAGAGAGAGAGACAGAGAGAGAGAGAGAGAGAGAGAGAGAGAGAGAGAGAGAGAGCATTTACTAATGGTTAAAAATCCAGGACTTTCCTGCTTGTTGCACTGCCTTCGGCCATTGCCTCCAGGATCGTCCCCACCATAGATCGACATATCCACTAATAATGTCCCATTATGTGTCAGCTCCACACCGGAGGATGTTAAGCAGATTTTCATGGTTATGCCATACATAAGGGGTGGAGAGAGAGAGAGAGAGAGAGAGAGAGAGAGAGAGAGAGAAAGACAGAGAGAGAGAGAGACAGAGACAGATAGACGGACTGTGGCTGCCCACTAGGCGGGGTATTCAAAAACGGTCACACACGTAATGTTCTCATCCCTAGCTCATGCATTTTGCACCATAGTATTCAAATGCTTCGGCTGTTCGGATGATCCCTGGAGTCTTTTAGCCAGGGTACGACAACAACAACAGAGACAGGCAGAGAAAGTTTTTTAGCCCCCCGTGGGGATAGGGGGGTGGGGTGTCTTTCGTACAAATAGTTCCTCCACCTTCTGGAAGATCTGTGCTTGTAACTTACTCTAAGCTGTCACTCTCTTTGACTCTGCCTTTTCTTTTAGCCTACCGTCAGCTACATGTACTATCTTTCTGCCAAACCAGTCCATTTTCGTACCTTTTTTTCCCCCCCAAGACATTCTCGCAAAGCTTTCCTCCAGACAAAGACGGACACGTTGGGCCTAGCCATTTCTTAGTTAAGCAAGACGCATCTGCGCTCATAATTGACAGGAAACTGTCTGAGCGATTGATGAAGAAGAAGAATTTAAAAAGAAATGAACATGGTTGTCCCCCAAAGGGTGAAAACATAGTTTTAAAATTTAAAAAAAAAAATTAAAAAGAGAAAACTAAAAAACAATTTAAAAAAAATTGAAACGTTATTTGGTAAAGATAACTAATAACCATAGGCCTACATATGAACATGTGCACACACACACACTCTCTCTCTCTCTCACACACACACACACATGTGCACGCACACTCATACACATCTATAACTAATAACCATAGGCCTACATATGAACATGTGCACACACACACTCTCTCTCTCTCTCTCTCTCACACACACACATGTGCACGCACACTCATACATACACGCACTAAAACAACATTAAAATGGGAGATAATTTGAGAAATTGTGTTGATACAGTATCCCTATCAGAGCATTCATAAAAAGAAGAATGAACTCCCTTGATAAGTTAGCTCCCTTGAATAGTACGTAGAAAACCTCCCATACCCAAATGAAAATACCATGTAACTCCCTACATGACTCAGGCACAGGTGGTATCAGTATACAATTCATTTAACAAAAAAATAAACATATGTGCATAGTTTTAATTTCTGTTTTAAAAATAAGTGTGGGATAGAAAGAAAGAAGACATTTCTATGTTATTGTTGTTCTTGTTGTTGCTTGCTTGTTCATGCACATTTTGTATGTTATCATTTTCATTATCATGTTCTGTTCCAGTCTCTTATTACCTGTGGCAGCCAATATTGTATCATCTACTTGTGTTAGAGCGCCTTGTACAGACAAACCCCTATTTTACGACCCTCTGTTAAGCGACCACCTCTCATTTGAGACCGGATTTGTTGGCACGGATGCATTTTACTATGTAAACGACCTCTCTTAAACGACTTCCTCTAAAACGCGACTTACGACCGCCATTTTGTTGGTTTTTACGACCGTTGTTGTCGTCTGCATAGACTTCGAGCAAAGGGAAACAACCAAAGTCAAGGGCCTGAAAGCGGAGTCGCTTCCCTTGTTGTAGAAAAGATGGCGGAAAGCGTAGGAAAAGCACGAAAACCACTGACTTTGAAAAAGAAAACCACTGACTTTGGACGAGAGTGGAGGTGATTAACAGAAGTCGGCGAAGTGAAACTGTAATACATCGATTGCACAATCCTATGGAGTTGGAAAGACCCAAATCCAGTTTTAATATGTCATTGTATGTGTGCATGAAGAAGAGAGTATGAACTGTGCTGAACTTTTTCTTTCTACGGCTGCCAGTGAAAACCTCCGTCATACGACCCCTCCAATTTACGACCAATTTTTCCGGACATTTTGGAAGTCTTAAAATAGAGGTTTGTCTGTATAAGCGTTAGGCTTGTTGTGCTCGTTCTCATTTGTTGATGGTGCTGCTTTACCGTGTGATTTTTCAATACAAATTTGTTTAAACCAAAGAAGAAAAGAAGAAGTCAGTTAGTTAGTCTGTTATAGTCCCGCCAACAGCTATGGTTATCTCAGGACTGTCACCGCGTAAAGTTTGATCACATATAACAAAGCACACATCAATGATTCTTAACAACGTCCAAAAACCTGAACCAACAAAAAACGAAAAAAAATCCAGTACAATTCGCGACATGGCATCTTCATCATTGTACCCTATAGCTCATAATTTCACACAGTGCTGGAAACGTTGAGCCACTCTACTCTACTTATCGGATCCAGGTTATAAAAAACAACAGTGAAAAAGGATAGCAAACACATACTAGTAAAAAAAAAATATATATAAAAGGCCATATAGGCAAATATGCACTGCAGAATGGGCAGCATGTGCCCACTCAAGTGCGCAAGGTCTCGCGTCTGGAAAGCCAGTGAACAATAAACAAAAACTGGTATGTTATAAATTGTAAATGAGGATGGAGACAATGAAAAATGGGGATGAGGGGCTACTCTTAGTTCAAAGCTCCCCCACCACGACAAAGAAAGAAAACAAGAAGAAGAAAAGGAAAAAACACAGAAAAAACACCAGATGGACTGAAAACAATAAACAAATGAAAAAGAACAAAAGAAAACTTTACCCATTACCAACTTTACAGAAGTAAAATGAGAATAAAAAGGAGAAAACAGAGATAATGATGCAAAACAACAGGGTAAAATGGTAATACAAAAAAGACAGAAGATTGGTGTTAGCAAAAAAATCAGAGATATTAACGTAATTATAAAAAAAATGTAAGCCAAAAAAAAAAAAGCCAAACAAATACATATACAACACAAATTATAAGGTAATCTTGCATCATCAAAATAAACATTGAATATACATAAAAATTAGTGCAATAGCAATCATGCCTTCAGCGTAGATTATGGAACTTTCAGCACAATAAAAAAAAAGCGTATACAAATTTATTATGTCTCATTTATCATAAAATTATCTCTGTAAATGAACTATTATTTCCATTGCCCACCCCCAACCCCCTCCCCTGCTCCCTTACCCCCCCCCCCCTCCCCCCAACAACAACAAACAAACAAAAAAGGCAAAACAGAACAAATAAACAAACATAAAAACAATCTTTGTTCATTACCATTCTAAGTTGATGTCAAATGAGCAAAACATGAAATATCAATGGCATTCGAATCATGAAAATGGCACCAAGACATCAAAACAAAGATGTAATCTGACAAAACTTTACAATAATTATGTTCTTCATTCTACGAATCTGTAAACTTTTTTGTTGTAGCTATAACAAACTCTTTAACCTATAACAAACTATTTAACCAGCCTCACACTTTCTAATCCTTTTTTCTCAACTTCCAGATTTCATATCAGTTTCCGCAGCCTAAGGCTGTGTAACTTTCTGCTGTCAAAATAGTTTTGCAACGTGTCATATTTTCATGGTGAAAAAGGAAAAACTATTCTTTATTACGCTCTTTTTTTTCTTGCTCCATCATTTTAACCCTCCCACTCTGTGTCCTCAACATTATATAACCATAACAGATATGGTTAAGATACAAAAATATATTTTTAACAACTCACATAAATTACAAAATTGTTTTCAACAGTTCACACGAAAAAGAAAACATTTTCAGCAATTCACACGAAAAACAAGAATGTTTTATCAATTCACATGAAGAACAAAAAAGTTTTAACAATTCACACGAAAAGTAAAAATGTTTTAATATTTGACATGAAAAACAACTCTTTTAGCAATGTACGTGAAAAACAAAAATCTTTTAAGAATTCACATAAAAGATTAAAACAAATATTTTAGCAATTTATGTAAAAAACAAAAATCTTTTAAAAATTCACATAAACGATTAAAAACTCTCAATACTTCACATAATTTTGTTATCAATTTACATGAAAAAGAAAAATCTTTTCACAATTAACATAATATACAAAGCAGCGCGGACAGCTGCAAAGCATTGTAGATAAGAGTTTTCAACATTAACTAAATCCTCCTCCAAGGAGACACAAATTGAGACACACAAACAAGGATGTGACTCAAGTCCACGTTGAGCCTATGTGCTTATCTTACATGATCAAATTGAACGAAAACTAATTTATCAAAACAACAACAAAAGGAGTAAAACAAACCCTTCTTACATTAAAATGTTCAATTCGATACAAGGCACAATTTTTCAATAGACGATTTTCTGAAAAAAATAGAGAGCACTTCGTGACAATTAGAGTTGATTACCACCACTAGTCGGTCAAACACCATTAAACAATGCAACAATGGCGTCCAAGCTTGAAACCGCAGGATGCAAGTCAGCAACTTGAAACATTTTTTAAGAAAAAATAGGGGTGGCCAGTGGCCACAAACTGAAAAAAACTTGCAAAATGTGACGTAAAAATATAAATGACATAAATGTGTAGAATAACGCATTAGTGTTCTAAGTGCTGTATATCTGCTCAAACACACGAGTCGATAGGCTACGAGAGCTGATGGTACTAAAGTGACTTTCCTTGTTTGACCGATTGAATTAGGCAAGATCACTCCCACACACCATGAAATTACTCCCCTTAATTATTTCTGAACAATTCCTATTGTGCTTTAACTAGACCTCGGTACTGGTACGGCTGGGTTTGCCGGGTTAACAATTTGATTATATATATTGCAGCTTCTTCTCTAGATTAACTAATTCGCATCGCAACGACTTTGAATTATTAAAAACAAATCACAGTTCACTCCAGCCATACACACAAACAAAACATACATAAACAAAAGGAGAAATGGAAGAAGATTACAGGGTTTTACTTCAGGTTTAGACATAGGGAAGTGGTAGATCAGACTTTATATAGAATAACTCTCTACACATATTGGTTTCTCCACAACAAACCACTACAAAAGCAAAGCCAGAGGCACAATTGTAGTCTAAGGGAGCGAAGAGAGCTTAGAAGTGACCAAGGTATGGTGTGCGCACATATTTACTTCCCTTGAAGCCAATGCACCAAATTGACAGCTACAGTCTCGGGCCACTTGTTTGTGTCGTTTTAGGTTGGACAGCATAACTGTACAAAATCATGAGTGGACTTGTAGCATTTGGGGTGGTGATATTTCACTGTCTATACTCCACGGATCTTCTAAGAGTTATGTTTTAGGTGGCTATGATGACGTCAGCGTGTACACCCTGTAAAAATAAGAGGCAGTCCTAAATGTTGATCATTTAAACACAGCCCCCTCACTGTTTTCGTTTCAACAGAAGTCAGCCGTTTTTGATCAAATTTAGATCTGGACTCTATGTCAGTCACAGGGATGTCGTGATTGTTTTCCTTCCCTTTAATCTCGTGACTGCAAACGCTTCATAAAGTGGGCTAGTGTCATTTTTGATTATTGAATCTTGACCAAATCTGTGGGGATTTACAGAAAGATTCAGGTTTTCATCCAGCATGCAGATACACAGCCCATTGTTCATATTTTAATCGACAAACACAATCAGATCTATTAATGGGCTAGAAAACAGCTTACCAGAGCTTCAAAGTTACCACTTGGCTGGAATATGGCTTGACGTGTGCAGTAAGACTTCTTTATCGGCTCTTCTCCTGACACACACATGCTGAATTTTGTCAACTTTTATCTTGGTTTCATAAGTAAAGGTTACTTGGTCCCATCCCCCTTCCACACTTTACCACTTCTCCTCCTTGACATATACTAACCGTTTATTTCCGTTGATTTCCTTCATAACCATGTTCTTTCAAACTCATCACTTTTTGAACCATTGCTATTTGGGAATTTTCCCAACACTTGACTAAAAACATTGTCTTGCCTTGCAATTGCTGAACATGTAGGTTATATTATGTCACAGATCCTCTAGAATGTTTTTGTACAAGTTTGAAAGTTGAACTTTCGATTTCTATTGTAGAAGTTCCCTTGTGCCGATGAGGGGCATGCATTCACCTCCATCATGTGTTGAAGAACAAAAATTCGAATTGAACACTGTTGTGTGGTCTATACCCCATTCTTTGGCTGTATTAAATACTTTCACTGCATTTCTATGTAGATGATACAATCATTCTTTTGAGTCTATTAAAAAATTACAGTCTCTGCGACTCACGTTATTTCCACTGCCCTGGAAGAAACTCTACGGAATGACAGTGTTTAAGAAATGACGTCATGAAAGTAGACTGATATGACGTCATTATTGAAGCTCCAACTGATATCAA
>CM065701.1:16573983-16606483 GCA_017654935.2 Phymorhynchus buccinoides | reverse complement strand
CCAAGGGTGGCTCTGAGGTTGCCCTCCACAGCTTGGTATTCCTTGTCCGAGGGCTCCAGGGCCACCTCCTTGACAGACTCTTCAGCATTGTGGGGTAGCCATGACTCCGGTACAGGACGCTGAAAACCTTTATATTAGAACACATTTTTAAAAAATTCAATATCAGACCTGTTAACCTCTTTTTTGCAAATTCGTCATTTCTGAAACAAACAAAAATAGTAATTTTGAAAAAAAAAAACTAATCCAATGCGCGGACGATTCTTTCTCTTCACAAACCCGATCAACAAGAAAACTATTTGTAAATACACAATTATATGCAAGCATAGTGCACTAGGAGACCTTTAAAAAAAATTTAAACCATGTATTTGCCTTTTCTTTGGTGTCTTTCCATCAGATTTTGGATCATTTGACCTAGAACTCTCACCACGCGGTCGCTTTGATGCCATCTTGAAACAGAATGAAAAGAAACTGACGGGCGTTGTATGCTGGGAACCGGAATGACTTTTTACCGCATTGTTTCAAAAGTATCGCTTGCCGACGCAACTGTAGTGGTTTTGTTTTTTTCCGTATGTTTTTTGTCGCCGTAATTATCATAATTTGACTTTTGTTTCGTAAAAATTACGGCAAAAAAGGTCTGCAAAATATTCATACAAATGGCTATTCTTCAAACTTGAGAGACCTGAATAGATTAAGAAAAACTGTTAAGACATTTCAACTCAATCTCAAACTGTGCTTTAATTCCTTGCACATTAACAATATAACATACATGAAATTGTTAAAAAATAAATAAAAAATAGAAAGCTTTTTTTCTACAGACTAAGCAGGTAAATTAATCTGCATAAAGAGTTGCCAAAAAAATTTCTAAAAAGCGTGAGATCACACAGAACGCCTGGAAACAGTAATACAGAAAAGAGCAAACAAGAGAGAGAGATACACAGAGACAGAGACAGAGGCAGAAAGAGACAGCGGCAGACAAAGACAGGGAAAGTGAGAGAGAAAGAAAGAAAGAGAAAAAGACAGAGAAATAGACAAGGCAGAGGGAAAGGAAAAGGCAGCAGCAAAGACAGAGGTTGGTCAGTTACTGGCATTTTACCTCTTTTGTCTTTGCGCACGATCCGGACTTTGTTGCTTGGGGCTATCTCTGGGTACTCTACCATGAAGAGAAAACTGACAATGCGCACGACTCCTCCCTTGTCAGTGAGCTTCACCTTGGCGTGGTTCCTCATAAACGCCAGTTCGATCAACCTGCTTTCTTCGGGAGGAAAACCGACCAGCTTTTCCCCTTCTGCCTCGCCCTGTAGTGTAAATCAAGGGAGAAATACATGGTCACGCACATACACATGTGTGTGCACATGCATGCACACACACACACACATAAATTAAAATAACACACACATCTTCGTATGCACAAGGAAACACTCACACACACATGCACACATACACAGACATACACAGACACACACACACGCATACACACACACACACACATCCTCGTATGCACAAGCACACACACTCATGCACACACACACACACATATACACACACACACACACACATAGCAGGATATGATTTTTTAAATTAAAGACATTGTACAGGAAAAGAAAACAAAGAGTCAAGTATATGCGCACAGATACCTAAATCAAAGAAAGCCTCTAGCCTAGTCACTCTCTTGATAAAGTGCATTGTAATGACAATGAATAGACGACTTTCGGAAAAAAACTAGGGGAGAGCACTTCGTGAAAATTAGAGTTGCTTACCTCCATTACTCAGTCAAATACCATACCAACAATGGCGTCAAAACTTGAAACCGCAGGATGCGAGTCAGCGACTTGCAAACATTTTTAAAAGAAAAATTAGGGATGGCCAGTGGCCACAAACTGATAAAACTTGCAAAATGTGACGTAAAAATATAAATGACATAAATTTTTAGAATGATGCATAGTGTTCTAAGTGCTGTATGTCTGCTCAAACACACGAGTCGATAGGCTACGAGAGCTGATGGTAGAGTGACTTCCCCTGTCTGACCGATTCAATTAGGCAAGATCACTCCCACACATCATAAAATTACTCCCCTTAATTATTTCCGAACAATTCCTATTCACAAATGACAGGACTAATTCTGACTTGACTGCACATGTCAAAACACACGGGTCGATACAAAGACTCTTTCAATGATTTGTGCACTGATGTGACAAGATCACTTCAGATCACGTTCTTCATATTTCTTGAATCCATCCACCCATCACTCTCATATGCTTTCATTCCGTCTCTCAGACCTGTTTACCCCTATTTTGCAAATGTGTAATTTCTGAAACAAACAAAAAAGTAATTTTGAAAAAACCCACTGTAATCCCACGCACGGCCGATTCTGTGTGCTTTCCGCGTCCTCTGTGGCATTGACATATGTCTTCAGTGCTTCAGCGTCTTACAGTGAGTTTCGATGTCGTATTGACCTGAGTGTGCGATACTAATGTCCTTCGAGCAGTAGACACAGAACACATGCTCATCACCTAGCGCCGAACGCTATATTCCTGGAGTTTTGAGGTAACTTTCCCGGAATTTCTGCGCCACTTTTGGTGTCTTTCCATCAGATTTTGGATCATTTGACCTAGAACTCTCACCACGCAGTCTCTTTGATGCCATCTTGAAACAGAATGAAAAGAAATTGATGCACGTTGTATGCTGGGAACCGGAATGACTTTTCACCGCATTGTTTCAAAAGCATCGCTTGCCGACGCAACTAGTGGTGGGTTTCTTTTTCGTATATTTTTTTCGTCGCCGTAATTATCGTAATTTGACTTATGTTTCATAAAAAATACAGCAAAATTGTAAAGGTAAACAGGCCTGCTCTCTTCCTCTTTCTTTCTCTCTCTAAATAAATAATCCTTGAACCTACCTCAAGAGCAGAACCACTCTACACTGTTTTCCACTGAGAAGACTTTCAATAATTTGCACAGATCAACATGAAACGATCATTGCAGTTAACATTACAGTGAAATCCGTTTAGTACGAATTCCAGGGGAGAGGGCCAATTTACTCGCTTGTACCACTTCACGTCAATTGTTTAGTTTAGCCAACTCCCTCCTTGGTAAACCAAAGTCCACACCTCTACCTTCTTCTATCCCTGTGTCTGAACTCCCTCAACGTTTCTCTGATTTCTTTCACAGCAAGATAGCCACCATCCGCCACAATCTTGATTCTCAATCTGCTACACCATCAACTGACTCTGTCCCTGATCCCTCCTTTTCTGGCAGTATGTGGTCTGAGTTCCGTTCTGTTTCCACTGGTGAGGTTAAGAAGATTTTGACCCGAACTCAGACTAAAACCTGTGAACTAGACCCTCTACCTTCATCTCTCTTCTCCCAGTGTCTTGATGATCTCCTTCCTTACTTTACATCCATCATCAATGAATCTCTATGTTCAGGCCGCTTTCCAACTCATTTCAAATCTGCAGTTGTCAAACCTCTCTTAAAGAAGCCTAGTCTTGATCCTGAAAATCTAAAGAACTATCGGCCTGTCTCTAATCTTTCATTCCTTTCTAAGCTTACGGAAAAGGTGGTTCTTAAACAGCTGTCAACAACTTTCTTCAGGTAAATGATCTCTACTATCCAAACCAGTCTGCTTATCGAGCAGGTCACAGTACTGAGACAGCCCTCTTAAAGATAACGAACGACCTGCTCACTGCCTTGGATGAAAACAAGGTTTCTCTTCTCTCTCTCCTTGATCTTTCTGCAGCGTTTGACACTATCGACCACTCCATCCTCATTTCTAGACTTCACACCTCCTTTGGTCTATCTGGGGCTGTTCTTTCCTGGTTTTCTTCCTACCTCTCTGATCGCACACAGAAAGTTGTAGTCAATGGTTCTCCATCTCTTCCAAAAGGTCTTCAGTTCGGTGTGCCCCAAGGTTCAGTCTTAGGCCCTATCCTTTTTGTTCTTTATACCCAACCTCTCTCCGCCATCATCAACCAGCATTCTATTCTACATCATAGCTTTTCCTGATGACAATCAACTGTACATTTCTGCCCACCTGAGTCAATTAGATCAAATGATTTCTTCTTCTAAGTTGTGCATCTCTGCTGTTAAAACATGGATGTTTTACAACAAACTGCAACTGAATGCTGATAAGACAGAGATGATTCTTGTAGCCTCTAACCACACAATTAAAACTCAGGTTCTCCCAGGTTCTGTAGACATTGATGGCACTGAGATCAAGCTATCGGCATCCGTCCGCAATCTAGGTGTTACTTTGGACCAAACCCTTTCTTTCAAACAGCATGTTTCCAATGTTTGCAAGGCTTGCTATCTAGAACTTCGAAGAATTAGTTCCATCCGCCGTTTCCTCTCTCAAGATGCCCTGAAGACTCTAGTATGTGCTTTTGTCCTGTCTCGCCTTGACTACTGTAACTCACTTCTTGCTGGCTGTCCATCAATTCTCATCTCTAAGCTCCAACGGGTCCAGAATAATGCTGCTCGTCTCATTTCTCGCTCCCCTAGGTACGATCACATCACTCCGGTTCTTCGTTCCCTACATTGGCTCCCAGTTCAATCACGTATTGACTACAAAATTCTCCTCCTTGCCTTCAAGTCACTGAATGATCAAGCTCCCCAGTATCTCTCTGATCTTCTTCATCTCTATGTCCCAGCTCGCCAACTACGTTCGTCTTCTGATTCTCGTCTCCTTTCCATTCCCTCCATCCGTCTCAAATCTGCTGGCCAACGTTCTTTTTCTTGTCAAGCACCATCTCTTTGGAATTCTCTGCCTTCTCCTCTCCGACACTCCAACTCAGTCTCCTCATTCAAAACCTCTCTTAAAACCCATCTTTTTCCTGCTGCGCCCTAAATATTTGATCAGTTGTCTATCGTTGTGTGCACGTGAGGGAAGATTGATTTAAGAGGTTTGTGCTGTGTTTTGTGGTGCGTGTGTGTGTGTGTGTGTGTGTGTGTGTGTGTGTGTGTGGTGTGTGTGTGTGTGTGTGTGTGTGTGTGTGTGTGTTCTTGTGTTGTGTGTGTGTGTGTGTGTGAGCATGAATGTGTGCTTGTGTGTATTTTGGTTTGTGGGTTGTGTTCGTGCACGCATGTGTGTGTTTGTGTGCGTGTCTGTGTGTCTGTCTGCGTGCATACGTTGTTGTGTGAGGGTGTTTGTGTCTGCGTGTTGGTGTATGTGGTCAGTCCATGCGGCTCAGTTGCTGTGACTTACCGAATGGGGTATGAACGAGTTGGCGTCAAATAATTGTGTGTGTTAGTGTGTGTGAGTGTGTGTGTGTGTGTGTGTTGTGCGTGTGTGTGTGTGCGTGTGTGTGTGTGTGCGTGCGCGTGTGTATGTGTGTGTGTTAGAGAGAGAGAGAGTTGCTTTGCATATGCACTGTTGGTGGTTGGTGTCACTCTTGAATGTTGTTTTTTGTTATCTGTTGATGAATAATTGATTGTAAAGCGCTTTGGTCTCATTTGAGGTAAAGCGCTATATAAATGTACTGGTATTATTATTATTATTATTTACTCGTTGTAAGCATTGCTCGTTCAAAACATTTTATCGATTTTGGCAACCCTGACGAACCTATCAATCGCTCCTCACATCTACTGTGATGTGCGTGCTGGTAAAGTGTGAAAAAGACAGAAAAACGGAAACAACACACTTACCCAACAAAGCATGGTTGTAAGCCCAGTATCCTGTATCCATAGGGTTTTTAATGCCGATTACAAACACTTTAAAACAGTTTATAAACACACGATAACATCAAAAACATAAAATCCACACACGCGCTTTAAGAGAAAGTTAAAATTTCCCGGAAGTCACAAGATCAGTGCGCAAAGAGTGAATCCAGTGTCGTCTGCTTGCGCTGCAGACACCCAAGTTGTTATATCGGCCAATCAGAATGTCGCTTACATATCGAGGGGTCAGTCAAGATGGCGATGTTGTTGTCAGTGTGTTCTCGTTCTAGCCAGGTAGATGTGCAAGAAAGCTTGACTTTGGGATGGCGGTGTGGTTGTAAGTGCGTTCTCGTTATAACCATGTAGTTTTTGCATAAAAGCTCGACTTTGGGAGTCAATAAATTGTACGTTATATGCAAGTTGCTCGTTGTAGCGAGCTCGTTGTATGCAGAATTATTTAACAAGGAAAAAGAAGGCTTGTGGTTGGGAATTTTGAAACCACTCGTTAAACACGGGCTCTCGTTTAAACCGTACTCGTACTAAATGGGTTTCCCTGTATGTACATTTCTTACATAATCCACCATCTATCCCATTCCCTCTATCCCTTCCTCTCTATCTCTCTCTTGAAAAAAAACCCAATCACTAACATACCTGGCCAGCTACATTACATACGATACGATTTCAGGGTGCGATGCGATTGTGAGGATGTTTGTGAGTCATGATTCATGTGAAATACTTGTCTAAAAATAATTCTGTTATTGTCGTACGTAGTGTAGCAGACCCTTTAGTGCAAGACCACTCTAGAATGAGGACACTTTCAATGATAGGTGCATCTACATGAAACAATCATTTCAGGTGACATTTTGTGCGTTTCTTAAAATCCACCCACAATCCAACCAATCTCTCTCTCTCTCTCTTTCTCTGAATCCCCCTCCCTCCCTACCTCCTATGATTTCAATCCATCCTCTTACTGCCTCGCCTTCCCTCTCCCTCTACTTTTCCTCTCTCTTCCCCTCCCTCCCTCCCTCTCGCACTTTCAATCCATCTCTTCCTGCCTCCCATCTCTCTCTCTCTCTTCCCACCTCCCTCCCTTCCCTCCCTCGCTACACTTTCAATCAGAGTCTCTTCTTGCTCTCCCTCTCTTTCTCTCTGTCTCTCCCCCTCCCTCCCTCCCTCTCGCACTTTCAATCCATCTCTTCTTGCCTCCCTCTCTCTCTCTCTCCTCTCCCCCTCCCTCTTTTCCACTTTCAATCCACCTCTTCTTTCCTGATTCCTCTCTCTCTCCCTCCCTCCCTCTCCCACTCTCAAATCTTCTCTCTCTCTGTCTCTCCCTCTCTCTCTCTCTCCCTCTCTTTCCCCCTCCCTCTCTCACACTTTCAATCTTATCTCTTCCTGCCTCCCTCTCTCTCTCTCCCCCATCCCTCCCTTACTCTCGCACTTTCAATCACTCTCTTCCTGCCTCCCCCCTCTCACTCTATCTCTCCCCCCCTCCCTTCCCTCACTCTCGCTTTCCAATCCATCTCTTCCTTGCCTCCCTCCCCCTTCTTCTCTCTCCCCCTCCCTCCCTACCTCTCTGATTTCAATCCATCTCTTCCTGCCTCCCTCTCTCTCTCTCTCTCTATCCATCTCTCTCTCTCTCTCCCTCTCACATCCCTCTCTCTCTCTCCCCCCTCCCTCTCGCATTTCAATCCATCTCTTCCTGCCTCCCTCTCTCTCTCTCTCTCCCCCTCCCCCCCCCTCCCTCTCTCATTTCAATCCATCTCTTCCTCGCCTCCCTCCCTCTCTCTCTCTCTCCCCCTCCCTCCCTCCATCTTGCACTTTCAATCCATCTCTTCCTGCCTCCCTCTCTCTCAGTCTCTCTCTCCCCCTCCCTCCCTCCATCTTGCACTTTCAATCCATCTCTTCCTGCCTCCCTCTCTCTCAGTCTCTCTCTCCCCCACCCTCCCTCCCTCTCGCACTTTACAATCCATCTCGTCCTGCCTCCCTCTCTCCATCTCTCTCTAACAAAAACAGCAACGGTACTTGAACCTACCTCAACGCGAAACCACTCAACAACGCTTTCCACCGAGGAGGTTGATGGATTCGGGAGGCCGCTGGCTTTCGTCTTGCTCAGAATGTCACGGATCTTTCGCGATGCGTCCGGCACATTCCGGTGAAGTCCGCTCACCAGTATTCTCCCTTTTTCTGCTGTTGTTACGATCTCCACATCCTCCTCTTTCTTCAGCTGTTCAATTTCACCAATCTGTGAAGAATCAAGCTTTTTTTTTTAATTACATAAAGACAATTAAAAAAAAGTAATGCTAAAGAAAGAAAAAAAGAATAAAAAAATTACCAGCCATAAAGCTACCTTATCTAAAAAAAAATTAATCATATAGTAAAAAAAAGCCAAGTGTCCGTGTGTGTGTGTGTGTGTGTGTGTGTGTGTGTGTGTGTGTGTGTGTGTGTGTCTCTCTGTCTGAAACACAAAAACGGGCCTTATAACTCCGCCGTTTTTTTGACCGAATCGCTTCAAATTTGCTGTGAGCCCTAACGGGCCGATGGCAACGGCAACCGAGGCGGCCGTGTCATTTGCGCGGTTTCGCAAATGCGCGAAACGCGCATCCGCCGGACTCTCGGCGCCCGTATCTCTGGCATTTCTGGACCGATTGCCTTCAAATTTGGCAGGTAGATGACCGGTGATGGTGATGTGGACGCGCGCACTATACGCCGCTTCACCCTTTTCATGAATAACTCCGCCGTTTCTTAAAAGTCGAATCGCCTCAAATGTGCTGTCAGGCTTGCTATGGCCCTGGGAACAAAGCCTTGGCGCAAATGTGAAGAGAATCGGGTGAAAGTGTCACTCTCAGAGCAGCGCCAACGGGAAACGGGGCCTTATAACTCAGCCGTTTCTTAATTGAATCGCTTCAAATTTGCTGTACTCAGCGTTACCAGTCCTTGACGTTACCGTTCTCTAGGCGTTACCAGTACGGTGCATTGCCAGTACTAGGCGTTGCGCTAGTAGTTTTAATTTTTGTGGTTTGTTTTTGTTTCTGTGCGTGTGTGACATGGATGACAACCCGAAACGCATGTAGTTACAGCTATCATTTCAAATCACTCTCAAATAAATATTCTCATATTATTTAACATAAACATAAAGCCACAAAAAAAAAAGTTGCATAGCAAAGGAGAAAAAAAACTATCACAACATATGAGTCACCAAGTTCACGAAATATATAACAAACTGAAAACAAAATCTTACCTCAACAGGGTTTAACACTTGCACAAAATCGTCAACAATTTCTTCCTCCACAAGATCGTCCAGCTCTGCAAGGATCTTGGAGACGTCAGGCTGGTGCTCAGAGTAGATGTAGAGCGAGGCTCCCTTCGGTTTATCACCCACCATTTTCACAGATGGCGTAGAGGATGTCTTCTCCAATTCCTCTTCTGCCGAGCTCTTCTTCATCTCCGTGGAGCTGAGCTCTGAAAACAAGTTTGTGCCAAATAGCTGGGGTACAGCGGAACCTCCCTATTAAGACCTCCCCTATTAAGACCCCTCTAAGATGTGACCCCCCAAAATGTTCAGATCCCCCCCCCCACCCCCTTCATATCCGGACTCCCCCGAAAGACTGATGTTCATATCCCCCCCCCCCCCCCCCTCCCTCCCCCTTCATATCCGGACTCCCCCAGAAGATGGATGTTCAAATTTTCCGCCCCCCCCCCCCCCCTTTCATATCCGGTCTCCCCCCGAAGATGGATGTGTGGCTGCCCACATGGCGGGGTAATCAAAAAAAACGGTAACACAACCTATCAAAATTCTTTTTGGAATGGAATTTATATGAATCTTTATTCCTCCATGACAACACTTAACCTGTACACACATTATCAATAGTTATGATACCCGTACCCATTATTAATATTAATATTGTGAAAAGTGCCTTTTGATGTTGGATAACTGTGACGGGGTGTGTCACGCGCGTCCCACTTTATACCATGTTTCCTCATTTGATGTTATACTTTGTTGTTCACAATGTTATGTAAGTATGAATTTAAGTATGTGATGGTTTCATGTTGTCTTTTATTTTTGGGGGGTTTTCTTTGGTTTACATGTGCATATATGAAAAACATATAAAAATGTTTATTATAAAAATAAACAAGGGCATCGCCGAGCGGCAGCAACGCATTGTGACAATGAAAACCCGGCCAGAGTTATGTCCTATCCCCCCCCCCCCAATAAACACACCACTTTCCACCCTTACAGAACGCATAAAATACATAGCCCAAACTTTGAAGCGATTCTGTTCAGTAGTTCACGAGATACAGCTAAACTTTTATACAAACTTCCTTGCACCATGGTACACCACCACACAAAATTTGAAGCGATTCTGTTCACTAGTTCACGAAATAAAGCTGGGGGGAAATTACATAGCCCAAAGAAGGAAATTTCGGTTTTCAAGGTCAAACTTCAAGGTCAAGGTCAGCACAGTGTTGATTAACGAAAGGAAGCTTCCTTTTCAAGCTGTCTACCCCTCTGCCAATTTTAATCAAAGTCCAAACAGTAGTTTTTAAGATAATCGATACACATACACACACACACAAACCAATCGCAAAACCCCGGCCTCTGGCTGGGTAATCAAAAACGGTCACACACGTATTGTTCTCATCCCTAGCTGGTGCATTTGTGCCGTAGTGTTCAAGTGCTTCAGCTGTTGGGATGATCCCTGGAGTCTTTTTTAGCCAGGGTAACGTCAACAACAAACAAACAACATATCTGGACTACTGAGTGTCCCCCTCCCTATTGAGACCTTTCTCGGCTGATTGTTCAAGGTCTTAACCCGGCCCTTTACTGCCGACCATTTTTGTGTTCAAGGAATTCCTGTGTGCCGGGTAAAAAAAAGCTCAATTTCACCCTCCAATGTTAAAATTGTTATAACTCCTACAATATTTAGTTTTGAAGCTGCAAACTTCACTGCATTACTGTCGATAGATTATACTGCATGTACAAAACAATACAGACAAAATAAACAAGACAAAAAATACATACAAACAAACAGACAAACCATACATGCAGGTGAATAAACACTAGATCTAAAACTGACTGGACTTTTCCATCTTGTTGCTTATTTCTTCAACATTACAGGGTAATCCAGATATAATCCACTAGGTAATCCAGAATACACACTTCAGTGACTGCATCATTTAGCACTTCATCCAACACTTCTAGTGCAGTATATTGTCTAAAACATTCACGTTGTCGAGTACTGCCGCTAGTTGACGCCATCACTACGTTTTTTTTTTAAGAAGAAAAAACTCAAGTCTAGGTCAAATCTCCAGTAAAATTCAAGACAAATAAAGGCCAAGGTAGACCAAGGTAGATGACTCTGTAACTTAAACCCTTCTACTGTGTTCTAGGTCATTTTCTGCAGTTATTTTTCCCTTACACTGTAGCTGAAATATGGTGATAAACAATGCACGTAGTACCTATGTTTTACAGGCACACAACAATCATTACCAACAAGACGTAGTAGCTATGGGACAAGCAGGCAAGGGGTTAACAGGGAGGTTCCGCTGTACTTCATTTAAAAGAAATAAAAAAACTAAAAAAGCAGACATTTTAAACCGAAGGGCGCCTTCCAGATCTGTCTATCCATGCATGCTCAGCTAAGTTTCCAGAAAAATGGGTTTACGGTTTTGGGGGCATTTCAAAACTGCATAACGTTTTTGATTATTGGGATGTTGTTGCCATTTTTATTGTGCCTGCATGAAAATCTCCAAATGTGACATTTCGGCCGGTGGCCACTTCAGTAAGGCATGCCTCGAAATACAATAAAAACATGGCGGAATGTAGAAAACATGAGACAAAAGACAGCCATCCAACCATCTCTCCACCCATCCTACCATCTGTCTGTCCATCCGTTGATCCATCCAATCCAATCCCTCCAGCTATCCAATCCCATCCATGGATCAATTCATTTAGTAGCGTTCTCCGTGAAAAGGCAGAAAATGTGACAATATTATTAATGCAGAAAGATAGTAGATTAAAGGATAAAAAGGAAAAGACTTCCACCCCCCCCCCCACGCCCCCCCCGGTCTGTGTCACATTCCCTCTAATGGTAGGAAGATTCTTAACAAAAAATACATAGGAAGAAAGGAGGGAACACACGTGAAAAACCAAGTGATTTTGACACGTGACGTGTTGGGGTCTTTAAGATTTTGGTTGATTTCTAGTAATAAAAGGAAATTTCGATGGCTTGGAGTCAAAACAGACTAACTGTCGAAAAGGCCTGTTGCTAGAAAAAAAAAGAAGGAAAGGAGAAAAACAAAAAAAAAAAAAAAAAAAAAAAAATTCGAAAAAAAAAAAAAAAAAAAAAAAAAAAGGAAAAAAAAAAAAAAAGGCCTGCTGTAAAAAATCTAAGCTTGTCAAATTACATGAATTTTGGAGTGGTGGTGTATTGGGGTCTCAAAGATGTTATTGCAAATTCGGGAGTTATTTATAATACAAACAATGGAGTATTTGACATTTTTGTTAGATAGTCCGTTTTGACACGAAATTGGTCACATTTGGTGGCCTCAAAATTTTGGGTCAAACCGGACCAACTAAAACTTGGGCCCTTTTGACTCAAATTGTTTTGCTATCGCAAGGTCTATATTTTTGGGTAAAAACGGGATAACTTTCAGATAAATGGGTTTGATTCGAATTTTTTTTTATGAGTATATAGAAATAAAATACGGTCAAAAGAGACCATGATGTGAAGTTAGATCACTAATATTTCCCTTACTGTTTTCAATCTGATTCACGCACATACGGAGTCAGTAACAAACAAGGCACACATCTCAACTCTCACTGTGTGGGCTGTGGTTGTTTGGTCACATTCATACATTTAATATTGTGCTGAAATGCAGTGCCTGCATTTGTGGGTGTACAAGCCATTGTGTGCGTGTGTCTTTCTGTGGCGGTGGGAGGGGGGGGGGGGGGGGGGGGATACATGTTTTGATAGGAGTTTGTGTAGACAGGTTGTAATCATTTTGTGCATGTGTGCGTCTGTGTGTGTGCGCGCGCACGCATACTGTCTGAATGTTTTAATAGAACTCCCAGTTATATAGGAATATTTTGTTTACAATGCATCTCTATATTGTATTTACAAATTGATTTAGATGGGGCGGTGCAAGTTATTTCCAGTTGTCGCCTGAATCCCAGTTTTGTGAATTCAAAAAATAGGCCAATTAAAAATAAAAATAAAATACATTCTGGTCACAGACACACTAAACCACACACACACATATCACAATGCACATACACACACATATCATCGCACACATAACAACCATTATCTACCCATCCATCTAACGTATAGCATAATTGCTTGTTTGTGGTGGAATTAAATGTTTTATTATATTATATGCGTTTACCCTTGTATGCATCCAAACTGCATTCAGAAATATATATATAATACATCCTAGTTATATGCAATACAGTTGTAATACAACATACATATTACATGCATGTTACAAACATACCAATAACATAGATAGGCCTACATTGATACAATAGAAAGACAACATAGATAGATAGACATGTCTGCAATACATGTATAACCACGAGTAGGAAAGGGGCAGAAGAATATGTTTGCTAGATTCGGACTCGCTCAGACATCGTCTGCAACTTGTAGGATCGTTGGAATTAGGTCAAGCCACCCCAACTTTTCCATATCAAAACTCCGAACCCGATTTTCGCTTCGTGCCACAGCGGTCAGTCTGTTTGCTTTGGTTTTCCTGGTTGTCAGTCTTGTTTCTGACCATCCGGGGTTTTCCTTTCTAAAGCAGACACATGTCCGGTCATTCCAAAACGATCTTTGTTTACATCTGAATGCTTGTTCACGAGAGTGAACTTGTGCTTCAAATTTTAGGTCTGATTTCTTCGTTGACCAAATCTGAACGTTTTTTGCAAGTTCAACATAGGAAAAAGCAGCAGCATCAAGCCGTTCTTTTAGAGATGTGAATGGCATCATCTCAAAAACATAAGCTACTGCATATGCAAGTGTGTGTGTACGCTTGTGTGTCTGTCTACCTGTCTCTGTCCATATCTCGATCTGTTTGTCTCCCCCCCCCCCCTCTCTCTCTCTCTGTAGTCAGCCTATTCCATTTCCAGGGGTTATGCACATGTGTTTGCCTGTGTGTTCACTGTGCATGTAGCATGTGTGCTTAGCATGTATTTGCTTTTGCTAAAGCATTTTATCATATACTTAGGGGACTCTTAAAAATATGAAAAGGACTCTTAACATTTTGCACAGGGAGTCCCTGGGACTCTCACATTTCACCCCTATGGGAAACACTGGTAGCTGGAGTCCAGACTGCAGATAGCTTACTGTGACATTACCCCTGGACCCCGGCCTTTCAGTTTCAGGTTTTTTAATTTTGTGTAGTTGCACCCATGGAATGATGGATGCATGAGATGAGTGATCAAGTCTCAATGAACGACAGGGCAATGACTGGGAGTAAATCCTGGGTTTCCGGAACCCTGCCCCCTCTACCCCAAGAGAGAGAAAATGGAGTTTTACGTCCTCTTGGTCTGAATCAGACACATATATATGGGACATTTGTAAATACAAATATGGTTGGAACAATACTGGAGGCAATGCCCGGAGGCAGTATGAAACCAGTAAAGTCCCGATTTTTTAATAATTAATACAGATGTAGCACCACGCCTTTAATACAGCTATATATATATATATAAGATGTATATATATATACAAGGGTAAAAAAGTTTTAAAAATGGGTGAAAATGTATAGATTTTTGCTTTAACATTCATTAAATAATAGCTTCGTCTCCTGGGCCCAAGAACATTGCCCCCTAACCCAGTGTCCCATTCTCAATGTGATCTTGTTCAGAATTTTCGTGTGCATGCGTGAAATTGATCATAAAGTACCATCAACTTTTATATTTTGTGTCTTTGAGTTTGACACTAAACTGACACTAAACCTATCCCAAACCCTATTACTAGTATAATTACTGTGTAATTATCCAGTTGGATAGCTGGGCAGCGTTACGATTCAGATTCACTAATTTAGATACTAACCCTAATCCTAACCTAAAAGTAAAACCGTCAAATACACAGAAAATAAAAGTTGATGGTATGTTATGAGATTACCGTATCAATTTCGTGCATGTGCAAAAATTAATTTTAAATAGAATCTGGAGGGCAAAACTAAAGGCTAAAATCGAAAGGCCTATATAACTAGTGCCGTTTATGCTGTGCCAGTGTTAATTGTAGCACACAGATGTGGCATGTGCATCTATGATTCTCAAATTTCCCATCTGATGCATTGGATGTGTGTCACAAAACGAAGCAATTTTGGCCTTATTTTCTTCGAGCACTGTAGGCTTCGGTATGCTCCCAAATAGTCCAAATCTCATGACGTTTTCAACCATTTGGGAACAAACCGAACTTGCTGTGCTCGATGGCGATATTGTCACAATTTTTGACCTGACACACACTCAGTTGTTTTTTTATGCTAAATAAGTATAAAGAGAAACCCTAAAAATATCCAGGTAACCCTCTAAATAATCTAGACATATTTTATAGGCTGATTTTGACTACTCCTGATTTTGAAGATGGAATTATTATTCTTCGATCGCTCATACAGTTTCCTGTCACTGTGCCAGTTATGAGTGCAGATGCATTATGCTGCCGTTATGCACTTAGGTGGCGCTAATTTTCCCCTTGTGGCTGCCTGTGTCGTAAGAAACACTACTAAAGGGTTTCAGTGAATGAATGACGTATGAGTAAGATGACGTAAGAATGAAATGACGAAATTGTGAATGAAATGGCCTACTCTCTCTGTGGTTTCATGAATGAATGACGTATGGGTAAGATGACGTAGGAATGAAATGACGAAATTGTGAATGAACTGGCCTACGAATGAAAGATGGTGTTTTACGTCCTCTCGGTCATAGACACATATGGGACATTTGCAAATACAAAGATGGTGGGAACAAGACTGGCTACAATGCCCGGAGGCAGTGCAACACCAGTAAAGTCCCGAGGTTTTAACAATATAGATATGTGCAGCGGTAACCACGCCTCGGATAAACCTCATCGGCTATGGTACCTTTTTTTCATTTTTATAAAATCTTTTTTCAAAACACCACCACCACAATGGGCTACTCTCTCTCTGTGATTGATCGTGCTAGCATAAATATGGGGGACTCCCAGTGGTGCAAGACATTTTTTGAAAATATACAAGTTTATTTATGTTTGTGAAAAGTACTGTATATCGCTAAGACGTTTGCATTGTTAGAATATAATGATTATTTTAAACATATTCATTTCTTAGTAAAGTTTCTACTAAAACCGCGTTACTAAAAGAAAAAATGTTATAAAACTGTCAACAACAAAAGTATTAAGGGATATAACTCTTGGCATGAGTCCTGTGCGAAAATAGGGGTAAGGTTGAAAAAGTGTATGGTGTTCAGTAACAAGCACGGAAACATACTGGGTTTTGTATCTTTATTATGCAGAACATAGATTATTTCATCTATTATTATAAAACTAGAATTATTTCATCGTTGAGTTTTTTTCTACAGGCATTTGAACAATAACATTTAGGAAAATTTGTATCAGTACAACAATTTTCCAAAATTTCCTATTGACTAAATTGAATTTGTATAAACTTTGACATAGATTCTAATGCGAAATAGGTTGTAGTATTAGGTAAATTTTATTGAAAGTTGTAAGTCACTTTAGTGTATGAAATAAATCCAGTTTTCAGTAGACCCGATTTTACTCAAAAATTGCCCAACATTTGGACCATGAATTACAAGAAAAGTAGCACGGTGACCCCATTTTTTCCCCCGAGTTTTGACCTTAGGAGTATGTGTTACAGTGTAGATTCTATGACCAAAATCTTAATCATTTGTCATCGTGGGAAGTAAATGGCGCGTATCCCCTTAACTAAAAAAAATACTGACTGGCTGGGGGAAATCTTTTTGAAAGTGTTTCTTGAAAAAAGGCAGGAGAATGGACCGGTAAGGCAGAAAGATACTAGATGACAGTAAGCAAAGGGAAAAGGCAGAGTCAAAGAGAGTGACAGATTAGATGAAGTTACAAGCACAAAACTTCCAGAAGGTGGGGAAACTATTTATACAAAAAAATAACGGTATCCCCACAGGAGGGGATGGGGGAAAGATGGAGTTAATACTGTATGCTATAACAGACCTGTTTACCCCATACACAAGTCTTGAGTAGTCTGGATATCTGAAATGAGTAGTTTTGGTGCAAAATGTGTAGTTTCATTCATTAAACCATCAAACAATGTTCACTGAAAATGAGTAGTAAAGGGCATTATTTTCAATTTTGAAGAGTAGTAGAGGTCTAAATTGAGTAGAATGCTACACGAAAAGAGTAGAGTAAACAGGTCTGCTAAAGTATAAGTGAAACTGAAAGCCAGTATTTTAGTAATTTTAATTAATCACAGGTGAGTCACTAACAATACTAGTCATACAGCTTGTCAGTTCTCTTGCTTCCAGGCTAATAACGTCAACAATGGTGGCAGCAAGGCCCAGCATCCCAACTCTCTGCGCCACCACTCACAGACCAGAGCCAAGAACGTGATCTCCAACCTGGAGCAGGTGTTCAGCGAGATCCTCACTGCCTTCGAGATCTGCCCGGAGATCCAACAGACCCTGATCATGCTTGGCAGCTCCTCGGTGACCCCCAAGGAGTCGTACGTCATCAAGCTGCCCCACCTGTGCCCCGAGGCGGACAACGTGCCCCTCAGAACGTCCAAACAGGCGTTGTTCCGACACCTGGTGGCTGAGCAGGTGGGCTAGCCTGTTCTTATATCGTAACTTGATTTGACTGGAAATTTAGCTCAGGCTTAAACAATGTATAAAGTAGTAGGTAATAGTAGGTAAGTATGTAGGTAGGTAGGTATAGGGCTATTTATAAGCCCAGGGCTCCCAATCGTCACAAGGTCATTCTGATCGCTTCTCGGCCTTTTGGCTAAGACAGTGATTCAGGAACATAAATTTTTGTTTATACCCTGGTTGGTTTGTTCAGCCCGTCGTACATGGCGAAAGCCGATACGCGACGTTAAACTGAACTTCCATCCAATCGTCCCGCAAAACAAGGGGTCCCAGGGACTCCTTCACTTACAGTATAGAGGGTCCTAGAGGCGGGACAGAGGGTCCCAGTGGCATTGCGAATGCTAAAAAGAATTTTTCTAGTGCATCCCTGGGACCCCCTGCACATTCTTTTAGAGTGTCCTTTAGAATTTTAGTACTTCATAGACCTCCAAATGGGGGTCCCTGAGGCCCTCTCTCAGTGAGTTTGACTTATGACGTCACATATTGTTAAGTGGTTTGCGTCTCCTTTTTTCTATTAACAGGTACTTTTTTTGTATAACATTTTAATTCAATTTCAGTCCACACTGCTCTTAGCTACCTGCTCTGAATAAGAAACGACCATGATAGAAGCCAACAACAAACAAGATAGCAAAACCAGACAAACAAACTCCCAGTTCAACGCAAAGAACAAAACAAAACTTAACTGGAAATATCCTACATGACTTGTGTGAAGGGACGGCACAGGTTTCCTCCTTGGGTTATTGAAAGTAATTTGTAATGCACAGAGGATGGGGGGTGGAGGTGGGGGGTGGGGGTGAGCATTTTCTTTACTGTTTCTCTTTTTAACCCTTTTCAACCAGCACAAAGTCACATTTTAGCATCATAGTGATTTAACTTCTATGTCACTGAAAGGTATCAAATTGGGGTCTGTTATCCAAAGGACCTATACTATTGTCTTAGTTTTGGGACGTAAGGGTAGACCTTATTTTATATATTTCACAGGAGAATCCTCAGTAATGCTGCAGATGGTTTTTGTTCTCTACTCAGGTAAACTTAATGGACATTTTTGGCTAAAATATGTCTGGCGATGAAAGGGTTAATGCAGATCATATTAGTTGAAAATAATCCCTGCTATGTACAATATTAGAACCATCACAATCTCTGCTATGTACAATATTAAAACCATCAAAATCCCTGCTTCCTGCTATGTACAATATTAAAACCATCACTCGGTTGAATCGCCTCCTGACGGACCTAACATATAGATTCGCTCCCCTTGGACTGCTAGTCTCGGTTTCTGCGACCTGCACAAGCCGGGATGTGGCTGCGAATTGGAAATCGGAATGAGCGGCGTGGGAGCAAAGCCACAGTACGGCCCAGAAGAATGGGACAGCAAAAAAAAAAAAAAAAGTATTAAAACCATCAAACAAAATAGACAGAGGAATACTCACCTTAACATCAGCGTTTTCCGGCGTCAATGCCAGCACACAATGATTGATCTGTCCCAGCAATTTCAGGCCTCTGGGGCCAGCTCCAGACCTGAGGAATTTCAAGGCTGCGGCGCTTGTCACCTTCTCTTCGCGGCAAACTATCTCTGCATTCCACGCTTCAAACGTCTCCCGCAGTTCTGTCAGCCCCTGGGTCGTCCCCTTGACCAGCATCTCTGTTCCGGTTTCCTCCGACAGTCTGATCTCCACTTTGTGAGCTTTGAGACGTTTCCGCACGCTGTCGAGCCTCTCGCACCATTCCTGCTGAATGAACAGGTGGCGGCTTGGCGAGAAGCGCACCACTCGTGAATAAATGATGTTGTCCTGCAGGAATGTTTTAATCTGCTTCTTGGCATCATGTGTGACATTTTCAGGACAAGTGATGTACAATCGGAATTTGAGGTACTTACTGACTATTTTCTGGTCCATGGGATCTGGTATTGACAGCCGCACATCTGGATTGGCTGTTGAAAAATCCTGTATGAACTTCTTTCCCTCCTTGTCATGAAGTAATTCTAGCATGTCTGAAGTCAGTTCAACAAAAGTTTCTGACAAAGATGTCATGAAGATGGAGGCTGCTGCCTTCAGGGATTCATTGCTTAGAGCGCTGACTACCACTTGATTGTCACCATCCCACTCCCAAACAGCTGCTATCTTCTCTTTTCGGAACTTCTCGGTAATGCAAATTTCTGCTCCGGGATTGTCGTTCAATGAAAATCTTTGCCTGGAAGACAATGTTGTCATTTTTTTAGAACAAACAGAAAAAATGATTTTATACATTTCAACCTGCGCTTCTTTGACGTCTTTGAAGTCACCAGAAAAACTGATGCACTTCTTGTCCAATTGGATAGTCACCTTCAGACCTTCATGACCTTCTTCTGCTTTCAGGGGGAAGCCCATCGCCAACAGCAAACGCAGCTGGTAAGACTTCAGTACAGTGACTGTTTCCCTCACTTCCTGATGTTTTGCCTCTGCCGCTTCTTTCAAAGTTTTGATGAATGCTGTCACTATGTCAAAGAGATCCCCCGCTGCTTTCTTCTCCCCGACAACCACGAAAGACTTCTCCTTTGGTAGGGCCAACAACATGACCTTTTCCGATCCACTGAAATCTTTCGTGATGTTCGCTGCTTTTTCCCACCTTTCCCGTCTGATGTCGCACCTGAGGACGTCCAAAGTGCTGACAAAATTCAATACAGTCTGGCGAATCACCCTAACCCACATGACGTTCTGGCCTTCTGAAGGACTCAGGGTGCATTGTACCTCCAAGTTGTCCCCCCTGAACATTCCTTTGGCATTGTTCCTGGACAGAAGCTGCAGGAAGCCAGACTTTTCTGTCTTCAGGTATTCCACTTTGTAGTGATCTATAGAGTCTATGGTGACAGATCTGGTCCAGGCAGATTTGGGGGAATCCTTGCGGCCACCAGGCAGACCCAAGCACTCTATGTAACGCTTCACGCTCAAATTATTGCCTTCCAGTGTGTGGGATTTGCCGAGTACTCTATCAAGAGCTGCAACAATGAAGAGTGAGATCGAAATGACATCCAAAATGAGTAAACAATACACAAAAACAAACAAACAAAATGCTTATGTGTCTTGATAGATAGGTATGTACATGTTATGTATGTACAGTATTTTTCATAATGTGCATGCTGCAAGTGTGTGTGTGTGTGTGTGTGTGTGTGTGTGTGTGTGTGTGTGTAAGTGTGCGTGAGAGCACACATGGTTATGTTCATACATTTATTTGTGTATAAGTGCGTTTTTGCATAAATGTACATAAGAAGTTTCAATCTCATTTCTCTACATATTGCTTTCTTGATGTCTGCAGTGATACATAATACCGTATTTTTTGGACTATAAGGTGCACCTTTGAATAAGGCGCACCCCCCCCAAATTGTACCCAAATTTCAGATTCTGTTACTATATTTTTTTACTAATTTATCAGTCACATCTTAAGGCTCAAGGGTCTCATTCTTGGAATAACAGTATCGCCTTATAGTCCGAAAAATACGGGAAGTGTTTTTTTAATCCATCGACCTTAATCCCTTCACTGCCCCCCACGGTCATTTTGAATTCATAGAGGGGGTACTTAATAAAATAAATAAATAATCTAGCATAAAATAACTTAAGTATGCCTAAACTGTGCTTCTTTTAAATATAAATGGACAAACTAGTCATTCAAACGGATTGAAGATCTGGATTCAATGGTACATCCCTGTATGGAGGCATTCAGTGAGGCATTCGTACAAGAAAGAATGACGGGAATATCCATCATGGGGCAGACAAGGGGATAAACCAATCTACTCTTGTAAATCCAGAGGGTTTTTAAAAAAGTATATCTTTTCTAACTACACACAAAGCATGGTTTGGAAGGAAAAAACCCTGAAAATGCATGCATGAAGGTTCTTACCACTTGGGTCTTCAAAGTAAACCAAGCATCTCCCTTCACCAGGGGTCATGTCCACTCTGTCCACTTGACCACCGCCGGACCTTCGGCTATCAAAGTAAAGCGCAATAATGTCTTCAGTGGTGCTGGGGTTCAAATTCTCCACCAGCAGACAGTTGGAAATGGGGACCTTGTGCGCAGTCAGTCTTCGTCCCTCTAACAGGTTCTTACCAATGCGTTGTGCAATTTTAATTTAGGTCTAAAAAAGAACACACACACACACACACCGATGCAAACGCCATACATTCAATTCAGCATAATTGCATGGGGTCATGAGGCAATTGATGAAATAAACAAAGAAACAAGTCAAATTTTGGTTTAATGTGTTGGATGCTGGTATGTTATAAACAAATAGAAGTAAATACATCAGAAACAGATTTTGTTTCTAGGGTAGATGATTAGTTTAGAATTTCCTACACACACACAAAAACAAAATGCTGAACAACTTTGGTAAATGTTTCTAATACACCATGACAAATCTTGTGATTTAATTGTACTATACCTGGTTCCCCTTCAAAGGTGACCAGCGCAGTCCCCGTTTCATCTCCGCACAGGAACTCCTGAACCTTACAGCTGGTCAGCTCCTTCAGGTAGTCATCGAAAGTGCTGCGGCGCAGGATTTCTGGCAGATTCTTCAGCAGCAGTTTGTTTGGGTAGGTTGGACTAATTCCTTGCTCACCTGATCCAGAAAAGAAAAATTCAACATTTTAACCCTTTCACCTCCTTACATTTTTCAGCACAAACAAATCCATTAATCTTACCTGGGTAGACAAAACAATCTGTCTGTAATATTGTGGATTCCTCTGAGACATATTTAAAGTAAGGCCTATCCCCACCTCCAAAATTTTAAGAGAATAGGGTATTCAGATAACATGTCCTGATTTGATGCCTTTTATTGTCGTGGGTGTTAAATCATTGTGGTGGCAAAAATGCGACATTTGGC
This sequence comes from Phymorhynchus buccinoides, assembly GCA_017654935.2. Lineage (NCBI taxonomy): Eukaryota > Metazoa > Mollusca > Gastropoda > Neogastropoda > Raphitomidae > Phymorhynchus > Phymorhynchus buccinoides. The sequence goes on along the minus strand of CM065701.1, from coordinate 16,584,138 downwards.
GCTGAAAGGGTTAAACATTTTGATAGACTAAAAACTGTTTCCTTTGTTAAGCAAAACTCTTGAAGCAAATGTGTGGTTAACACTGAAAGATTAAGAGCACTTTCTTTGGATCTAGTAAAGATATACTTCAAATATTTTTACATGCAATTTATCCATGTGTATTAGCATGTGTACTAGAATGCATGTGGGGGTTTGTGTGTGTGTACGTGTGGTGTGTGTGTGTGTGTGTGTTGTGTGTGTGTGTGTGTGTGTGTGTGTGTGTGTGTTTCTATGTGTGTGTGTCTGTGTGTGTGCATCAGTGTGAAGTTAAAAGTCCAAGTCAATATTAATTGCTGCATTGTGTGTGTGTATCTACATGTGTTCGTGTGCGTGCTGTCATTCTTCCGAAGATGGCGTTGAACCCATTTATTCATTTACCTTTGTAACTTATAGTCTTTTCTGTCTTCATGGAGTCCATTGTCACAGATGTGGTCCAGGCAGATTTGGAGGGATCCTTGTGGCCAGAAGACAGACCCAAGCATTCTATGTAACGCTTCACGCTCAAATTATTGCCTTCCAGTTTGTGGGATTTGCCGAGTACTCTACCAAGAGCTGCAACAATGAAGGGTGAGATCAAAGTGACATCCTAAATGAGAAAACAATACACAAAAACAAACAAAAATGCTTATGTATCTTGACAGACAGATGTGTCATGTTATGTATGTACAGTGTTTTACATTGTGTGTGCGTGTGTGAGCGTGTACGTGTACATTGTACATGTGTGTGTGTGTGTGTGTGTGTTGTGTGTGTGGGGGTGTGTGTGGTGTGTGTGTGTCTGCGAGTGTACAGGAGTATGTGCATGCATTCATTTCCATAAAAACATGCCTGCCTGCATGTACAACAAAAAGTTTTAATCTCATTTTTCTTCACACTGCTTTAATGTTTGCAATGTTACACAATATTATTATTTTTATATTTACCGTAAACATTACCTTATTTTACTTTTACCTTAAACCAGTCCAGACTGGTAACTCCAGAGAATTAAAAGAAAAAGTATATGTTTCCTACTTTGTACACAAAGCATGGCTTTTAGCAACGGTGTGAAAATGCATGCATGAAAGTTCTTACCACTTGGGTCTTCAAAGTAAACCAAGCATCTCCTTTCACCAGGGGTCATGTCCACTCTGTCCACTTCACCACCGCCTGATCTTCTTGTGTGCTCAAAGTAAAGCGCAATAATGTCTTCAGTGGTGCTGGGGTTCAAATTCTCCACCAGCAGACACTTGGAAATGGGGACCTTGTGCGCGGTCAGTCTTTGTCCCTTTAACATTTTCTTCCCAATGCGTTGTACAATTTTATTCAGGTCTAAAAAGAAACACACACACACACAAACACAGATTAAAAGCCATACATTCAATTCAGCATAAATTGCATGGGGTCATATGAGGCAATTGATGAAATAAACAAAGAAACAAGTCAAATTTTGGTTTAATGTGTTGGATGCTGGTATGTTATACAAAAATAGCAGTAAATACATCAGAAACAGATTTTGTTTCTAGGGTAGATGATTAGTTTAGAATTTCCTACACACACACAAAAACAAAATGCTGAACAACTTTGGTAAATGTTTCTAATACACCATGACAAATCTTGTGATTTAATTGTACTATACCTGGTTCCCCTTCAAAGGTGACCAGCGCAGTCCCCGTTTCATCTCCGCACAGGAACTCCTGAACCTTACAGCTGGTCAGCTCCTTCAGGTAGTCATCGAAAGTGCTGCGGCGCAGGATTTCTGGCAGATTCTTCAGCAGCAGTTTGTTTGGGTAGGTTGGACTAGTTCCTTGCTCACCTGATCCAGAAAAGAAAAATTCAACATTTTAACCCTTTCACCTCCTTACATTTTTCAGCCAAACAAATCCATTAATCTTACCTGGGTAGAAAAAAAAAATCTGTCTGTAATATTGGGGATTCCTCTGTGACATATTGAAAGCAGGGCCTGTCCTTACCTCCCAAAATGAAGAAAACAGGGTTTTCGGATAACAGAGCCCTGATTTGATGTGTTTTTTTAGTGACATGGGTGTTTAAATCATTGTGGTGCAAAAAATGCGACGTTTTCAGTGAAAGGGTTAACATTTTTGATAGAACTAAAAAAAAACTGTTCTCTTTGTTGAGCAAAACTCTTGAAGCAAATGTGTGGTTAACACTGAAAGATTAAGAGCACTTTCTTTGGATCTAGTAAAGATATACTTCAAATATTTTTACATGCAATTTATCCATGTGTATTAGCATGTGTACTAGAATGCATGTGTGTGTTTGTGTGTGTGAACGGTGTGTGTGTGTGTGTGGTGTGATGGTGTGTGGGTGTGTGTGTGTGTGTGTGTGTGTGTGTGTGTGTTTCTATGTGTGTGTGTCTGTGTGTGTGCATGTGAATTTAAAAAAGTCAAGTCAATATTATCTTCATTGTGTGTGTGTATATATGTGTGTGTGCGTCTGTCATTCTTCCGAAGATGGCGTTGAACCCATTTATTCATTTACCTTTGTAACTTATAGTCTTTTCTGTCTTCATGGAGTCCATTGTCACAGATGTGGTCCAGGCAGATTTGGAGGGATCCTTGTGGCCAGAAGACAGACCCAAGCATTCTATGTAACGCTTCACGCTCAAATTATTGCCTTCCAGTTTGTGGGATTTGCCGAGTACTCTACCAAGAGCTGCAACAATGAAGGGTGAGATCAAAGTGACATCCTAAATGAGAAAACAATACACAAAAACAAACAAAAATGCTTATGTATCTTGACAGACAGATGTGTCATGTTATGTATGTACAGTGTTTTACATTGTGTGTGCGTGTGTGAGCGTGTACGTGTTACATGTACATGTGTTGTGTTGGTGTGGCGTGTGTGTGTGTGTGTGTGGTGTGTGTGTCGTAGAGTGTACATGAATATGTGCATGCATTCATTTCCATATAAAAACATGCCTGCATGTACACAAAAAGTTTTAATCTCATTTTTCTTCACACTGCTTTAATGTTTGCAATGTTACACAATATTATTATTTTTACATTTACCGTAAACATTACCTTATTTTACTTTTACCTTAAACCAGTCCAGACTGGTAACTCCAGAGAATTAAAAGAAAAAGTATATGTTTCCTACATTGTACACAAAGCATGGCTTTTAGCAACGGTGTGAAAATGCATGCATGAAAGTTCTTACCACTTGGGTCTTCAAAGTAAACCAAGCATCTCCCTTCACCAGGGGTCATGTCCACTCTGTTCACTTCACCACCGCCTGATCTTTTGGGGTTCTCAAAGTAAAACGCAATAGTGTCTTCAGTGGTGCTGGGGTTCAAATTCTCCACCAGCAGACACTTGGAAATGGGGACCTTGTGCGCGGTCAGTCTTTGTCCCTTTAACATTTTCTTCCCAATGCGTTGTACAATTTGATTCAGGTCTAAAAAGAAACACACACACACACTACACAGATGAAAGAGCCCATAACATTCAAATTCAGCTATAATTGCATGGGGTCATATGAGGCAATTGATGAAATAAACAAAGAAACAAGTCAAATTTTGGTTTAATGTGTTGGATGCTGGTATGTTATACAAAAATAGAAGTAAATACATCAGAAACAGATTTTGTTTTTAAGACAGACGATTAGTTTTAGAATTTCATACACACACACACACACAAAATGCTGAACAACTTTGGTAATTTTTTCTAATGCACCATGACAAATCTTGTGATTTTATTGTACTATACCTGGTTCCCCTTCAAAGGTGACCAGCGCAGTCCCCGTTTCATCTCCGCACAGGAACTCCTGAACCTTACAGCTGGTCAGCTCCTTCAGGTAGTCATCGAAAGTGCTGCGGCGCAGGATTTCTGGCAGATTCTTCAGCAGCAGTTTGTTTGGGTAGGTTGGACTAGTTCCTTGCTCACCTGATCCAGAAAAGAAAAATTCAACATTTTAACCCTTTCACCTCCTTACATTTTTCAGCCAAACAAATCCATTAATCTTACCTGGGTAGACAAAACAATCTGTCTGTAATATTGTGGATTCCTCTGAGACATATTTAAAGTAAGGCCTATCCCAAATATCTCCCAACATTAAGAGAATAGGGTCTTCAGATAACAGACCCTGATTTGATGTTTTTTAGTGACATGGGTGTGTTAAACCATTGTGCTGCAAAAATGCGACGTTGGCGGTGAACGGGTTAAACCATTTTGCAAGCCTAAAAACGGTTTCCTTTGTTGAGCAAAACTCTTGAAGCAAATGTGTGGTTAACACTGAAAGATTAAGAGCACTTTCTTTGGATCTAGTAAAGATATACTTCAAATATTTTTACATGCAATTTATCCATGTGTATTAGCATGTGTACTAGAATGCATGTGTGTGTTTGTGTGTGTTGTACGTATGTGTGTGTGTGGGTGTTGCGCCCACTGCTGTGTGTGTGTGGTGTGTGTGTGTGTGTGTTTCGATGTGTGTGTGTCTGGGTGTGCATGTGAATTTAAAAGTCAAGGCAATTATTATCTTCATTCCGGGTGTGGTTATATATGTGTGTGTGCGTCTGTCATTCTTCGAACGATGGCGTTGAACCCATTATTCATTTACCTTTCTGGAATCTTATAGTCTTTTCTGTCTCATGGAGTCCATTGTCACAGATGTGGTACGGCAGATTTGGAGGATCCTTGTGGCCAGAAGACAGACCCAAGCACAATGTTAACGCTACGCTCAAAATTATTGCCTTCCAGTTTGTGGGATTTGCCGATATACTACTACCAAGAGCTGAACAATGAAGGTCGAGATCAAAGTGACATCCTAATGAGGAAAACAATACACAAAAACAGACAAACATGCTTATGTATCTTGACAGAAGATGTGTCATGTCTGCTATGTACAGGTTGACATTGTGTTGTGCGTGTTCTGTTTGTGAGCGTGTACATGTAAATGTACGTGTGGGTGTGGTGTGGGTGTCGTGGGTTCGTGTGTGTGTGTGTCTGCGAGTGTACATGAATATGTGCATGCAACATTTCCTATATAAAAACATTGCCTGCATGTAACACAAAAAGTTTAATCTCATTTCTTCACACTGCCTTTAATGTTTGCAATTTACACAATATATTATTTTTACATTTACCGTAAACATTACTTTTTTGCTTTTACTTAACCAGTCAAGACTGGTACTCAGAGAATTAAGAAGAAAAAGTATATGTTTCCTACATGGTACAACAAAGCATGGCTTTTAAGCAACGGTGTGAAAATGCATGCATGAAAAAGTTCTACTTTGGGTCTTCCCCTGTACACAAGCATCTCCCTCACAGGGGTCATGCCACTCTGTCCACTTCACACCGCCGATCGTCTGGGTCTCAAGTAAGCGCAATAATGTCTCAGTGGGCTGTGAGTTCAAAATTCTCCACCAGCAGCCACTGGGGAAATGGGTACCGTGTGCGCGGTCGTCTTGTCCTTTAACATTTTCTTTCACCATGCGTGTACAATTTTTATTAAGGTCTAAAAAGAAACACACACACACACACACAGATGAATCCTCTAAAAAGCCAATACATTCAATTCCGGCATAATGGCATGGGTCATTATGAGCAATGATGAAATAAACAAAGAAACAAGTCAAATGTGGGTTAAGGTGTGGGGATGCTGGTATGTTATACAAAAATAGAAGGAATACATCAGAAAACAGATTTTGTTTATATGGAGATGATTAGTTTTAGAATTTAGACAAACACACAAAACAAAAGCTGAACAACTTTGGTAAAAGTTCAATACCACCATGACAAATCTTGTCGATTTAATTGTACGTATACAGTTACCCTTCAAAGGTTGACCAGCGTTAGTCCCGTTTCATCTCCAAACAGGAACTCTGACCTTACAGCTGGTCAGCTCCTTCAGGTAGTCATCGAAAGTGCGCGGCGGTAGGATTTCGGCAGATTCTTCAGCAGCAGTTTGTTTGGTAGGTTGACTAGTTCTTGCCTCCACCTGATCCCGGAAAAGAAAAATTCAAACATTTTAACCGTTCCCGCTTTACATTTTCATGCCAACAAATCATAATTCTTACCTGGTAGAACAAAAACAATCTTCTGTCAATTATTGTGGATTCCTCTGTGACATTTTAAAGTAAGGCCTAGCATTCTCCCAAAAATGAAGAGAACAGGACCGTCTTCGGGTAAACAGAGACTGATTTGATGTTTTGAGAGACATGGGTGTTAAATCATTTTGCGTGCAAAAAATGCGGACGTTGGCGGTGAAAGGGTTAACATTTTGAGAGCCTAAAAAATGTTCCTTGTGAGCACAAAACTCTGAAGCCAATGTGTGGTTAACACTGAAAGATTAAGAGCCTTTCTTTGGATCTATAAAGGATATACTGCAATATTTTTACATGCAATTTTATCCAGTGTATTAGCATGTGTACTAGAATGGCATTTGTGTGTGTGTTGTGTGTGGTGTACAGTGTGTGTGGTACACGTGTGTGTGTGTGTGTTGTGGTGTGTGTGTTGTGTGGTGTGTGTGTGTGGTGTGTGTGCATGTGTTTCTATGTGTGTGTGTCTGTGAATGTGCAGTGAATTTAAAAGTCAAGTCAATATTATCTTCAATGTGTGTGTGTATATATGGTGTGTTGCGTCGTCACTCTTCCGAAGATGGCGTTGAACCCATTTTATTCATTACCTTTGTAACTTTATAGTCTGTTATGTCTTCATTGAGTCCTGGTCCAGATGGTCCGGCAGATTTTGGAGGATTAGGCGTACCAAAGTACAGACCCAAGCACTCTATGTACACTTCACGCTCAAATTATTGCCTTCCAGTTGAGGATTTGCGAGTACTCTATCAAGATCTGCAACAAGAAGGGTGAGATGAAGGAAATCCCAAATGAGAAACAATACAACAAAAACAAACAAAAATGCTTATGTGTCTTGACAGGACAGATGTGTCATGTTAGTAATGTACAGTGTTTACATTGTGGCTACGCCTGTGGTGTGTGAGATGTACTTGTAGTGTACATGGTACATGGGGTGTGTGTTTGTGTGTGTGTGTGTGTGTGTGTGTGTGTGTGTGTGTGTCTCTGTGTGTGTGTGGTGTGTGTGTGTCTGTTGTTGTGTGTGTGTGTCTAGCGATTGTACAGGATTAACTGTGCAGTACTTCATGCCATATAAAAACATGCCTGCATGTACACAAAAGTTTTAATCTCATTTCTCTCACACTGCTTTAATGGTGCAATGTACACAATATTTTTTTTTTACATTTTACCCCTAAAACCAGTCCAGACAGGTAACGCAGAGAATTAAAAGAAAAAAGTATATGTTCCTACATTGTAAACAAAGCATGGCTTTTAGCAAAGGCGAGAGAAAATGCATGCATGAAGTTCTTAACACGTTGGGTCTTCAAGTAAACCAAGGAATTATCCTTTCACCAGGGGATGTCCACTGTCACTTCACCACCGCCTGATCTTTTGGGGTACTCAAAGTAAAGCTCAATAGTGTCTTCAGTGGTACGGCGGTTCAAATTCTCCACCAGCAGGACAGTTGAAATGCGGGACTTTGTGCTGGTCAGTCTTTGGCCATTATAATCATACATTCCACTGTCTGTATAATTGATTCAAGGTTGAAAACAAGCACACACACACAGATGTAGAATAAAGATAATAAAGGTCAGTATTATTCCACCAATACAGAAGAAAACTGTGGTCAGGCGGCAATGGATGAAATACGTACACAAAGCATAACAAAATTCAAGTTTTTATTTATGTGTTGATACTGCTATGTTATACAAAAATAGCAGTCAAGACATCAGAAACAGATTTTGTTTTCAGGGTAGATAGCTGATTAGTTTAGAAATTTCTTACCCACACACCAAAAGAATGACATGGAACAACTTTGGTAAAAAAATTAGTACACCATGGGACAAATCTAACACCTAATTTTACTATACCTGTTCCCCTTCAAGGTGACCAGCGCAGTCCTGTGTCATCTAAGCATACAGCAACTCCTGACCTCCCGGCCGGTCAGCCCTCCAGGTAGTCCATGAAAGTGTCGCGGAGGCAGGATTTCGGCGATTCTCAGCAGCCGTGTTTGGGTTAGGTCTGGGTTGGTTTCTAGATCACCTGACCCCAGAAAAGAAAAATTGAACATTTTAACATTTGATGTGACTAAAAAAAAACTTTTGTACTTTGTTGAGCACAAAACTCTTGAAACAAAGTGTAACAAAGGTGTGGATAAAACTGAGAATAAAACGCAACACTAGTAGGTTCAAGACATGGGGTCAAGATACCAACCACTCTTACATCTGTACTTCGGTCTGGTTCGATAAAATAACGTACAGACAAGAAGCTTATTTTCGGCTCCCCAGACAATACCAAAAAAGTTCCCAAGCATTAGACAGTTAAGTAAGGGGGGGGACCGTTAAGTTAGCACTTGGGTTCAGTGCACACAGATACATTCAAAACATACAGAGAAGCTAATTTGTTATCACTTGATGATCAAGTAAGCTGGCTACATCCAAGTATGTGACTAGAAGTCTCTCAGTGTCTAATTAGTGACTATTAAGTATCTGATCAGAACAAGATTTTCATAAGAGGGTTAAAAATATTCTTACCTTCAACCCTATTAGAAATATACAGATTAATAATTAAGAAGTGCAGCATATCGATTAATCAAACTTAAAGTATGCTGACAATGCCTATGGTTACTCAGTGGAGCATATTCTGCTATATTGATAAGATTATACGCTTTATGAAAACAGAGATGTTAAATCTAATATCAGTGAAGCAAAAGAACATTTAGAAAAACCATACCGTATCATCTTAAAAATATTATAACAGATGGTCATTGTGGAATCATACAAGAAGTGGATTTGTATTCGGATTAAAAATGAGAAAACTTCGGTCTAGGAAAAGGTTTTCTGGATTTACTGTGACTTTAGCAATTATAATGGCACTTCATGGAAGCTGATATGATATTGCAGTTTATAGTATTTTACTTTGTGTGGATCTCACACTCGTTCTTTATAGTTCCACAAACTGGTAATGCAAACACCAGAAGAGATTTAATTTTTGATGTAAAATATCTGAAGACCACTATATTATGTTTAAAGCAATAACGTAGAATTTGCGGATTCCTCGCCCTGTTGGTATCGTTGGTGAATGAAATAGCTGATAAAATTAGCGAAAGAGATGCTAAAAGAAAATCTTCAGATCGTTCAAAAAAACTAGAAACAGAGAAACGGTAAATTCAAATGTGTAGAAAATAGTATATACAATGAAAAGCTCCTTCAAAAGCTAAGATATACGATGTCAAGATCTTTATCTAGCCTATGTACAAATTATAAAGATGTAGATGCGCTTGTGGTCACCAAACATCAGTTCAACATATTTTTTTACGAAGGTCCATTATTATTAAATTATGTACACAACTATCTGGGATACAGGCACAAATGGAATTTTAAAAGAGTAGTTTACGTCATAAATTATCGAAACTGCTACCATAGGATCCAGCTCTGGAAATTGCAAGTTACTATAGTTCATGAAGGTAATTAACTTTTTAGACCTCCACATTCAATGACATAATGAAAACCATATGCAAGTTACACGTACTCATACAAACACATCCTATTCACTAATACACAAGCGCGCACACATCCACCGCGCACTCACTTTTTGTTTTTGTTTTTAAAGTAAAATATCAGCATGTGGAACAGACTTTAAATTAAATAAATCAATCATCAATCAATCAAATAAAAACTGAAAGATAAGAGCCTGTCTTGGATCTAGTAAAGATATACTTCAAATATTATTGATGAAGTTAATATTATCCAGTGTGTTAGATGTGTACTAGAATGTTTGTGTGTGTGTGTGTGTGTGGAGTGTGCGTTTGTTGCGTTGTGTGGAAGTGAGTCTGTGGGTCTGTGAGGCATGTGAATTGAAGTCAAAGTTAAGGTCAATATCTATTGTGTTGTGCGGTGTGTGGGATTGTGAGATACAAAAGAAATTCTATCACTTTCATCTTCCCTTTGAAGTTTCATAATGAAAACCGAGCATTTTTATTGACAATTATGGTTTTTGTACCCTGAAGGTGGCGTGAACGCATTACAATTTATATAGCTTGAATAGTCATTGTATTCACTGTGTGATTTAAAGTCACACGTTGCGGTCTCGCTGCTCACTCTATCCTA
>CM065701.1:16493594-16573483 GCA_017654935.2 Phymorhynchus buccinoides | reverse complement strand
GGTTGCAACTCCCCAAAATGAAAACAAACCCTGAAAGGCAGGGGTCCAGGGACCCATGGCCCCGGCAGGGCACAGGGGCAGAGCCCCGTCGGACGATTCAAGGGGGATGGGGCAAGTTAAGAGAGAGAGAGATAACGAGATAGACAGACAGTTAAAATGATAGACAAGAACAGTTTGAGTCTGATAAGCCTTGTCAAATTATTACATTGCTTTGTAAACTTCAAAGATACAACAATCAAGTTCAAAACGCCCCAAATCGCTTGTGGTGGGGTTTTTTTCTAATAAATTTAAAAGACCTGAAATTCAGTTTCTGGTAAAATCAAAAATACTGAAATCAGTGTAAAAATGAAAGAGTAGCTAGCGGAACAACACAGAACATTAAACCGCCATGCGAAATGACGAAAAACACTCGATTTTGACCGATCTTAGAAGACCAAATTTTTGCCGTATTAATTTTCCATTTACCGTACTGCAGCACTGGGGCTCAAAATCGTGTACAAAATACGGAAAAATCGTATGGGTAGGCAGGTCTGTAGCACCCATAATATTGTGCTAAAAGATTTATAAGGAAAACAACAAACAAAACAACCAACAAACAAGAATATACATGGGATTCCGAATAGCGATGTGTGTAACATGACTAAACATACAAGAAACAAAGACATTCTCAACCTTTTGTAGCACTGAGAGAGAGAGAGAGAGAGAGAGAGAGAGAGAGAGAGAGAGAGAGAGAGAGAGAGAGAGAGAGAGAGAGAGAGAGAGAGAGGGAGGGGGGGAAAACTTGAAAACTTTAACTTTATTTTTCAAGGATAAAGATTTTAGGCAATGCCTAGTCTTCCAATCTGTCCTTGGTACATAATTCTTGCTCAGCAGCATAACTGGAACTATACTGTACAGGAGATATTGCAGCCAGGCCAACCAGTTTTGTGCTGGACAACCGACCAGATAAGACGTGTGATTCATAGCTGCTGTGGCATCGCCACCCTCTGTGCGGGCTAGGCCGAGGGCCTGGTTTACTGACTGGTGTTCTGTGTAGTGCGGAGAGAATGGAATTTTCCACTCTCCTATTCTGTGTTCTCTTTACTGGGTGACTTTGTCGCAGTCATTTGCACACTGGTGGTTTCTGTTATTGCCTATGACAGGCCTATCACTCTCATAACGAAACCAAACAATCAACCATCGGTTGTGGGACCAGTTGTGCTACAAATGTGACAACGACAATGAGAAATATATATTGAGCCATCGACATGAAGACCTGTCTCAACCAGACACGAGTAAGTGACATCACTTCATTAAGATTAGAAAAACTATTGTCACCGACATAAGAACGAGGAAGAGAACAAGAGAAAGGGGCTTCTACCCCAAAACTTTTTTACCCCCCTTTTAGACACGAATTCGCAACTTTAAGGCATAAAAAAAGCAAAAAATCTGACTTTTTTAAAACCCTTTTTTAGATACAAAAACGCTACTTTAAGGGGTGAAAAAAGTAAAATCCGTCACCCCTTATTCTGTTATTTCAGAAGAAAACACCTATTTTAGCAAAAACAAAATTAATTATTTTTAAATTAAGCAAATAATTTGGGGTAGAAAAAGCAACCCAACATGGCAATGGTAACTGATGAAATAATTGAGAACTTAAACAGAGTTTTTAAAGAAACGGATTTAGAAGTTATTGAAGCAGAAAATGTAATTGAAAGTGTAAAACATGCTATTTCACAAATACCTAGAAAACTAGCTATTGAACCACCAGTTAAAGTAATGTTAACTGTACTAGTTGATTTTAGAACAATCCAAGGCGAGCAGCTTCAAGTATGGGTCTCTACTAAACAGCAAGTAATTCTGACTTATAATGATTTTACAGAAAACTGGGCAGACAATTTAATCGCCAAGTTCATTAACGCATCAGAAGAAGCAAAACTAAGAGGGAGTGGTTGGTCAGAAGGAGGGGTGCTAGAAATTAAATTAAAGGAATCTAAATATGCCCCAATCGTAGGAAACTCATTTATTCCTTTACCTAAAGAACTTGTTTTAAAACGAGCAGTATTAAACATTAAGAATACAGATAACAAATGTTTTATGTGGTGTGTTTTAGCTAAACTCCATTATTTTAAAAAGCACGCAGATAGAGTAACAAATTATCAAGCTAACATAAACGAATTGAACTTTGATGGTATTGACTTCCCTGTCCCTGTAGATAACATTGATCAGTTTGAACTCCAGAACAAACCTATATCAGTTAACGTCTACACATGGTCATCGGAAGATAATTTAAAACCAATCCGCGTATCAAAGAACTCCCCCATATTTAGTAATGACCCCGATAAAAATCATGTTGATCTACTCTTAATAACAGATGGATCAAAAACGCACTATACATTAATTCGTACAATGAGCAGACTTATAAACTATACTACAAATCACAAAGAAAAACAGGAATTCTGTCGAAGATGTTTACAGAGAATGCCAAGTATTTATGCAGCAGTTGAACATAGAAAACATTGTAATTCAATGGTTGATTGCAATACAAAACTTGTTACACCGAAAGAAGGAAGTAAGGTGTTCTTTAAAAACTGGAAGAAACTGCAAACGAGTCCATACGTCGTTTATGCTGACTTCGAATCTATTATCGTTCCGTATCAAGGTCCAGCCCCAAAACATCTTCCTAAAACTGTTTTATTGAACAACCACCAAATTTGTTCATACGCATTCATTGTTGTTAGATCAGATGGGAAACATTCAACACCTGAACTTTATAGAGGGCCTGATGCTGCAACAATCTTTTTAAGTAGAATGATGAAACTACGAAATGCACTATCCAATCAACTAAATTTGTTAGACATAACCATGACGCCCGAAGATTTAATTCAATTTGAATCAGCTACTGAATGTTGGATTTGCAGAAAAGGGTTTGTGGAAGAGGAATCCCCTGGCCGACCAGACAACCATAAAGTACGAGACCATGATCACATTAGTGGAAAATTCAGAGGAGCAGCACACAACTCATGTAATCTCCAGTTAAAGTTTGAACCGAGGAATTGGAAACTGCCTATATTCTTTCACAATCTACGTGGATATGACTCTCATTTAATTCTACAAGCAGTTACTGATGAATTTAGAACCGTCAGTTGTATAGCTCAGTCTTCAGAAAAGTACATGACATTTACATTAGACCAATTATCTTTTTATGATTCACTACAACATATGATGGGATCACTAGAGTCTTTAGGTCAGTCACTATCCAAATGCACTATAACAGAAAAATACTTTGATCCAGCACTTGTACGAAAAGGAGTTTACCCTTACGAGTACATGAATACTTGGGAGCGGTTCGATGAAGTTGAATTACCACCCAAAGGTGCATTCTACTCTAGTTTGAAAGGAAAAGATATAAGCGACTCTGACTACAACCATGCTCAGTCAGCGTGGATTAAGTTAAAATGCCAGACCATGGGAGACTACCACGACGCCTACTTGATGGCTGACGTTTGTTTGCTTGCAGATGTATTCGAGAACTACAGAAAAACGTGTATGAAACATTACAGTCTAGACCCTGCTAATTATATCACTGCTCCTGGTATGAGTTGGGATGCTTTCTTAAGATTTACTAGAGTAGAAATTGACTTGGTGTCTGACCTACCAATACTCCAAATGATTGAAGACGGACTACGCGGTGGAATCTCTATGGCGTCGCACGGTTACTGTAAAGCCAATAACAAGTACTTAGACGACTACGATCCTACAAAACCATCAAATTATATCATGTACTTGGATGCTAACAATCTCTATGGTTGGGCGATGTGTCAGGCACTTCCATTACGCGACTTTAAAATGTATACAACCCCTTTTGGCTTTGACATCCCGGAGTTCATAGAACTGCTTTTAAAAATACCAGACTCCAACCCAAGAGGATTTATTCTAGAAGTTGACTTAGACTATCCTGACGAACTCCATGACCTGCACAATGACTACCCGTTAGCAGCTGAAAGACTGCAAGTGGGGAATGACCTCCCTAAACTTGTCCCTAATCTGCAAGCAAAAAAAAAGTACGTCTGTCACTATAGACTCCTTCAATTCTACTTGCGGCATGGATTAAGACTAACTGCTGTCCATAGAGTCATTTCGTTTAGTCAGGAGAAATTCATAGAGCCATATATAATGAAGAACACTAATCTTAGAACACTAGCTACTGAACCTTCAGAAAAAGACTTCTTTAAACTAATGAACAACAGTTGTTTTGGAAAGACTATGGAAAACCCGCACAAACGAAAAGACGTCAGATTAGTAACACAAGAAAACAAAGCAATCAAATTAACTTCAAAACCTAATTATCAAGACTTCAAAAAATTCCATGACAACCTTTACGGTATCATGATGAAGAAAATTAATGTGAAGCTAGATAAACCAGTCTTCATTGGGTTTTCTGTTCTTGAACTCTCTAAACTATTGATGCTAGAATTTTTATACGACTACTTTAAACCACTCTACCCAGACTCTAGAGTACTCTACACAGACACGGACTCATTTATTCTAGACATTCCGACTGAAGACTTCTACAAAGATTTAGAGACAGATTCAGCAAAAGGTGTTGACTCCTGGTATGACACCTCTGACTACCCAAGTGAATCTTCATTACATTCATCCGTAAATAAAAAGGTAATCGGTAAGATGAAGGATGAACTGAATGGAACTATAATCAAAGAGTACGTTGGTCTGAGAGCAAAGATGTATTCAATTGCCAGCCAAACTAGCGTAATTAAAAAAGCGAAAGGAATTTCTAGACCTGTTGTTCAAATGGTTATGACACACGACAACTACAAAGAAGCACTGTTCGACAACAAAACATTCTATCATGACAACATAAAAATACAGTCTAAGTTACACGAAATAAACACAACAGTTGTAAATAAAAAATCACTTGACTCAAACAATACAAAGCGTGTGTTTAAATCACCTGAGTTTTCGTATTCAATTGGTCACTGGAGAACTAAGTGTCATAGTCAGTAGACTTTTTAAACTTGTAATCATACGTTAAACTGTATACACCCTTTAGAGTTCTTATTGTTATTTCCCTAGAACAGATTTTAATGTGTCGTTTATTTTTTTTTCACATTCTTTTTTTATTGCTTCTATGTCTTGCGGTTGTGAAAAACTTGCTCTTGATTTTTTTTGAAGTTCAAACTTTTGCATTTTGTAGTCGTTGTAGTCTGCTTGGAGTCTATTGAACTCCTCATCCGAAATTTGAGAGTCTTGCAAAGCTTTACTAATTATCAATCGGAATGAACTAAGCTTAGCCATTATTAATTGAACCATGGCTGTATGCTTTTGAAGTTTGACTTTTATTTTTTTGTTAAAAGCGGTCGTTGTCATTGAAAGCAACCCGAGCGTCAACGACACACAGCCCAACGGCAAAGCTACTACTGTTCCAACACCAGTCGCTAACAAACCAACAGAGCTTCCCGCAGTTAAAGTGCTTAGACTACCAAATCCAGTATTTAAGTATGTTGCTGTATTAAACAAACAAGAGTACCTTCGTTTGGTTCTGTTATAGTTAGCGAGGTCTTTTTCCAATTCTCTTTGTATTTCTGTAATGGTAGACAATCTGAACTTTCTGATTTCAGGATCATCACCACCATCAGTCTTTTCTTTGTCAGTATTTTCTTTTGGTATTTTTGGATAAACTTTAACGGACATCTTTTTATATTTTTAAAAAAATTGTTTACATTTAATTTGCACTTGCTATCATTTTAAGAAGATCATCAGGCAAAATGCTTTCAGTGTAATAAAACCCAATGAGATCTAAATTAGTAACATTAATGTACGTTAATTCTTTAAGATTGTCTGGATCAACACTCAATATAACTTTATCGCTGGTCGACACTGCCTTAATTTCTTCACCGCGGTTTTGAATAACGATAGTACACTTCACTGATTCAACATCCAAGTTTTGCCAAGAAATAAGAATCCCTTTCATTAGGTTGTCGCTAACACCAACAGGTAGGGAATCAGGGTTGTCTGCTCTAACAGAAAGTTCAAATATCATAGTAAATTCGTCTGCTAAAGCCATTTTAGGAATGAACTCTAATTGCGTGGCTGCATCTTTTGTTACTGTCTTTTTTCTATGCAGTATGTACTGTCTCTTTTTATAAGGTTTGATTGCTATTTCTCTTCTGCTGTTGTTTTGTGGAATCAGACTGACATGTAACGGTCCTGAGTTAAATGATTTGCGAAAGTATTTGTTATTATCAAAGAATGTAAACGGGCTTAAAAATTCAAACTTTATTTCCCAATCAATGAATGGAATTAAATGCCATTTGTTATCCTTTTTCCTAACAACTTTATATTCAAACTGGCCAACATTGTCAGCTACTACATTACGCAGTTGCTCTAGTTTAGGAACCTTTTTATCACTTATTTCTGCCCGTTTATAATAGCCGTTGTTTGTGTACTCAAAACCATACAGCGCTCCTATCTCCCCATTTAAATCAAAGTCTTCTGTGTCCGCTAGGTCCTTCAATTCTAAAGTTGCGCATCTAACAGGGTCAAGCATAACCGGTTGATCTGGTCCGCGTGACATTGTTTTATACTAAATTATTTTATTTCTAATAAAGCATTCAGGCCGTCGCATTGAACTTCTTTTCCTTTTTCGTTAGTTATTCTTATTTTTAGTGAATTTAGTGAAACTAATTCTTTAAACTGTAAGTTAGTGAATGTAATAATTTCGTAATCACAGTATGCCGCTTTTGCTGTTGGAAGAACTCTTAACACAGTAGACGGCTGGTTATCAAATAAGTTGTCATCTGTACTCAGGATATCTAAATGAAAGTATAATAAAGAATGTATTCCGAGATTAAGTGATTTTACAGCTGTAAATGCATTACTTTGCAGTGCATAATCAGTGACATTGAACCTGTCTAATCTAAAACCTAATAGTTTAGCCAATTCATTAGCAAATTCAAATACTACACCTTTTTGTTCCCTAAACGTCATCTTCACTTTTAAATTTCCCTCATTAAGTTTTAAAGTAATGTCGAAGTCGTTTAAAATCTCTTTTAATGAACAAAAACCGTAATAACCGTCTGGTATAGTCAGTATGCTTATTGACCCTACGCTATCAATTTTTTTTATCCAATTGTTCTTTAAGGTTTTGCTTATGTTAATCCATTTGACTTTGTAATAAATTTCATGGAGCGCTACTTTTAAAGAACCATGATTTTCAATAGGGCGTTGTAAAAGTATTGGTTCGTCTTGATCAGTTATATAAATAAACATTTTTATTACGAATATATAAATGAATGCTTTTAAATATAACAAAGACGCCAAATATGCAGTTGGATCATATAACCCCAAAACTATAGCTGTTGATTCAATAGTTGTTGCAGTGGGAGTTGATTCTTTTGAAGTTAAGGTCAGTAATCCATTAAACCATTATTTAAATCCTAGTGTCAAACATGATAACATCGCAAAGGCATGGTTTAGTCATCCAATGCAGTTTTATCAAAACCAATTAAACTTTGCTGTGTTCTGTGCTACAACAGGGTGTGGTGTTTCTTTCGCTGATCACTTAAATCATCCCGGAGTCATGGTAAAAGCAGTTTATAGATTTCATTTCTATTATACTTTCAAGCGTATTTTGTCTGAACTGCATGCTCCATTACCGAATGATTCCACTTTTAATCCGTTCAACAACAGAATTGACTTGAAGGCCTTTGAACGGATTTGTAATGAGTTTAACATTAACTTGAATACAGACTTTAGACAAAAGTTAGATCGTAATCATGGTTTGGGTACACTTTATTATTGGGGTGTGCACAGAAAGTATAACTATGATTGGAATCCACCTTCCACGTCTTTTTCTTCAGGTACGACCGTTCATCTGGGATCTATTCAACAAAAACATAAAAACGCTTGGTCTACATTTATTCTTAATACTTCTGAAGGACTAACTAAGGCAGGAATAGAACGAGTAAATGATTCTATTCGTACTTACGTGTGGTGTTTGCTGGGGTCTCAAGCGCAAGTTAAATCTGAGATAATGGATCCTTCAACTGGGTTTGATGCGCAAAAACAGTATTTAGCTAATTTAGAAGATGCAATCAATTCCACCGTTGACCTTCCAGCTAGTATTAAAAGGTATCAAGATGTTTTAAGATTTGCAAGATCAAAAGTTGACTTTGCTGTTGGTAGTGGACTCTACATGCTGCCCTCTGATCTCAGGCTTCAAATAGGAGTAATTGAAAACTATAACAACAAAATTCTTATAGCTGGAGACAACCAAGCAATCGGTAAAAACAACGATCTAAATTCTGAAGTTGCTGCTCCATCAAGTGTACAACAAACAATTCCAATAAAGAATATGGCTGATTCAAATTCAACGAACTTACCAACTTCAATTAAATCAACGAACTTACCAACTTCAACGAACTTAACTGCAACTGATAATCATGAAAATGAAAAGACAGCATTAGTTCTTTTTTTAACAGCGGCTGGTCTAGTTTATTTTTATTTTACTGAAAAGTAATCCTACAATCATAACTAGCAGCAACCATAAATGTTCCGCCATAAAACCAACTACTTTGCTTGCTGTAGAAAAAAGCCAACTAATTATTCCACCTAATATTCCTGGTATAGCGTCTAGAGCTTTTATTCCTAATTTTTTTAATAGATTCTTTAAATGATCCAGTTGTTTTTTAATCCAATTCTTATCGCTTGATGGTGGGCTAGGAGCTGGCGGTTGAGCAGCAGGAGTTCCTGATCCTGACCCGGTTAAAGCAAACACTAAAGTAGAGATTGCAAAACCTAAAGCTGTTAAAACACTAGCAATCGTAACACCCTGCTCTCTAAACAATGTTTTTATTCGTTCAGCCAGCGTTGTATCTTCATGTAAAATTCTTTGGATTGTTTCTTTCATTCTACTAACTTGACTGCGGAGTTGTTCACGGTTTGTCGACAGTACTTCTAGTCTTGCAGCTCTCTCTAACTGAAGATCAGCTAGTCTTTGTATGATTCTGTCTTTTACGTCTTGTCCAAGGTTACCGTCATCAGCTTCAGCCAACTTTTTTTTTTCTCTGTCAATGTGGGCATCCAGTTCGCTTAGCTTTGCAGTATTATTTGTCAACTCACCTCTAATAGTTTGTAATGATTCGTTAAGAGCCAATAGTTCCCTCATAGGTAATGGGGGGTCATTCAATGTTTTTAAATGGGTTTCTTCATCCCTTGAAGTCATAAAACTAGTTTCCAATTCTATTATCTGGTCAGCAGTTATTGGCAAGCCACTAAAAGGAATCGATTGAAGTTGGTTATCAGTTGGCAACTTTTCTAGCGTTTTTTGAAGAGCAGAAACAGTCTGTGTGCTTATGTACGGGGCGATCCCCAGTTGCCTCAGCACACCAGTACCAAACCTAGAACGAAGACCACTTCTTGTTAAAAACAATGAGGGGTTTTTATCGTGTGTAAATTTGTTTAATACCCCTTTTTTATCCTTCACAAGTAAATGCCCCCCAGGAGCCAAAACATAGTCATTAGGGTCGTAAAGATCGGATAAATCTTGACCTATAAATTTACGAAAAGCCATTACTTTCGATTTTTTTATTTCTAGGCGCATTTCACCTGCTATATTATCCTCCCTTGGTCTAACTTCTACAATCGGGTTTGG
The DNA here is from genome assembly GCA_017654935.2 of Phymorhynchus buccinoides. NCBI lineage: Eukaryota > Metazoa > Mollusca > Gastropoda > Neogastropoda > Raphitomidae > Phymorhynchus > Phymorhynchus buccinoides. Next base: position 16,563,831 of record CM065701.1, on the reverse strand, counting down.
TTCTGCTTCATCTAGTTCATGTCTTAATGAAAGTAGGCCATGACGGCGAGACAATAAAGGAATATTTTCACCCATGTCATCTCCAGGTTCAAAATCATCAAAATCATCATAATCGAGGTCTGGTTCTATTCCTGCCATGTTTTTATTTATAATTATGTTTTTATTTTATTTCTAAAAAAGAGAGATGTCGCAATCATACGGAACAATTCTTGATCCATACAGACGGTTAAAAGAACCACTTGGTGTAAAAGGAACCAGGCAGAGTATTGTGATAAGTAATAATCCTTCAACTATTGACCAAAGACAAATATTATCAGTAAGATTTCCTAGTCTGGGGAGTAATGAAGTCATCGTACCAGGTACTGCACGTCTTGCTTTTAAAATAGACCTGGAGTCAGAGGCCGACCCAAACAGAACTTTAGTTGCTAATCTTGGTAGAGCGATCGTTAGTAAGATTACTATTAAACTTGAGGGGAGAGAGGTAATGTCTTTAGATAATGCTGATGTTTTTTTGAGTTATTGCGACCTCTGGTTAACAGAAAATGAAAGAAAAGATCGGGTTTATCAGGGAATACAAGGAGATAATGGTATAAAACATAGAATTGATGCTGATGATAAAAACGATAACAATAAAGATGCGTTGGTTGCTCAAGTTTATGGTAATCGATTCTACATTCCTCTTGACTTTGAACTATTGAACACACACTCACCATATTATCAGGGAGCTTTACAAGATAGGCTTATGTATGAATTTACTTTTAATGACTATGCCCGTGTTATCAGATCGACAGAAGATTCAAATGCAAAATATAGTATTTCAGACATCACATTAGAGTTTGATGTTGTTCGTCATCAAGAATTAGCTCGGTTGATTTCACAACAATACCAGTCAAGATTTGCAATATACTACAACAGAATTTTAAATCACAGCAAGTTAACTAAAAACACAACAGACACAATCTGGAACATCGATTTGAATATATCAGCAAGGTCGTTGAAAGGAATTTTGCTGCTGTTTGAAGAAACCAAAAAACCCTTTAATAGATTAAGCGAGAGGTTTTATAATCCAAAAATAACTAAGCTGACTACTGCGATTGAAGGGCAACCGAACCAATTGTTTGCGAGCGGTCTTTTACCTTATCAGCACTTTGATGAAATAAGAAAACTGTTTGGTGGAGGCGGGCAACTAAGAGATCCATCTGTTGATTTAATTTGCAAAGACCTCCATCTTCATGATGTTAGACTAGAAGATTATTTATCTTCGAAGTATGCTTTGTGGTTAGATCTTAGAACAACTGAAGATAACAAACTTCATGGCAGTGGAAGAACAGTAGGTGATGGGTCGGGCGGAATAAACATTCAAATTCATAAAGAAGCAGCGGAAGTGAGCAAACAAATATATGTTTATGTGTATTTACTATGCGATGCTCAGCTGAACATTGAGAATAACAGATTAAAAGATATTGTGTATTAAAACAATGGACTTGAACAGTTTAAATTTCCTTACAAAAGAACCACATTGCGGGTTATTTTGCGGGATGACTGGGTGCGGAAAAACAATATTTATGTTAGATTTAATACAAACGGTTTATCGAAATCACTTTGAACATATAGTAATTTTTTGTACTACTTTAGAATTCAACAAGTCTTACAAAGAAAGAAAGTTCATTTGGGAGGATGATAAAGTCTATTTGGTTGACCCGAGTAATAAATTAAGTGAATGTTTAGATCATTTTTATAAACTGTTTAAAGGAACGTCAACATTGTTTATTATTGATGATTGCTCAGCTGAAAAAGACATTGTTAAGAAAAGAAATAGTTTAGCCAAGTTAGCTTTTAGCGGTAGACACGCGGGGATTAGTGTATGGATTTTAACGCAAAAGTATAATTCTGTTTTAAAAGACTTTAGAGAACAGTTAAAGACGGTTGTTTTGTTTTTTACTAAAGACAAAAATAGTTTTGATGAATGTCTAGATGAAAATGATGTGATTGAATCAAAAGAAGAAAAAAAGTCGATTAAACAAAAACTGAGGAAAAAGAAGTTTTGTAAGCTAGTGTTAAAAACAGATTTTCCTAGTCAGTACAAATGTTTGTGAAGGCAAAAAAAAAAAAAAAAAAGGTCAATTTTTTTTGGTCTAATCAAATCGGAATTGTGTTTGGTGGGATTATTTGCAGTTCTTCTTTAACAAAGGCTCTTTTTGGAACGGGTCGTGTTGTCGAGTCAGTTTCTCTTAAATAATAAACGGGGGGATTCATTTCTATTACACTTTTTATCTCGTACGGATCAATACTCCAAATAGGATCAGTTGCTCTTACGCGTGTGTCTCCTTCTGCTTCTCCTGGTGCATAAAGAAACCTAACTTTGATTCCAAATGGTATCAGCTGTTTTGAAATTGAATGATCTTGCGGTAAGTCTACCGAAGAGTCAATTGTTTTCTTTTGTATTGCTTTTAAAGGTTGGAGTCCAATGACCTTAGATTCTTCGTTATTCATGACACGCAGAACGGAGGGTAGTCTTCTAACCCATTCAGTGTTTTTAGTTGAATCAAGGAGTTCTCTATGGTATTGATAAGAAAAAAGTCTTTCTGCCAATTGTTTGTTAAAGTTTTCAACTAAGGCCTGAGATCTATGATTTCCAGGAATACCCCTTTTAATAACGACTTTATGTTTTAACATTAACTGATTGAATTGCCCTTTAAATTCTTTTCCTTCATCAACTTGAATTAAACGAGGATAGGTTAATGGACCGCGTCTGTAGATTTCTTGTAAAGCAACAGAGACTGAAGTAGCACTTTTATCAGTTAATGGTTCAGCATCTTTATATCTTGAAGCTAAATCAACAACTGTAAGCGCGTATTTAAATCTTTTTCTTCTGATTAAATCATGAGGAAGGTATAGAAGATCCATTTGGTGAGTGTCATTTGGTGTTGAGTTGACAAAGTGTGGTCTTTTGATTCGTTTAGGCGCTGGTAAATAAATTTGCCAAATAGCTTGTTTAGATAGCCATTCTTTTGCTGTTTGTTCAGTGACTCCAGCAGCTTGATTTAATTTTTGAATAGCAGTTAAACCTTTCCAATAACCTTTCGGTGAATAATAAATTTTAGATAGTTTATCATTCATTTTAATACTACACGTTTTTTGCTATGAAATAAACAGCAGTCATACCAACTACAATAAAAGCTATTTCCTGGAGTTTTTGTTTTTCGGATGGTTGGTAGAAGTCACTTAGCTTTGGTGGTGGGAGCTGTTGGAGGTCTTCTCCTGTCACTAAATAATACTCTTTAATAGCGTCGTCAACATTCTTAAAAGTGTATGCTGCATGGTTTTGCAGTTTTAATTTGTTGTTAATAAAATCTAACTGAGCGAGTCTTTGTTTTTCATAAGCGTCTTGTGCTTTAGCTAATTGCTCCATTGCTCGATTATGTCTTTGTCTTTCCTTGCTTGTTTCTAGCTTACTAAACATATAATTACTACCTGAAAAAGCAAGTGCGTTTACTACAGCACCGCCAATCATCATTGCGAGTGAAGCCATTTTATTTTTACATATATATATTTTCTGGAATTATTCCTTGCTTAACTAGAAAGTCTTTTGTTGCGATTGAAGCTGTAATTATAGCAATTAGTTTACCGGAGTCCTCTAGGTCAAGTTTTCCAAGGTCAGCTGCTTTCATTTTCAATAGTTTCTTACCAACCATCGTGTACGCAACAGAAAGTCCACCAATCAGAGCAGATTGATATACAAGGTTAGCAACAGTTTTTTCAGCACTCATTTTTGTTTTTAAAATAAAAATAATAAATCAACTAAAAAATGAATTGTGACGAACTGTTGTTAAATGCGCAGGAAGCCGTAATGTCTGATGAAGTGTCGACAAGTGTTATGAATAAAAAGGAAAAGTTGTATTCTCTGGCTGCGTGTGGAAAAACAAAACAATACTTAGGAACAGAATTTAGTATAGAACAGATTCAAGCAATGTCTTCTGCTGACATTGAAAAGTACTACACCAGATACGAAGCACAATTAGGATCTAAAATGGTTAAAAGTTTAGGTCAAACTGTAATAGGCTTGTACACTAAGTTGGTTAGTCAGTTTTTCCCCGTCGATTCAAGCCAGGATTTAATGTATGATTTAAGTCAAGATCCTGTTTTAACTAAAACGTTAGAGTCTCTTAGTTGTGATCTTTATTATAGGTTTGGCGGGCTTCTTTCGCCAGTTGTTATGGGGTTAATTACTTTTAATCATATAGATTTTATGGCTATTAAAAATGAACGTGACAGAGAATCAAACGAATCAGACGGAACAGCAAACAAGCCCCAGCCAGACAGTAACCAAGGTAACGAAGAGTCCAGGACGAGTTGAAGCAGGTAAAAGGTTGTCAGAGTGGAATCGGCAACAAAGAATGAATAAACAAACAAAACAAAAACTGTTGTCTCAGAATGAAGATGAATCAACCATAAGCGCAATACCAGTTAAAAAAGAAGAAAACAAACAAAACAGTACGAATTACGATGTTGTATTGCTTACTGTTGGTGCGGTTGCCGGTGTTGGTTATTTGTCTTATAAATTATATAAAACACACATGCAGCCAAAGCTAGAAAAACGAGTAGAAGTACAAACAGTACAACCAGAGAAAGTAGCAGACAAACAAGAAAAACAAAAGCCAAATAGCTTAAAACCTGAGAGCGATCCATTTTTAATGCAATAAAAACTTAATAAGAACTTAATAAGTACTAAGTAAGTTTTTGTGTAAGAACTTAATAAATACTTAAGAATGCCTTGAAGATGACTTAGCAAGAACTTAAAAAAGAACTTAAAAAGAACTTAAGTAACTTCTTAAAAAAGAACTTAAAAAGAACTTAAAAAGAACTTAAGTAACTTCTTAAAAAAAGAACTTAAAAAGAACTTGAGTAACTTCTTAAAAAAAAAGTGTTTAAAGAAGTAAAGCCCAAAAGTTTTTGTTTTTTTGGTTTTTTGGTCTAAAGTTTAAAACAAAAAAATTCAGAACGTGTAGAATATTTTATAGGAATTTCCTTCTTTCTTTTTTTTTTTCACCTAAAAGTAGTGTTTTTTCTTCCAAATTGACCGAATAAGGGGTGACGGATTTTACTTTTTTCACCCCTTAAAGTAGCGTTTTTGTATCTAAAAAGGGGTTTTAAAAAGTTAGATTTTTTGCTTTTTTTATGCCTTAAAGTTGCGAATTCGTGTCTAAAAGGGGGGTAAAAAAGTTTGGGGTAGAAGCCCCTTTCTCTTGTTCTCTGAGGAAAACAATAACAAAAGAAGAAAAGGGTGAGGTCACTCACATGCATACAAGGCATTGACCAAGAGGAAATGTGAACTGACGGCAAGAGAGGTAAGAAACAGATAGAATTTCCTATCGTTACTGAAAAACAGTATATAAGGCACCGGCGGTGTCAAGGAAGAACAAACATATTGATATTATTTCAGGAAATTGCCCTATCAGGGACACATATATTATCAGGAACACACTTTAAGGCACCGGTGGTGTCAGGGAAGAAGCCAAAATATTAATATTGTTTCAGGAAATTGCCCTATCAGGGACACATATACAGAAACACACTATAAGGTGTCAGGGAAGAAGCCGAAATATTAATATTATTTCAGGAAATTGCCCTATCAGGGTCACATTCTTTCCGCTGCTGGTAGCAATTAAATCTGCATCTGTAATGCGAAACGCCTACCAAACAAACACTGTGTTACTGGTTCATAAAAAATCTGTCAAACTCTTATGCTCTTGGAAAAAAAGACTATTACCCCAAACCTTGTCGTGAAGTATTGGAACCCCGCCCTAATTACATCGTTAATACGGTGGGGAAAATACAGGGGATAAGGAAACAAAGGGGAAATCACATCGCAATGGTATGACAGGCTCAAGGCGATACTGAACCAGTGGTGACGGAGGTAGACTCTCCATTTGAACAGTCTCTGGCAATAAGACAAATAACATGAGCAAGGAGAACGTTTGCTACAGAACATTTCATTTCTAGGCTGACATAAATTTTCAGGCCCACACATTCTTTCCTCTGCGAGCTTCAGATACCAAGAATACAGACAATAACCGCACCATGTGTACCATCAGAGAGTGTGTAAAGGGGTACCATGCAGGTTTTTGTGGCCTTGAACACTATGAACCAAAAGCAATGCGCTTCTGGTAGACTGATCGGAGATAACTCCAATTACTACTCAATACTGGCGTACCTTAATTTCCTTTATAAATACATGTAGAAGGTACACTTCAATTTGCCACTCACACATGGTGACAGACACACAGGGGAAAAGAGTAAATTTGCACATACAGGACCCTGATTTCAAATGACATTTGACATGGTGTCAAGAGCTAAAACAGTAACTCTACCTAAACAGCTCACTTCGTAGACCTGCCAATTCTCATGAACTTCGCATGGCACCTAGTGAAGATATAAACAAAAGTGCATAGGCCTAACAAGAAAGTGAAAAAGCAGTAAGTTGATAGAGGCTACAAGGGCCTTGGTGAGATTTTTTTGTACAGACTGACATGTAGCTAACATAACAGAATAGGCCCTATAACGAGAAACAGGGTAAGGCTCAGTGTACATCTCGTAGCAACCTTTTTGTTTCAGTCTGTGTTTTTCTCACACCTGCTACCATGTCATTCACACTGACTGGCGTGGGTTGTGTACGCGTTTGGTCCGCTGTTGCCCATGTTGTTTGGGTCTTGGGGAAGGGAGACCAAAAGAAGCAGGCCTGCTTGTGTGTATAACCTGTCAGCAAGTCAAAAGCAACCAGGTGTGTGCTACCTTTCACACGACTGTCAAACATGCTGGGTCCTCGGTAGAACACAGATGGACACCGAGCATAAAGTGGAAAAGGAATTTCCCCGCGTCCACCCCTCCCCACCCCATTCACCCCTATCCTCATCCCATCATACAAATGGCGCTTCTTCACGCCAGGTCGTGATGCAGAAGGGAAAAGACACATTAGTCCTTTCATTGAAATACCCTTTTCAAGAAGGGTTGTGGGGGGGGTGTAGGCGTGTGTGTTTGTGACGGGGGTGTGTGTAAGCACAACGTTAAGACTGGAAAATGATTGTTGACAAAGTACATAAATTAAAATTAAGATCGATTGAGTTTGCAACATAATATAGTTTCTTCTCGCAGCATGGCAAACAAGACAGACAAAATGACACATAGTAGATTAATCAAAGCTTAAAAATCGGAGATGACAATAACAGCGTTCACAATCTTACTAATCACATATAAAACAGTGTTCATCAGCATTCCTAATGGAAATCAGAATTTCGTATGGAAAACTGTTGGGTTTTCGTCTCCTGGTGTAGTAAACGAGCCTTTCCTCTAAGATACACCAAACAAAGTCAGAAACACTGAGAAAGTTAGTAACACCAACTGTGCTAAAAAGCTTAATAGCCTTGGCAATAATTACAGTCTAGTGATTGGAATCATCACCTTCATTGCACAGCTCTGATGCTTGACGTGAGATGCGAATTTCACACGAATATTTGAACCGAACACTCTGTTCTCGGAAACACAGAAACATGCGCCTATGCATGCTATGACCGTTGTAGCTTTATGCTGCTTCGAGAACACTGGCTCTCAAATCTCCTGTACAGTATAGTTCCAGTTATGCTGCTGAGCAAGAATTGAATACAATAAAGCGAGGCTTACCTCGTAAGGTGATGCTGTTTGTAGATTCTTGCGAAGCAGTAATAACTGGAACGAGTGTACAGGCCCAACCCTTTTTCGAATGTTAATAGAAAGAAGGCACTACCTGCCAAGAACAATAACTGTCACCCACCCAAGACACAGTGCACAACGTGCAAACACAGAACACAGCAAATAAAGCACATCAGGCGAAGGGACAACCATAATGGTGGATTATTTGTGTGTTACTTGACATAGTCCATCAGGTAGACCCCAAAACAGGGGCCTTCATTACACAATGCGGGGGAAGTCGTCAAATGCTTGACATCTGTTGTGCCCCTTACCAGGAATATGGTAATGACAAACCCAAACATGATGGACTATGGGGTGCAGTGTAGCAGCTTTCAATACTGGTTGGCCTGGCTGCAATATCTCCTGTACACTCGTTCCAGTTATTACTGCTTCACAAGAATCTACAAACAGCATCACATTACGAGGTAAGCCTCGCTTTATTGTATTCAATTATACGAACATAGAATACAAACATGGCAAGGGAGAGAGAGAGAGAGAGAAAGAGAGAGAAAGAAAGTGAGAAAGAGAGAGAGAGAGAGAGAGAGAGAGAGAGAGAGAGAGGGAGAGACAGAGAGAGAGAGAGAGAGAGAGAGAGAGAGAGAGAGAGAGAGAGAGAGAGCATTTACTAATGGTTAAAAATCCAGGACTTTCCTGCTTGTTGCACTGCCTTCGGCCATTGCCTCCAGGATCGTCCCCACCATAGATCGACATATCTACTAATAATGTCCCATTATGTGTCAGCTCCACACCGGAGGACGTTAAGCAGATTTTCATGGTTATGCCATACATAGGGGGTGGGGGGAGAGAGAGAGAGAGAGAGAGAGAGAGAGAGAGATCAGAGAGAGAGAGAGAGAGAGAGACAGAGAGAGACAGAGACAGATAGACAGACAAGCACAGAGACAGGCATATCATCATCAGTCTAAAAAAAAAACGAAGTCGGAGTGTGGCTGCCCACTAGGCAGGGTAGTCAAAAACGGTCACACACGTAATGTTCTCATCCCTAGCTCATGCATTTTGCACTATAGTATTCAAATGCTTCGGCTGTTCGGATGATCCCTGGAGTCTTTTAGCCAGGGTACGACAACAACAACAGAGACAGGCAGAGAAATGTTTTTAGCCCCCCGTGGGGAGAGGGGGGTGGGGGTGGGGCGTCTTTCATACAAATAGTTCCTCCACCTTCTGGAAGTTGTGCTTGTAACTTACTCTAAGCTGTCACTCTCTTTGACTCTGCCTTTTCTTTTAGCTTACCGTCAGCTACATGTACTATCTTTCTGCCAAACCGGTCCATTCTCGTACCTTTTTTCCCCAAGACATTCTCGCAAAGCTTTCCTCCAGACAAAGACAGACACATTGGGCCTAGCCATTTCTTAGTTAAGCAAGACGCATCTGCGCTCATAATTGACAGGAAACTGTCTGAGCGATAGATGAAGAAGAAGAATTTAAAAAGAAATGTACATGGTTGTCCCCCAAAGGGTGAAAACATAGTTTTAAAATTTTAAAAGAAATAAAATAAAAAACATTTTTTTTAAAAATTGAAACGTTATTTGGTAAAGATAACTAATAACCATAGGCCTTACATATGAACATGTGCACACACACACTCTCTCTCTCTCTCACAGACACACACACACACACATGTGCACGCACACTCATACACATACATACATGCACTAAAACAACATTAAAACGGGAGATAATTTGAGAAATTGTGTTGATACAGTATCCCTATCAGAGCATTGATAAATAGAAGAAGAATGAACTCCCTTGATAAGTTAGCTCCCTCGAATAGTACGTAGAAAACCTCCTATACCCAAATGAAAATACCATGCAACTCCTTACATGACTCAGGCACAGGTGGTATCAGTATACAATTCATTTAACAAAAAAATAAACATTTGTGCATAGAGTTTTAATTTCTGTTTTAAAAATAAGTGTGGGATAGAAAGAAAGAAGACATTTCCATGTTATTGTTGTTCTTCTTGTTGCTTGCTTGTTCATGCACATTTTGTATGCTATCATTTTCATTATCATGTTCTGTTCCAGTCTCTTATTACCTTGTGGCAGCCAATATTGTATAATCTACTGGTGTTTGAGCGCCTTGTATAAGCGTTAGGGTTGTTGTGCTCGTTCTCATTTGTTGATGGTGCTGCTTTACCGTGTGATTTTTCAATACAAATTTGTTTAAACCAAAGAAGAAAAGAAGAAGTCAGTTAGTTAGTCTGTTATAGTCCCGCCAACAGCTATGGTTATCTCAGGACTGTCACCGCGTAAAGTTTGATCACATATAACAAAGCACACATCAATGATTCTTAACAACGTCCCAAAACCTGAACCAACAAAAAACGAAAAGAAATCCAGTACAATTCGCGACATGGCATCTTCATCATTGTACCCTATAGCTCATAATTTCACACAGTGCTGGAAACGTTGAGCCACTCTACTCTACTTATCGGATCCAGGTTATAAAAAACAACAGTGAAAAAGGATAGCAAACACGTACTAGTAAAAACAAATATATATAAAAGGCCATATAGGCAAATATGCACTGCAGAATGGGCAGCATGTGCCCACTCAAGTGCGCAAGGTCTCGCGTCTGGAAAGCCAGTGAACAATAAACAAAAACTGGTATGTTATAAATTGTAAATGAGGATGGAGACAATGAAAAATGGGGATGAGGGGCTACTCTTAGTTTAAAGCTCCCCCACCACGACAAAGAAAGAAAACAAGAAGAAGAAAAGGAAAAAACACAGAATAAAACACCAGATGGACTGAAAACAATAAACAAATGAAAAAGAACAAAAGAAAACTTTACCCATTACCAACTTTACAGAAGTAAAATGAGAATAAAAAGGAGAAAACAGAGATAATGATGCAAAACAACAGGGTAAAATGGTAATACAAAAAAGACAGAAGATTGGTGTTAGCAAAAAAATCAGAGATATTAACGTGATTATAAAAAAATGTAAGCCAAAAAATAAAAAGCCAAACAAAAACATATAGAACACAAATTATAAGGTAATCTTGCATCATCAAAATAAACATTGAATATACATAAAAATTAGTGCAATAGCAATCATGCCTTCAGCGTAGATTATGGAACTTTCAGCACAATAAAAAAAAAAGCGTATACAAATTTATTATGTCTCATTTATCATAAAATTATCTCTGTAAATGAACTATTATTTCCATTGTCCCTCCCCTGCTCCCCTCACCCCCCCCCCCCCCCCCCCCCCCACCCCCTCACCCCCAACAACAACAAACAAACAAAAAAGGCAAAACAGAACAAATAAACAAACATAAAAACAATCTTTGTACATTACCATTCGAAGTTCATGTCAAATGAGCAAAACATGAAATATCAATGGCATTCAAATCATGAAAATGGCACCAAGACATCAAAACAAAGATGTAATCTGACAAAACTTTACAATAATTATGTTCTTCATTCTACGAATCTGTAAACTTTTTTGTTGTAGCTATAACAAACTCTTTAACCTATAACAAACTATTTAACCAGCCTCACACTTTCTAATCCTTTTTTCTCAACTTCCAGATTTCATATCAGTTTCCGCAGCCTAAGGCTGTGTAACTTTCTGCTGTCAAAATAGTTTTGCAACATGTCATATTTTCATGGTGAAAAAGGAAAAACTATTCTTTATTACGCTCTTTTTTTTCTTGCTCCATCATTTTAAGCCTCCCACTCTGTGCCCTCAACATTATATAACCAAAACAGATATGGTTAAGATACAAAAATATATTTTTAACAACTCACATAAATTACAAAATTGTTTTCAACAGTTCACACGAAAAAGAAAACATTTTCAGCAATTCACACGAAAAACAAGAATGTTTTATCAATTCACATGAAGAACAAAAAAGTTTTAACAATTCACACGAAAAATAAAAATGTTTTAATATTTGACATGAAAAACACAACTCTTTTAGCAATGTACATGAAAAACAAAAATCTTTGAAGAATTCACATAAAAGATTTAAAAAAATCTTTTAGCAATTTATGTCAAAAACAAAAATCTTTTAAGAATTCACATAAAAGATTAAAACAATTATTTTAGCAATTTATGTGAAAAACAAAAATCTTTTAAGAATTCACATAAACGATTAAAAACTCTTTTAATAATTCACATAATTTTGTTCTCAATTTACATGAAAAAGAAAAATCTTTTAACAATTAACATAATATACAAAGCAGCGCGGACAGCTGCACGGCATTGTAGATAGAGTTTTGAACATTAACTAAATCCTCCTCCAAGGAGACATAAATTGAGACACGCAAACAAGGATGTGACTCAAGTCCACGTTGATGCTATGTGCTTATCTTACATGATCAAATTGAACAAAAACTAATTTATCACAACAACAACAAAAGGAGTAAAACAAACCCTTCTTACATTAAAATGTTCAATTCGATCTGCCATACAAGGCACAATTTTTCAATAGACGATTTTCTGAAAAAAATAAGGGAGAGCACTTCGTGAAAATTAGAGTTGTTTACCTCCATTACTCGGTCAAACACCATTAAAACAATGCAACAATGGCGTCCAAGCTTGAAACCGCAGGATGCAAGTCAGCAACTTGAAACATAGAGGTTAAAGGGGAGTAGGAGAGAGAAAGAGGAAGACGAAAGGAGAAAGAGAGAAGGTTAGAAGGGGGGAGGGGGGAGGGGAAGAGAGGAGTAGAGAGCGAGGAAGAGGAATAGTAAGGAGAAAGTATGATGGGAGAGAAAAGGAGATCGTAGGGGGGGAGTAGAAGGAAGAGAAGGAGGAGAGAGGATAGGGAAGGAGGAGGAGAGAGAAGAAGAGAGAGGAGGAGGAGGGAGAAAGGAAGAAGGGTAGAGTAGGGGAAGGGAGAAAAGGGGAAGGAGTAGGAAGAGGGAAAAGATGGAGGAAGGAGGAAGGAGGAAGGAGAGAGGAGAGTAGATAGGAGGAGAAGGAAGAAAAGAAGAAGGAGAGAGGTTGAGAGAGATAATGAGAGGTAGAAAAGAGGTAGAAAAGAAGAAGGGAAGAGGGAAAAATAGAAGGAGGGAGAGGAGGAGAAAAAAAGAGAGGAAGAAAAGAAAGGAGAAGGAGAGAGGAGAAGGGAAGAAGAGAGAGGAGGGGAGAGAGCATGGAGAGAGAGACAAAGAGAGAGAGAGATAGATAGAGAGAGAAAGAGAGAGATATATAGATGGAAAGAGAGAGAGAGAGAGAAAGAAGAGGGAGAAGACGATGGATACGAAGGAGAGGAGAGAGAGAGGGAGATGAGAGCAGAGAGACGATGAGAGAGGGAGAGAGAGGAGAATGAGAGAAGAGAGGAGAGAGAAGGAGGAGAGGGGGAGAGAAGAGGAGTAAGCAGAGAAGAGGAATAAAGATCGAGGAGATATGAGAGGGGAGAGAGAAGAAGAAGAGATGATAGAGAAGAGACGAGACGAGATAGAGAGAGATAGAGAAGAGGAGAGAGAGAGAGAGGAGAGAGAGGAAAGAGAGAGAGAGAGCCCAGAGAGAGAGAGAGAGAGGAGAAGAGAGGGGGTAGATGAGAGAAGCCGAGGAGAGAAAGCGAGACGAGGATGAGGAGAGAGAGTGGTGAAAGAGAGGAGTAGGAGATATTAGGAAGGTATAGGAGGCGTGACTCAATGTTAGAGAAAAGAGTATTGGCTGGGGTAAGACAGTTGAGATTATAGACCAGAGAAACAGGGATGGAAGGGAAGAAGGAAGGGGGGGAGAAGGAGAGCGTGTAAGAGAGAAGAGAGGGGAGAGAATGGAGGTAGGAAAGGAGCAGAGGAGATGGGAGGAGGAAAAAGAGGAAAAAGAGAATAGCGGGAGTAAAGAGCGGGAGGAAGTGAGAACCAAAAGTCGAGAAAAAATAGTGTATATCTGAAGTGAAATTAGAAAATTAGCCAACAGCCCCTGTCAGAGGAGGAAAGGACTGAGGAAGAGAGACGAGAGAGAGAGGATCGAGAGGGAAGACGGACGGAAGACGAGGCAGTGCCAAGGACGAAGAGGAGGAGAGATGAGGAGGGAAGAGAGGAAAGAAGAGAAGAGAGAGGAAGAGAAGAAGAGTAGAAGGATAGAGAGAGAGAAAAGAAAGGGAAGGAAAGAGGTAGAAGAGAGTAATGAGGAAGAGAAGAGGAAAGGAAGAAAGGGAAGGGTAGAAGGAGGAGGAAAGTAGTAAGGAAGAGAGAGGGTGGAAACAGAAGGTAAAAAGAGGAGAGAGGGAGAGAGGAGAAAGTAAGAGAGGGGTATAGAAGATAAGAAAAAAATAGGAAAGAGAAGAAGGGAGAAGGAGAAGAAGGGAGAGAGGGGAGAAGGGAAGATAGGAGGAAAGAATAGGGAGAGGAAGGAGGAAAAGGGGAAGGAGGGAGGGGAGAGGGAGGAAAAGGAAGAGTAATAAAGAGAGGAGAGGAAAGGAAGGAAAGAGGAGGGGAAAAAAAAAAAAAAAGAGGAGGGAGTGGAGGATTAGAAAAGGGGAGAAGAGAAGAGGAAGGGGGTGCCATTGGCCACAAACTGAAAAAAACTTGCAAATTTGACGTAAAAATATAAATTACTAAATGTGTAGAATAACGCATTAGTTTTCTAAGTGCTGTATATCTGCTCAACACAAACCGGGCAAACGAGTCGATAGGCTATGAGAGCTGATGGTAGAGTGACTTTCCTTGTTTGACCGATTGAATTAGGCAAGATCACTCCCACACACATGAAATTACTGCCCTTAATTATTTCTGAACAATTTTCCTATTGTGCTTTAACTAGACCTCCGTACTGGTATACGTGCTGGTTTTGCCAGGTTAACAATTTTACGATATACATTGCAGCTTCTTTCTCTCGATTAACTAATTCCGCATCGCAACGACTTATTAAAAAACCTCATATTCACCGTTCCAGCCATACACACAACAACACATACTAACCAAGAAGGGGAAATGAAGAAGATTACGGGTTGTTTACTTCAGGTTTAGACATAGGGAAGTGGTAGATCAAGACTTTATTTATAATACATATAGTATAGACTTGTTTTTTGTCAGTCTGTATGATGCTATAGACTTTATATAGAAAACTCTCTAACACATATTGGTTTCCCCACAACAAAACCACTACAAAGCAAAGCCAGAGGCACAATTGTGGGCTAATGGAGCGAAGAGAGTTTTAGAAGTGCCCCACAGTATGGTGTGCCACACAGATTTACTTCCCTTGAAGCATAATGCACCAATTTGAACTACCTATTAATTCCGGACATATATGTCCTGGAAACGACATGAATGATTTAACATGCTGAAAGATTTTACAGTTAATACAGTATGCATAATGCTGAGTCAGGCAAAACTTCATCATTTTAATTCATGCTTGATCAAAGGTTGCGCAATACGAAAGGGCATTATGATTTGACACTCCTATCACCACGGGCAAATACATCACCCGATTACATCACCTTCACTCCCCCATGCAAAGACATTCACTGCCAAGTGGCCTGACGTGTGTTTGTCCTACTTTCCAGTGCTTTATGTCATGATTTGATTTGTTCTCCGTTAAATGCAACGCATGCACATTCGGAAAACAATAGGTCACTCCCTCTTGACGTTGAGAATGCAAACTGACACCAAGAACATTAAAAAAATATGGCAAAAGAAGAGTTGAATAGTTCCCCCATCAAACGCTCAGTTATTTGTCTTTGAGTTCGAAGGTGATGCAGTATTCAGGGTACGCTTGATTAGTTTCGGAAATGGTGTACGCACCATTTTTGTGACTGTCGTCTGCATCTGGATCTGTTGTTTCGAGCGTAGTTAAATCGCCTGAGGCGAAATCAATGAAGACGGAGTCCCCACCGGAGGGAGGGCGCATCAGGTTTATTTCTTCGACAATTTCCTTGGCTGAAATTGCCAGGGTTGTACGTCCTACCAGAACCTTACACTGGTAGACATGCTGTCCTTCCTTGTCACGGCTGGGCCATCCCCTTGATGAACGTACGGCGTCCTCTGACCGCACGTCAAACGCCATACATCTGCCGATGGGAAGGTCTGCAGAAACAGAAACATAAAGAAAAACACTTTCCAAAACCTTGACTGCACAATGGAGGCAGAACTTTAAAGAAAAACAAACAAGAAAAGGTATGGTCATTGTGTGTGTGAGTGTGTGTGTGTGTGTGTGTGTGTGTGTGTGTGTGTGTGTGTGTGTGTATATGTGTGTGTGTGTGTGTGTGTGTCCTGTGTGCGTTTGTGCGTGCGTGCGTGTGCTGATATTGTAAAGCACAAAGAGTTCAAGTTTCACTATCAATCAGAAAAGCAACTAATAATTTCATTATGGGTAGACCCATAAAGCAATTTATGTTGTCTGTTGTGACTAAATAAATGTAATGAAAAGTTATTTGCATAACATAGAGTTAATTTTAGACATGATTTTAAAAATATATTTCTAACCCACTCTCCACTCACGCCTCTCCATCCATCTATTCATATACAATGACACCACTCCAATTATGTCCTATTTTAGGCCGCTGATTTTTATTCAGCGACAAACAATGTTAAACAAAGCAAATTCAAAACATTTTTCCCAAGATATTATGGTACATTAAAACAAATTCCAAAACATGTTCAAGAAGAGAAACTGTCAATTTTTTCTGTCGCTGATTTTTAGTTCTATTCAGCGACAAAACAATGTTACACCAAAACAACATCATCCATCCATTATGTTACACAAAATCAAAACCCAAAATAATTTTTCCCCAAAACATTCTGAACATTTTTTATCATTAAAATTGCAAGGTCCTTATATGTTGGCAAATATTGATTCAGACACGTGTTTCCCCAAATGGACAAATGAAAAAATTCTGCAAAACACAGAAAAACATTTTTTACTTCTACTATGTATCCTCACACGCACAACCATCCCAACATTATTTTAACGCCTACATAACCCTGATTGACCATGACCCCAGTTATTTGACCATGACCCCAGTTATTTATGGTGGAAATGCAGGAAATGGTAAGGCCAAATGTGGGTGAAAGCCTGGGGTGGAGGGTGGGCTTAAAAGATATAATATAATGATGAAGAAAAATAGATTTGTCTGAGATCGAATGGAGTCCGACAAATGATTGCCTAACCATTCTAAGATGGTTTGAATATAACTTCCGGAACTAAAGTTAAGAAAACCTTTTGAGAATAGAAAGTGACAATGATCCTACTAAGACGAGAGAATATTACATCTACAAAATTGATGAAGAACCGTCACAGCCCGACCCCATAAATATTTTTTAACAAAATATGCAGGAACTTTTGCAAGCGACTTTGCAGGTAAGGCTAATCTAAGTACTCCATCACAAAAATTGGACAAAATACTAAGCTTGCTTCAAAAAGAGGAAGCAGCAATAAACAAGATGAAACTTGTGTTACATTCTATTATATCATTTTCATCTCAGAGAGACACACTGACACATACGATATAGGTGCGTTCCAGTGCAGTGCCCATTTTGTTTCATGCTGTGTTTCTTATGTATGGCTGAATGAGAATAAACTGATGGAAGGGGTGGGTGGGATGGGGGAAGGGTAATTTTGTTTTTACTGATAAACATAAAAAGATACAAATGAAGATAAATATGCCCTAAACAAGACTGATAATTTGGACTATTTCTGCTTTTTCTCAACAACAAAAAACCTTTTCCTGTACGACTTTTTTTTCTCTTTTTGTCTTTTATCTCATGCAGCATTGAATCTTTCCAGATGGCTTCATTTTGAGATTTAAACAGTACACGCTAATCTTACCTCTTCGGTGAAAGCACTCAGGACGAAAGCCAAGCTCTTTGATTATGTCTCTCCATTGGGCCATATGCCCTCCGAACCATAGTGTTTTCTCGTTTGATAAACCCAGGTTCAGCCTCTCAAGCTGGTTCCTCTTGTCAGAATACTTTTTGTACAACCATGGATTCTGCACCCTTTTGATCTGATACAAACAAACATGAAAGGTGTTAAACTCGCAGGCAAGGCATTTATCCAAAAGGATTCCCAGACCTGTTTACCCTGATAATGAAAAACCTGGAATTTGCCACACAAAAACCCGGAATTTGAGAAAAACAAACAGAATTCACGACTCGCGATAAAACATCGATTCAACTCGGCGCCATCGCGATCAATTTTCACTTCATTTTCTATTGAAAACTTCAAAATTCTCACATCATCGTATTTTCCAGTGATAATATAATCTAAATTGACTCATTTCAAGCCCTAATTACAATCTCTACCATTAAAAAAACTGCCCGGAAAGCTCTTCGAATCGACAGTAAAAGCCTGGCCGCCATTTGCATTCGGTTTCGGTCAACCCTTGCGTCTTTTCATACGAACGTAAACAAATAATAGACGGTTTTTCGAAATCCCGGGAATTTTCAGCGTTCACCCGGAATTTACTATTTTACCCAGAATATTAGCAAATTTCCGGAATAATTCCGGCAAAACCGGAAGGGTAAACAGGTCTGAACTCCCCTCTCTCTCTCTTTCTCACTCTCTCTCACTCTGTCATCCCATCCCTCTCCCTCCCCCTGTTACTGTACATGTTGTTCACAATAGTTGAATCGGTTCAAATTACTTACTCACCACTAAAGCTAAATTGTGTCAGACTAAATCCAATGCTGTTAACTCCATTTTACAGTATAAATTATACCATTAACACAATCCCGCCGGCAGCAGTGTCAGACTTACACTTCCTGTGCGCCGAGCACCCACAGCTGCCGCCTGTTCCCTGTAGACGGCTGATTTCAGCACTTTTCTGATTTTTTTTGTTGATAGCTAAACAAACACTAACAATAAAGTGTTTGGTATCAGCAGAAAGTGCAAACACTGAACTAAACGGTTATGGTATAGATAAATCATTAGCTGATACTGTGTGGCCATGCTTGTCGCTGAAACTAACATGGGTAACAAGAGTAAAAGAAAATTACACTCGTTTCCGTTTTTGTAATACCAAATTAAAGGTAAAACGGGCAACAAATGTTGATGCTTATTTCCTTATTTTAGTCATCTCTATCATTATTTATCACTTTTCACTTCGGCATATAACAGGGACAGATTCATGGGTGTTCCTGGGAAATTTCAAAAATCCTGCAAGGCAGGGGGTCCAGTTAACAACTTGACTTGAACAATTCTAATACTATAAAGTTCCTGGTAAAGGCATGTAAATATTTATCTGTATTCATTTCTTTTATATTCTACACATGAGAGAAACCAACAAAACGTTTATAAATAAGAAATTCGTTGCTTCTCAAATTCTCATAATCTGGCAACGCCGGCTCCAGACAATAAAAAAAATCCTGTATTTCAGGACATCCTGAAAGCAGGAGCATCCCTACAGATAACAGGGGAATTCCTGGCAGCGTGGAACCCCCCACCCCACCCCTGGTTGCATAAAACAATCGTCAAAGAAATAAATCCAGAGCACCCTCCCTCCGGTGAGGACTCCGTCTTCATTGACTTAGCCTCAGGCGATTTAACTACGCTCGAAACAACAGATCCAGATGCAGACGACAGTCACAAAAACGGTGCGTACGCCATTTTCGAAACTGCACAAGCGTACCCTGAATACTGCACCACCTATGAACTCAAACGCAATCTCTCTCTCTCACACACACACACGCACGCACAAGTCTATAACACAACCTCCAGTGACTTAACAAGTCTATAAGACAACCTCCAGTGACTTAACAAGACTATAACACAACCTCCAGTGACTTAACAAGTCTATAACACAACCTCCAGTGACTTAACAAGTCTATAACACAACCTCCAGTGACTTAACAAGTCTATAACACAACCTCCAGTGACTTAACAAGACTACAACACAACCTCCAGTGACTTAACAAGTCTATAACACAACCTCCAGTGACTTAACAAGTCTATAACACAACCTCCAGTGACTTAACAAGTCTATAACACAACCTCCAGTGACTTAACAAGACTATAACACAACCTCCAGTGACTTAACAAGTCTATAACACAACCTCCAGTGACTTAACAAGTCTATAACACAACCTCCAGTGACTTAACAAGTCTATAACACAACCTCCAGTGACTTAACAAGTCTATAACACAACCTCCAGTGACTTAACAAGTCTATAACACAACCTCCAGTGACTTAACAAGTCTATAACACAACCTCCAGTGACTTAACAAGACTATAACACAACCTCCAGTGACTTAACAAGTCTACAACACAACCTCCAGTGACTTAACAAGACTATAACACAACCTCCAGTGACTTAACAAGTCTATAACACAACCTCCAGTGACTTAACAAGTCTATAACACAACCTCCAGTGACTACATGTCTACGTGAGCCCCAGTGACTATACAAATCTATATAACACAATATCCTGTGACATAATAAGTGAATAAAAGAAGCTCCAGTGACTTCAAATGTCTATAACAATAATAATTTGCACTTATAGCACTTAATATTAACACACTTGGGACAAATGAGCCAGATCCGGCTCATGGCTCGCACAACCGTTTAGGACAAATGGCCCGGCTCCGGCTCATAAGAGTTTTCAAGAGGTTTTGATTTCTGGTGTGTAACCAGCTTTCCAGTGCGACGTCATAACCTATTTTCAGTTTGCTTTGACCTTGCCTTTCTTGAAATCAATCAATCATTGCATAGCTTACATTCACTGATTCAGCTTTGGTTGTAGAGGGGGGTCAAAGATCGGAATGTGAAATTTTCCTTCTTTCTATGTGTTAGCTGTTTTCGTCAATAGGAGACTGTTGATGCCTAACTCTTCTGAAACTATTGATGCCTGAAACTATTGATGCCTGAAAATATTGATGCCTAACTCTTCATAACTTGGTTTTGGTGATCGTTTTACGAACCTAGTCAAATGCCCAGGGGAAATAATTTGGCCAGTCCCGAGTGAGCTAAAAAAGCCCTATGTGCTTACAATAATAAATGAATAAACCAGCAAGCAATATAAATAAATAAACGACAAAAATATATTATACACACACGTGCGTGCGCATAAAACAAGCTCCACTGACTAAAAACTAAAAACTTAACGAGTCTATAACACCTATAACACGAGCTCAAGTGACTTTACAAACCTATAACACGAGCTCAAGTGACTTTACAAATCTGTAACACGAGCTCAAATGACTTTACAAATCTGTAACACGAGTTCAAGTGACTTTACAAATCTGTAACACGAGTTCAAGTGACTTTACAAATCTGTAACACGAGCTCAAATGACTTTACAAATCTGTAACACGAGTTCAAGTGACTTTACAAATCTGTAACACGAGTTCAAGTGACTTTACAAATCTGTAACACGAGCTCAAGTGACTTTACAAATCTGTAACACGAGTTCAAGTGACTTTACAAATCTGTAACACGAGTTCAAGTGACTTTACAAATCTGTAACACGAGTTCAAGTGACTTTACAAATCTGTAACACGAGTTCAAGTGACTTTACAAATCTGTAACACGAGTTCAAGTGACTTTACAAATCTGTAACACGAGTTCAAGTGACTTTACAAATCTATAACACAAGCTTTTTTTGTAGCTCTTTCTCTGGCCCAGGTCTGAAAGGAGTTTGTTGACAATATCTTAAATAGTTTGGACGTTATTCAACTTTACCGCAGAAGCCGCATCCCTCAAATTGACAGAATATTAGGTATTTATCCACGTATAAGCCGCACCAGTTTAAAAGCCGCAGAGAAATTTCATACTCACAAAAGAAGGTGTCAAAGCTACAAACTCAAAAAAGCAGTAGATTTGCTTACCTTACCACAGAAAATAAACATGTGTGCACAGAGCAACACAAAAATAGAAATTCTCTTATTACAATATGAGTATTTGATGCTCAAAATAGGCTGGAAAATGTGGCTGGAAACAAATTTTTATTATACTGATTAATATAGAATTGGAAAAAAATCCACAGATAAGCCACATCAGTCTATAAGCCGCATGGGCCAAAGTTGAGGAAAAAAGTAGCGGCTTATAGTCCGCATTTGACAGTATGTAAATTTGGTTGTGTCACTTTCACTAATTCCCATATGGAATTTTTCATTTTTCTTCCGATTTCGCTGAAATTCGCAGGAAAATTGAAATACACTATTCTAATGCCAGATTTCAAATATTAAACCGATTGGGCCAAAATATGGCCCAAAGTGGCAAATTTTGGCAAAACTTTAATCTTCAATAACTTGGAAACAGCTGCACAGAATACTTTCATTTTTTTCAGTGCTTACTAAAGAGTAACATTGCAATACGTTCGTTATAAATTCGAACCGGAAGTGCCAACCGGAAGTGGGATGACGAAAATGGCCAAAATTTGTGGCAAAATTGAAATATCGAATAACGTGCCAAACAGTTGTTCAAGGGGGAGAATCCTGTCATGTTTGCTCTCAAAGGCAATTAAACACATAAGCCCTCTAGTTTATTATTGTCGTCATCGTCACATCCTAGTTCAAAGACACCCACTCACCGCAGTGACAGTCAGGTTGATGCTGCCAAGGGTGGCTCTGAGGTTGCCCTCCACAGCTTGGTACTCCTTGTCCGAGGGCTCCAGGGCCACCTCCTTGACAGACTCTTCAGCATTGTGGGGTAGCCATGACTCCGGTACAGGACGCTGAAAACCTTTATATTAGAACACATTTAAAAAAAATTCAATATCAGACCTGTTAACCTCGTTTTTGCAAATTCGTCATTTCTGAAACAAACAAAAATAGTAATTTTGAAAAAAAAAAAAAACTAATCCAATGCGCGGACGATTCTCTCTTCACAAACCCGATCAACAAGAAAACTATTTGTAAATACACAATTATATGCAAGCATAGTGCACTAGGAGATCTTTAAAAAAAATTTAAACCATGTATTTGCCTTTTCTTTGGTGTCTTTCCATCAGATTTTGGATCATTTGACCTAGAACTCTCACCACGCGGTCGCTTTGACGCCATCTTGAAACAGAATGAAAAGAAATTGACGGGCGTTGTATGCTGAGAACCGGAATGACTTTTTACCGCATTGTTTCAAAAGCATCGCTTGCCGACGCAACTGTAGTGGTTTTGTTTTTTTCCGTATGTTTTTTTTCGTCGCCGTAATTATCGTAATCTGACTTTTGTTTCGTAAAAATTACGGCAAAAAAGGTCTGCAATATATACATACAAATGGCTATTCTTCAAACTTGAGAGACCTGAATAGATTAAGAAAAACTGTTAAGACATTTCAACTCAATCTCAAACTGTGCTTTCCTTACACATTAACAATATAACATACATGAAATTGTTAAAAAATAAATAAAAAATAGAAAGCTTTTTTTTTTACAGACTAAGCAGGTAAATTAATCTGCATAAAGAGTTGCCAAAAACATTTCTAAAAAGCGTGAGATCACACAAAACGCCTGAAAACAGTAATACAGAAAAGAGCAAACGAGAGAGAGAGATACACAGAGAGACAGAGACAGAGGCAGAAAGAGACAGCGGCAGACAAAGACAGGGAAAGTGAGAGAAAGAAAGAGAAAAAGACAGAGAAATAGACAAGGCAGAGGGAAATGAAAAGGCAGCAGCGAAGACAGAGGTCGGTAAGTTACTGGCAATTTACCTCTTTTGTCTTTGCGCCTGATCCGGACTATGTTGCTTGGGCCCCTCTCTGGGTACTCCACCATGGTGAGAAAATCGACAATGCGCACGACTCCTCCCTTGTTAGTGAGCTTCACCTTGGCGTGGTTCCTTAGAAACGCCAGATCGATCAACCTGCTTTCATCAGGAAGAAAACCGACCAGCTTTTCCCCTCCTGCCGCGACCTGTAGTGTAAATCACGAGACAAATACATGGTCACGCACATACACATGTGTGTGCACATGCATGCACACACACACACACATAAATTAAAATAACACACACATCTTCGTATGCACAAGGAAACACTCACACACACATGCACACATACACAGACATACACAGACACACACACACACATGCATACATAGTATACACACACACACACACATCCTCATATGCACAAGCACACACACTCATGCACACACACACACATAGCAGGATATGTTTTTAAAATTAAAGACATTGTACAGGAAAAGAAAACAAAGAGTCAAGTATATGCGCACAGATACCTAAATCAAAGAAAGCCTCTAGCCTAGTCACTCTCTTGATAAAGTGCATTGTAATGACAATGAATAGACGACTTTCGGAAAAAAACTAGGGGAGAGCACTTCGTGAAAATTAGAGTTGCTTACCTCCTCCATTACTCAGTCAAATACCATACCAACAATGGCGTCAAAACTTGAAACCGCAGGATGCGAGTCAGCGACTTGCAAACATTTTTAAAAGAAAAATTAGGGATGGCCAGTGGCCACAAACTGATAAAACTTGCAAAATGTGACGTAAAAATATAAATGACATACATTTTTAGAATGATGCATAGTGTTCTAAGTGCTGTATGTCTGCTCAAGCACACGAGTCGATAGGCTACGAGAGCTGATGGTAGAGTGACTTCCCCTGTCTGACCGATTCAATTAGGCAAGATCACTCCCACACATCATAAAATTACTCCCCTTAATTATTTCCGAACAATTCCTATTCACAAATGACAGGACTAATTCTGACTTGACTGCACATGTCAAAACACACGGGTCGATACAAAGACTCTTTCAATGATTTGTGCACTGATGTGACAAGATCACTTCAGATCACGTTCTTCATATTTCTTGAATCCATCCACCCATCACTCTCATATGCTTTCATTCCCTCTCTCAGACCTGTTTACCCCTATTTTGCAAATGTGTAATTTCTGAAACAAACAAAAAAGTAATTTTGAAAAAACCCACTGTAATCCCACGCGCGGCCGATTCTGTGTGCTTTCCACGTCCTCTGTGGCATTGACATATGTTTTCAGTGCTTCAGCGTCTTACAGTGAGTGTCGATGTCGTATTGACCTGAGTGTGCGATACTAATGTCCTTCGAGCAGTAGACACAGAACACATGCTCATCACCTAGCGCCGAACGCTATATTCCTGGAGTTTTGAGGTAACTTTCCCAGAATTTCTGCGCCACTTTTGGTGTCTTTCCATCAGATTTTGGATCATTTGACCTAGAACTCTCACCACGCAGTCTCTTTGATGCCATCTTGAAACAGAATGAAAAGAAATTGATGCACGTTGTATGCTGGGAACCGGAATGACTTTTCACCGCATTGTTTCAAAAGCATCGCTTGCCGACGCAACTAGTGGTGGGTTTCTTTTTCGTATATTTTTTTCATCGCCGTAATTATCGTAATTTGACTACAGCAAAATTGTAAAGGTAAACAGGCCTGCTCTCTTCCTCTCTCTAAATAAATAATCCTTGAACCTACCTCAAGAGCAGAACCACTCTACACTGTTTTCCACTGAGAAGACTTTCAATAATTTGCACAGATCAACATGAAACGATCATTGCAGTTAACATTACAGTGAAATCCGTTTAGTACGAATTCCAGGGGAGAGGGCCAATTTACTCGCTTGTACCACTTCACGTCAATTGTTTAGTTTAGCCAACTCCCTCCTTGGTAAACCAAAGTCCACACCTCTACCTTCTTCTATCCCTGTGTCTGAACTCCCTCAACGTTTCTCTGATTTCTTTCACAGCAAGATAGCCACCATCCGCCACAATCTTGATTCTCAATCTGCTCCACCATCAACTGACTCTGTCCCTGATCCCTCCTTTTCTGGTAGTATGTGGTCTGAGTTCCGTTCTGTTTCCACTGGTGAGGTTAAGAAGATTTTGACCCGAACTCAGACTAAAACCTGTGAACTAGACCCTCTACCTTCATCTCTCTTCTCCCAGTGTCTTGATGATCTCCTTCCTTACTTTACATCCATCATCAATGAATCTCTATGTTCAGGCCGCTTTCCAACTCATTTCAAATCTGCAGTTGTCAAACCTCTCTTAAAGAAGCCTAGTCTTGATCCTGAAAATCTAAAGAACTATCGGCCTGTCTCTAATCTTTCATTCCTTTCTAAGCTTACGGAAAAGGTGGTTCTTAAACAGCTGTCTGACCATCTTCAGGTAAATGATCTTTTCTATCCAAACCAGTCTGCTTATCGAGCAGGTCACAGTACTGAGACAGCCCTCTTAAAGATAACGAACGACCTGCTCACTGCCTTGGATGAAAACAAGGTTTCTCTTCTCTCTCTCCTTGATCTTTCTGCAGCGTTTGACACTATCGACCACTCCATCCTCATTTCTAGACTTCACACCTCCTTTGGTCTATCTGGGGCTGTTCTTTCCTGGTTTTCTTCCTACCTCTCTGATCGCACACAGAAAGTTGTTGTCAATGGTTCTTCATCTCTTCCAAAAGGTCTTCAGTTCGGTGTGCCCCAAGGTTCAGTCTTAGGCCCTATCCTTTTTGTTCTTTATACCCAACCTCTCTCCGCCATCATCAACCAGCATTCTATTCTACATCATAGCTTTTCTGATGACAATCAACTGTACATTTCTGCCCACCTGAGTCAATTAGATCAAATGATTTCTTCTTCTAAGTTGTGCATCTCTGCTGTTAAAACATGGATGTTTTACAACAAACTGCAACTGAATGCTGATAAGACAGAGATGATTCTTGTAGCCTCTAACCACACAATTAAAACTCAGGTTCTCCCAGGTTCTGTAGACATTGATGGCACTGAGATCAAGCTATCGGCATCCGTCCGCAATCTAGGTGTTACTTTGGACCAAACCCTTTCTTTCAAACAGCATGTTTCCAATGTTTGCAAGGCTTGCTATCTAGAACTTCGAAGAATTAGTTCCATCCGTCGTTTCCTCTCTCAGGATGCCCTGAAGACTCTAGTATGTGCTTTTGTCCTGTCTCGCCTTGACTACTGTAACTCACTTCTTGCTGGCTGTCCATCAATTCTCATCTCTAAGCTCCAACGGGTCCAGAATAATGCTGCTCGTCTCATTTCTCGCTCCCCTAGGTACGATCACATCACTCCGGTTCTTCGTTCCCTACATTGGCTCCCAGTTCAATCACGTATTGACTACAAAATTCTCCTCCTTGCCTTCAAGTCACTGAATGATCAAGCTCCCCAGTATCTCTCTGATCTTCTTCATCTCTATGTCCCAGCTCGCCAACTACGTTCGTCTTCTGATTCTCGTCTCCTTTCCATTCCCTCCATCCGTCTCAAATCTGCTGGCCAACGTTCTTTTTCTTGTCAAGCACCATCTCTGTGGAATTCTCTGCCTTCTCCTCTCCGACACTCCAACTCAGTCTCCTCATTCAAAACCTCTCTTAAAAACCCATCTTTTTCCTGCTGCGCCCTAAATATTTGATCAGTTGTCTATCGTTGTGTGCACGTGAGGGAAGATTGATTTAAGAGGTTTGTGCTGTGTTTTGTGTGCGGTGCGTGTGTGTGTGTGTGTGTGTGTGTGTGTGTGTGTGTGTGTGTGTGTGTGTGTGTGTGTGTGTGAGCATGAATGTGTGCTTGTGTGTATTTTTGGTTTTGTGGGTTGTGTGTGCACGCATGTGTGTGTTTTGTGTGCGTGTCTGTGTGTCTGTCTGCATGCGTACGTTGTGTGTGAGGGTGTTTGTGTATGTGTGTTGGTGTATGTGGTCAGTCCATGCGGCTCAGTTGCTGTGGCTTACCGAATGGGGTATGAACGAGTTGGCGTCAATAATTGTGTGTTTATGTGTGTGTGTGTGTGTGTGTGTGTGTGTGTTTGTGCGTGTGTGCGTGTGTGTGTGTGTGTGCGTGTGCGTGTGCGTGTGTGTATGCGTGTGTGTGTGCGTGTGTGTTAGAGAGAGAGAGAGAATTTGCTTTGCATATGCACTGTTGGTGGTTGGTGTCACTCTTGAATGTTGTTTTTTTGTTATCTGTTGATGAATAATTGATTGTAAAGCGCTTTGGGCTCATCTGAGGTAAAGCGCTATATAAATGTACTGTTATTATTATTATTATTATTTACTCGTTGTAAGCATTGCTCGTTCAAACCATTTTATCGATTTTGGCAACCCTGACGAACCTATCAATCGCTCCTCACATCTACTGTGATGTGTGTGCTGGTAAAGTGTGAAAAAGACAGAAAAACGGAAACAACACACTTACCCAACAAAGCATGGTTGTAAGCCCAGTATCCTGTATCCATAGGGTTTTTAATGCCGATTACAAACACTTTAAAACAGTTTATTAACACACGATAACATCAAAAACATAAAATCCACACACGCGCTTTAAGAGAAAGTTAAAATTTCCCGGAAGTCACAAGATCAGTGCGCAAAGAGTGAATCCAGTGTCGTCTGCTTGCGCTGCAGACACCCAAGTTGTTATATCGGCCAATCAGAATGTCGCTTACATATCGAGGGGTCAGTCAAGATGGCGATGCTGTTTGTCAGTGTGTTCTCGTTCTAGCCAGGTAGTTGTGCAAGAAAGCTTGACTTTGGGATGGCGGTGTGGTTGTAAGTGCGTTCTCGTTCTAACCGTGTAGTTTTTGCATAAAAGCTTGACTTTGGGAGTCAATAAATTGTACGTTATATGCAAGTTGCTCGTTGTAGCGAGCTCGTTGTATGCAGAATTATTTAACAAGGAAAAAGAAGGCTTGTGGTTGGGAATTTTGAAACCACTCGTTAAACACGGGCTCTCGTTTAAACCGTACTCGTACTAAATGGGTTTCCCTGTATGTACATTTCTTACATAATCCACCATCTATCCCATTCCCTCTATCCCTTCCTCTCTATCTCTCTCTTGAAAAAAACCCCAATCACTAACATACCTGGCCAGCTACATTACATACGATACGATTTCAGTGCGATGCGATAGTGACGATGTGAGTCATGATTCATGTGAAATACTTGTCTAAAAATAATTCTGTTATTGTCGTACATAGTGTAGCAGACCCTTTAGTGCAAGACCACTCTAGAATGAGGACACTTTCAATGATAGGTGCATCTACATGAAACAATCATTTCAGGTGACATTTTGTGCGTTTCTTAAAATCCACCCACAATCCAACCAATCTCTCTCTCTCTCTCTCTCCCCCCCTACCTCTCTGATTTCAATCCATCTCTTCCTGCCTCCCTCCCTCTCCCTCTCTTTCTCCTCTCTTCCCCTCCCTCCCTCCCTCTCGCACTTTCAATCCATCTCTTCCTGCCTCCCTCTCTCTCTCTCTCTTCCCCTCCCTCCCTCCTCTCACACTTTCAATCCATCTCTTCTTGCCTCCCTCTCCCTCTCTTTCTCTCTCTTCTCCCTCCCTCCCTCCCTCTCGCACTTTCAATCCATCTCTTCCTGCCTCCCTCTCTCTCTCTCTCTTCCCCTCCCTCCCTCCCTCTCACACTTTCAATCCATCTCTTCTTGCCTCCCTCTCTTTCTCTCTCTCCCCCTCCCTCCCTCCCTCTCGCACTTTCAATCCATCTCTTCTTGCCTCCCTCTCTCTCTCTCTCTCTCCCCCTCCCTCTTGCATTTTCAATCCACCTCTTCCTGTCTTCCTCTCTCTCTCCCTCCCTCCCTCTCACACTTTCAATACATCTCTTCTTGCCTCCCTCTCTCTCTCTCTCCCTCTCTTTCCCCCTCCCTCTCACACTTTCAATCTATCTCTTCCTGCCTCCCTCTCTCTCTCTCCCCATCCCTCCCTTACTCTCGCACTTTCAATCCATCTCTTCCTGCCTCCCCTCTCACTCTCTCTCTCTCCCTCCCTCCCTCACTCTCGCTTTCAATCCATCTCTTCTTGCCTCCCTCCCCTTTCTCTCTCTCCCCCTCCCTTGCTCCCTCTCGCACTTTCAATCCATCTCTTCCTGCCTCCCTCTCTCTCTCTCTATCCATCTCTTCTTGCCTCCCTATCTCTCTCTCTCTCCCCCCCTCCCTCTCGCATTTCAATCCATCTCTTCCTGCCTCCCTCTCTCTCTCTCTATCCATCTCTTCTTGCCTCCCTCTCTCTCTCTCTCTCCCCCTCCCTCTCGCATTTCAATCCATCTCTTCCTGCCTCCCTCTCTCTCTCTCTCTCTCCCCCTCCCTCCCTCCATCTTGCACTTTCAATCCATCTCTTCCTGCCTCCCTCTCTCTGTCTCTCTCTCCCCCCATCCATCCCTCCATCTTGCACTTTCAATCCATCTCTTCCTGCCTCCCTCTCTCTCAGTCTCTCTCTCTCCCTCCCTCCCTCCATCTTGCACTTTCAATCCATCTCTTCCTGCCTCCCTCTCTCTCAGTCTCTCTCTCCCCCACCCTCCCTCCCTCTCGCACTTTCAATCCATCTCGTCCTGCCTCCCTCTCTCCATCTCTCTCTAACAAAAACAGCAACGGTACTTGAACCTACCTCAACGCGAAACCACTCAACAACGCTTTCCACCGAGGAGGTTGATGGATTCGGGAGGCCGCTGGCTTTCGTCTTGCTCAGAATATCACGGATCTTTCGCGATGCGTCCGGCACATTCCGGTGAAGTCCGCTCACCAGTATTCTCCCTTTTTCTGCTGTTGTTACGATCTCCACATCCTCCTCTTTCTTCAGCTGTTCAATTTCACCAATCTGTGAAGAATCAAGCTTTTTTTTTTAATTACATAAAGACAATTAAAAAAAAGTAATGCTAAAGAAAGAAAAAAAGAATAATAAAAAAATTACCAGCCATAAAGCTACCTTATCTAAAAAAAATTTAATCATATAGTAAAAAGCCAAGTGTCCGTGTGTGTGTGTGTGTGTGTGTGTGTGTGTCTGTCTGTCTGAAACACAAAACGGGCCTTATAACTCCGCCGTTTTTTGACCGAATCGCTTCAAATTTGCTGTGAGCCCTAACGGGCCGATGGCAACGGCAACCGGGGCGGCCGTGTCATTTGCGCGGTTTCGCAAATGCGCGAAACACGTATCCGCCGGACTCTCAGTGCCCGTATCTCTGGCATTTCTGGACCGATTGCCAAATTTGGCAGGTAGATGACCGGTGATGGTGACTATCAGTGTGCCAAACCGGAAGCGAATCGGTTCAGAAACGCGCGCGCTATACGCCGCTTCACCTTTTCATGAATAACTCCGCCGTTTCTTAACCGAATCACCTCAAATTTGCTGTCAGTCTTGCTATGGCCCGGGCAAAGCCTGGCAGCAACTGTGAAGAGAATCGGGTGAGAGCATCACTCTCAGAGCAGCACCAACGGGAAACGGGGCCTTATAACTCCGCCGTTTCTTAACTGAATCGCTTCAAATTTGCTGTACTCAGCGTTACCAGTACTTGACGTTACCCTTACTAGGCGTTACCAGTACGGTGCATTGCCAGTACTAGGCGTTGCGCTAGTAGTTTTAATTTTTGTGGTTTGTTTTTGTTTCTGTGCGTGTGTGACATGGATGACAACCCGAAACGCATGTAGTTACAGCTATCATTTCAAATCACTCTCAAATAAATATTCTCATATTATTTAACATAAACATAAAGCCACACAAAAAAAAGTTGCATAGCAAAGGAGAAAAAAAACTATCACAACATATGAGTCACCAAGTTCACGAAATATATAACAAACTGAAAACAAAATCTTACCTCAACAGGGTTTAACACTTGCACAAAATCGTCAACGATTTCGTCCACCACAAAGTCGCCCTTTGCAAGATCGTCCAGCTCTGCAAGGATCTTGGAGACGTCAGGCTGGTGCTCGGAGTAGATGTAAAGCGTGGCTTCCTTCGGTTTCTCACCCACCATTTTCACAGATGGCGTAGAGGATGTCCTCTCCAATTCCTCTTCTGTCAAGCTCTTCTTCATCTCCGTAGAGCTGAGCTCTGAAAACGAGTTTGGGCCAAATAGCTGCGGTACAGCAGAACCTCCCTATTAAGACCTTCCCTATTAAGACTCCCTCTAAGTTGTGACCCCAAAAATGTTCAGATTCCCCGGTTCTGTTCAGTAGTTCACGAGATACAGCTGAACTTTTATACAAACTTCCTTGCACCATGGTACACCACCACACAAAATTTGAAGCGATTCTGTTCACTAGTTCACGAAATAAAGCTGGGGGGAAATTACATAGCCCAAAGAAGGAAATTTCGGTTTTCAAGGTCAAACTTCAAGGTCAAGGTCAGCACAGTGTTGATTAACAAAAGGAAGCTTCCTTTTCAAGCTGTCTACCCCTCTGCCAATTTTAATCAAAGTCCAAACAGTAGTTTTTAAGATAATCGATACACAGACACACACACAAACCAATCGCAAAACCCCGGCCTCTGGCTGGGTAAAAACGGTCACACACGTATTGCTCTCATCCCTAGCTGGTGCATTTGTGCCATAGTGTTCAAGTGCTTCAGCTGTTGGGATGATCCCTGGAGTCTTTTAGCCAGGGTACGTCAACAACAACAAACAACATATCTGGACTACTGAGTGTCCCCCTTCTCGGCTGATTGTTCAAGGTCTTAACCCGGCCCTTTACTGCCGACCATTTTTGTGTTCAAGGAATTCCTGTGTGCCGGGCAAAAAAAGCTCAATTTCACCCTCCAATGCTAAAATTGTTATAACTCCTACAATATTTAGTTTTGAAGCTGCAAACTTCACTGCATTACTGTCGATAGATTATACTGCATATACAAAACAATACAGACAAAACAATACAGACAAAATAAACAAGACAAAAAATGCAAACAAACAAACAGACAAAACCAAACATGCAGGTGAATAAACACTAGATCTAAAACTGACTGACTTTTCCATCTTGTTGCTTATTTCTTCAACATTACAGGGTAATCCAGATATAATCCACTAGGTAATCCAGAATACACACTTCAGTGACTGCATCATTTAGCACTTCATCCAACACTTCTAGTGCAGTATATCGTCTAAAACATCCACGTTGTCGAGTACTGCCGCTAGTTGACGCCATCTTGTTTTTTTCAAGAACAAAAATCTCTATCAAATTCCAGTCAAATTCGCCAAATAAAGGCCAAGGTAGACCAAGGTAGATGAGTCCGTAACTTAAACCCTTTTACTGTGTTCTGGGTCATTTTCTGCAGTTATTTCCCTTACACTGTAGCTGAAATATGGTGATAAACAATGCACGTAGTACCTATGTTTACAGGCACACAACAATCCTACCAACAAGATCTACGGGACAAGCAGGCAAGGGGTTAACAGGGAGGTTCCGCTGTACTTCATTTAAAAGAAATAAAAAAACTAAAAAAGCAGACATTTTAAACCGAAGGGCGCCTTCCAGATCTGTCTATCCATGCATGCTCAGCTAAGTTTCCAGAAAAATGGGTTTACGGTTTTGGGGGCATTTCAAAACTGCATAACGTTTTTGATTATTGGGATGTTGTTTTTTATTGTGCCTGCATGAAAATCTCCAAATGTGACATTTCGGCCGGTGGCCACTTCAGTAAGGCATGCCTCGAAATACAATAAAAACATGGCGGAATGTAGAAAACATGAGACAAAAGACAGCCATCCAACCATCTCTCCACCCATCCTACCATCTGTCTGTCCATCCGTTGATCCATCCAATCCAATCCCTCCAGCTATCCAATCCCATCCATGCATCAATTCATTTAGTATTTCTCCGTGACAATGAAAATGTGACAATACTATTAATGTGTATAAGATTAGGGATAAAATTAAAGACTCCCCCCCCCCCCGCCCCCCATGTCATGTGTCACATTCCCTCTTATGTTAGGAAGATTTCTTACCAGCTATAAGAGGGAAAACACATGAAAACTGTGATTTTGACACGTGATGTGGTGGGTCTTTAAGATCTTTGGTTGATTTCTAGTCATAAAAGGCAATTTCGATGGCTTGGAGTCAAAACAGACTAACTCGAAAAGGCCTGTTTCGAGAAAAACACTTCTAAAGTTTTGAACAGTTCCTGTAAAAAATCTAAGCTTTCAAATTATATGAATTTTGGAGTGGTGGTGTATTGGGGTCTCAAAGATATTATTGCAAATTTGGGAGTTATTTAGAATACAAACAATGGAGTATTTGACATTTTTGTTAGATAGTCCATTTTGACACGAAATTGGTCACATTTGGTAGCCTCAACATTTTGGGTCAAACTGGACCAACTAAAACTTGGGCCCTTTTGACTCAAATTGTTTTGCTATCGCAAGGTCTATATTTTTGGGTAAAAACGGGATAACTTTCAGATAAATGGGTTTGATTCAAAAAAAAATTATGAGTATATAGATATAAAATACAGTCAAAAGAGACCATGATGTGAAGTTAGATCACTAATATTTCCCTTACTGTTTTCAATCTGATTCACGCACATACGGAGTCAGTAAGAAGCAAGGCACACATCTCAACTCTCACTGTGTAAGCTGTGGTTGTTTGGTCACATTCATACATTTGATATTGTGCTGAAATGCAGTGCCTGCATTTGTGGGTGTACAAGCCATTGTGTGCGTGTGTCTGTCTGTGGCGGGGGGGGGGGGGGTTACATGTTTTTATATGAGTTTGTGTAGACAGGTTGTAATCATGTTGTGCATGTGTGCGTGTGTGTGCACACGCATACTGTCTGAATGTTTTAATAGAACTTCCAGTTATAAGGAATTATTTTTGTTACAATGCCTCTCTATAATTGTATTTCCAAATTGATTTAGATGGGGTTGGTGTAAGTTATTTCCAGTTGTCGCCTTGAATCCCTCCATCCCCTCTGCTTTCACATTCATCCTCCAAAGTATAACACAGAGACTCCCAGTTTTGTGAATTAAAAAATATGGCCAATTAAAAAAACACAAAAAACAATACAATTCTTGGTCAGACACACCTACAACCACACACACACATATCACATGCACATACACACACACCACACACATAATCTGCACACATACAACCATTTATCAACCCATCCATCTAACTTATACATATATTGCTTGTTGTGTTGGAATTAAATGTTTTATTATATATATATATATATATATATATATATATATAATATTAATTGAAAAAATCAAAACAACAACAAAACTTGGACGAGACGTTTCGCTTTACAGCTTTATCGATCTACATTCTAAGTTACAAGCATATATATATATATATAGTTTGCTTTGATAAAGCTTTTCTGTGTCCAATGTCTTTATTTGTGAACCTCAGAAAAAACAAAACCAGTTAATGTTAACTTTGAGTAATGTTCGTGTTCAAAAAATAAAATTAAAAATTTTTAAAATTATTAAAAAATTAAGTTATATAAATTGTGCTGATTTACTTTTTCTCCCAATGGGGGAGGGACAGTGCCTTATGCAAAGACAGCTGTTTCGATCTGAGAAGATCTCATCAGTTTGCATGATCGGCCTGCAATTTGACTGTCCAGTGGATGGCCAACCTGAGCAAAAAAGACATTCTACAAGAGAATGATGTCCTCTCTGCATCAAATCGAAAATCCATAGTTTGCTTTGATAAAACTTTTCTGTGTCCAGTGTCTTTATTTGTGAACCTCAGAAACAAAACCAGTTAACGTTAACTTTGAGTAATGTTCCGTGTTCAAAAAATTAAAAAAAAAAATTAAAAAATTAAAAATTATATAAATTGTGCTGATTTACTTTTTTTCCCAATGGGGGAGGGACAGTGCCTTATGCAAAGACAGCTGTTTCGACCTAAGAGAAGGTCTCATCAGTTTGCATGATCGGCCTTGCATATATATATAAGAGTCTCATCAGCAGTGTAACCACCGATTGCCATGTGCTGCCACATCCTTTCTAACTCTGGTTCAGGTTCTTTTTTTGTCTCTGCAATTACATGAAGCATTGACCATCATTTAGAATCTGCGTACATACTAAGTAGGGGTAGGTAGTTTAGGTCTAGATATGGGCCTCACAGCCCTTTATACGCCAGAGACGGTATTCATGTCGAGATAGCATGAGACTTAGCATCATGCTAACTTAGAAGCTCTTCCAAAAGTCCTATTAAATCCTATAGGACATTGGAAGAGCTTCTAAGTTAGCATCATGCTAAGTCTCGTGCTATCTCGACATGAATACCGTCCCTGAATTTTAACCTTTCACTTAAATCTTATTTTATCACTTTCACCTTAGCCACGAGTAGGAAAGGGGCAAAAGAATATGTTTGCTAGTTTCCGACTCGCTCAGACATCGTCGGCAACTTGTAGGATCGTTGGAATTAGGTCAAGCCACCCCAACTTTTCCACATCAAAACTCCGAACCCGATTTTCGCTTCGTGCCACAGCGGTCAGTCTGTTTGCTTTGGTTTTCCTGGTTGTCAGTCTTGTTTCTGACCATCCAGGGTTTTCCTTTCTAAAGCAGACACATGTCCGGTCATTCCAAAATGATCTTTGTTTACATCTGAATGCTTGTTCACGAGAGCGAAGCGCTTCAGGTTTTAGGTCTGATTTCTTCGTTGACCAAATCTGAACGGTACAGGGCTCCCAATCATCCCGCAAAACAAGGGGTCCCAGGGACTCCTTCGCTTACAGTATACAGGGTCCTAGAGGCGGGATAGAGGGTCCCAATGGCATAGCGAATGCTAAAAAGAATGTTTCTAGTGCATCCCTGGGACCCCCTGCACATTCTTTTAGAGGGTCCTGTAGAATTTTAGTGCTTCATACACCCTCAAATGGGGGTCCCTGGGAGCCCTGACGGTAAATAGAACATTTTTGCAAGTTTGACAGAGGAAAAAGCAGCAGCATCAATCCGTTCTTTTAGATATGTGAATGGCATCATCTCAAAAACATAAGTTTACTGCATTAATATGCAAGTGTGTATGTTAACCAGTTTGAGAATCGCCAAATAGAGACTTGTAGATATAAGAATACGGCAAGATCGGTCCTTTACGCGGATTTGTTTTTTTTCCCGCGGAAGTTTCGAAAAAATTTCCGCGAAACGCAGAATTCTTTCATGCCTGGGTAAAGAAGCTGCCTCCCTCACCTCAGACTTCACACCCTCTCTCTCTCTCTCTCTCTCTCTCTCACACACACACACACACACACACACACACACACACACACACACACACACACACACACACACTCACACATACACACACCTCTCCCTATGGGTCTCAGTCGTGGGACAAAAGCATCACCTTATAGTCTGCAAAATACGGTACATGTACACATTACTATTACACCGCCTTGGCATAAGGCTGTGTCAGACCAATTGACATACGTTAGAACACCAAGGCTACATCAAAATGTTGTTGTGTTCTGCATAGTTATTTTGGGGATTGTCTTTAGCCATGGCAAACTCCTAGCATAACATCACCTAAGTCTAAAATCCTCCGAAGTTAGATTGTGGCTGCCCACGTGGCGGGGGTAATCAAAAACGGTCACACACGTAATGTTCTCATCCCTAGTTGGTGCGTTTGTACCATAGTGTTCAAATGCTTCGGCTGCTGGGATGATCCCTGGAGTCTTTAAGCCAGGGAACGACAACTACAACAACAACAATTACTATGACTTTCTTACCCTCTTCCGGTAAAGAAGCTGCCTCCCTCGCCTCAGACTTCACGCCCTCGGCGTCCCAAAATTCCTTTCTGACAGCCTGGGCAAACATTTCCGTGGTGGAGGCGTCATGATGGCTCAACAACACTGCGGTGATCGTACTCTCCGGGTGAAGGTCCACGAAATCCCTGACTGCCTTCAACGTGATCCTCGTCTCCTCCTCCGTTGGAAAACCTGGGAGAAGGAAGGCGGCAGAGTTGTTAAGATGTTCGCCTGTCGATTTCAGTGCACGACTGTAAATAACCCGGGTTCGAATCCCAGCCTCCGCCCTTTCTTTCTAGTTGCGACAGGAAAATCCAACTGAACGCCGAGTCCTTCGGATGGGGAATAGTAGCTAGTCTGACCCGTGGCGCTTTACAGCATGTAGAAATCCCACGGCAATTAAACAGTTGGTAAATGCAGGGGAGAAAATCCAAGCTGCTTGGTATGACCAAATTGATAGCTAGGTTTTCCCAAGTCTATCTGCACCCCCTCCTCAACCTGCCCCGCTCCCCCTCCCTCCCTAAAAAAAAAAGGGGCAACACGCTCTCCGGGGGAGAGCAGCCCGAATTTTACAGAGATATGCCTCTGTGACTCAGACTAGAATATACTAAATACCAAACCTTTTAAATCTGCGCTGAAAGCGTGTACGGCGACGGAAGAGTAGCCGTCATCGGAAGCAGCCGTCAAACATTTGATCATGATGTCATAGAGGGACGCTTGCTCCTTGCTTGGAGGTCCGTGATGCGAGGGTTTTACGGCGTGCAGAATGGCTTTGCAGGGCAGTTTGCCTGGACCCGTCTTCAACACTGTTCCAGGTTCCAGGGAGACGTCCTTGTTTGCCAGAGTTTGGAACAACTCTTCGCGTATGGTGGGGCCTCCTGTGTGAAAGGAGGGTGGGGCAGAAGATGTTAAAAAATGTTTGCATGTGTGTGTGTGTGTGTGTGTGTGTGAGTGTGTGTGTGTGTACATGCGTGTGTGTGTGTGTGCGTGCGTGTGTGTGTGTGTGTGTGTTGTGTGTGTGCATGCATGCGCATGTGAGTGCATGTGCGAGGCTGTTTACCAAAACAAATGATCCATAATGTTATGCGTTTCCATAGCAGGGAATCTTGTTCAGAATATCCCTAGAAGAGAAGCAAATATGTGTGTTGTTTTTTTATTATTAAACTTGAACGATTGCTAAGGGCCAGCCACACACATAAGAATCGTATCTGAGTGCTATGCAATTTTCGAGGTGATTCATGAATCGCTTGAAATACTTCTGTCTAAAAATAATTCTGTTATTTTGGCTCACTATACTCAAGTAGACCCAATACAGGAATTTCACGTGATTTATGACTCACATCGTCAAAATTGCATCATATTCAGATATGATTCGTACGTGTGTGGATGGCCCTTTACCCACACTTTTAACAAAGTATAAATCTTCATATCCCATATTGCTTAAGAGTAGTTTGAAGCAAAGATGATGTCTTAAAATGTATGTCTGAAAATACCCACTCAAAATTCTCTTGATTTGCCCAAGCCATATGGTCATTATGGGTAAAGTAGGCATGTGTCCAGTTTTCGGTTTTCATTGGTCTCCCATCTGCATTCAGCTGACATGTTCCAATTTTGGAGGATCTCAAAGGAAAATAATTTTCCGAAGACTTTTTTTTTGGGGGGGGAGAGGGGGCAGGAAGGGTCAATACAGAAAAATCATAGTACTTTAGTAGATGACAGAAAGCAAAGTCAGAGTCAAAGAGAGTGACAAATTAGAGAAGTTGGCATAGAAAGAAGATGGGGGAAACTATTTGTGCAAATAACCGCCCCCACCTCCCACGGGAATTTTTCAATCAAACAAATCAAGAAAAGAACGAAGCAGGTGCTTAGTCCAGGTGCCTACCCCCTGTTGCGGTTTCCAGGGACAAATTGCTTCTTTTTTTAAAAACGAGACACACACGTATTTCCAGGGACAAACATCGCAATGTCATGCAGTAAAAGAAATATATTCCGTGATCTAGCAAACATTTCTGCAACTGAGGATTTTTTTGTAGCCTTCTTATGTGGGTTTGTGTGCGTGTGTGCGTGTGCCATTGTGCTTCGATATTCCAGATCCATTGGTTTTCAGCAACCTACGTGAAGCATGTATGTTGAGAACATTATCTATAAAAAAAAAATGAAATATTAATATATAAAGTTATAAATTATTATTTCTTTATTTACTTCTATTTATCTATCTATGATTTGTTCCTTTTTTTTTTCTGTGTCTTGGCGCTGCATGGCGACCGTTTTTTTCTTATAGGGCAAATATCTTCAACCTGATGAAGTTGGCTGATTAACTGGAAGAAGAAAAAGAAAAAGAACAGTGTCTGTTGTCAGTGTTGTGTGAACAGTAAGGTCAGCTAACAAGACAAGAGATAGCTCAGACAGTGGACGCACTGGTTTCCAGGGACACCAGGCAGAAAAGTAGGGACACGGTGCCCCTTTTTGACAGTTTCCCGGGACAGGGTACCCCTTAGGGGGATGGTAGGCAGCCCTGATAGTCAGACAGTGGACGCATGGTTTGCAAACAAAATGAAAAAACAACAACTGAAGGGCCAGGGTCCAGGGGTAGAATGTCCCCCTGCAGCTGAAACAAAAATTGATTTATGAAGGTATTTTACTATACTTCTTAACTTGCTTTTTCCATAATTTATACAAATGCTTATTTTAAAGTGTTTGAAAAATACACTAGACACACAAAGATCTTGTTTGACAAATCTTTAAAAACAAAAAGGGGGAACTTCCTTTTCTGGTATAATTCAAAAACAGGAAATCCTGGTATACCAGGAAAACTTGCACCCATGTTAAGGTCTACATCAACAACAACAACAAAACACCAGCCTCACATCACCTTTTTCCTCAAGCAGAGTTGACAGGCCACCGACATAAGGATTCTGCTTGTTAACAGGTACAACAATGACATCAGCCAGCACATCAGTGATGTCATCTTGGATGACAGTGAAGGTGACGCCGTTTGAGAGTCTGACACTTGCGACCGTCGTCTGCACACTTTCTTCTCCCTCCGGCAGAACCGGGGTGATCTCCTCACGCCTGCTTTCCACCAGTGACCACATCTCACGCCTGCTTTCCACCACCTGTGACCACATGTAAACCGGATCATGTAGCTCACTGACTGTCAGTGCAGTTTCAAATCTGGATTTTTGCTAATAATAATAATTATGGATATTTATATAGCGCTCTACTCCCTTTGCGGGGAGCTTCAGAGCGCTGTACATTTTCATTAAAATGAACACCAAACTATATTAAAATAAGCCCTTCACACATAAGACAAAACACAAAAATCAACAAAGCATTGTACATACCAGTAGGTACTATCAATATATGAATAGGCAAAAACAATAGGTGTCAAGATCAAAAAGACAAAACACAAAAATCAACAAAGCATTGCACATACCAGTAGGTACTATCAATATATGAATAGGCAGAAACAATAGGTGTCAAGATCAAAAAGACAAAACACAAAAATAAACAAAGCACTGCACATAAATACTATCTATATCTATGAATAGGCAGAAACAATAGGTGTCAAGAACAAAACACATTATTCTGAGACAGGAGTTTTGATTTGATAACTGATTTACACTCTTTGTAGTTTGATGTTCGTCCGTCCCGAGGGATGAAGACCATCCGTCAACAGTTCCAATGTCAAAGGGTTCAGGATGTGGGGTGGGTACGAAGATGACTGCTTTGTGGTTTAGACACACTGGAACAGCTTAGTTCTTTTTGACAATTTTTTGCATTTATGAATTGGACTGTAGAGGGGAAGTAATGTTTTTTAATCTTGATGATTTTCTGCTCCTTTTGTTGCCTGGTTTTCGCTCCTTTTGATTTACGCATTGGACTGTAGAGGGGACGGGAAGTGTGGGTTTTTTTTATCTTGTAGATTGTTTTGCTCCTTTCGTTGCCTGCTTCAAATTCAAATTGTTGCCTGCTTTTTGCTCCTCTTGCTATATTTGCTGTTTGCTGTATTCTTGTTTGTCTATGTTGTATTTTGTATGTAGAATGTCTACGTCTTGTAAACTTTAAATGCTTGTAAATGAGGTAGAAGGGTATTTTTGTTTTTGCAAAATTTGTCTATTATAATTAGTCATGTAATTGGTATGTCGATGGCAGTATGATTTTATTTCAAGTTGCAGTATTGTATTCAAACTTGATTGAGAATGTGAATGTGGTCTCTATGTTTCTTCTTAGAATGTTCATATTGTAACTATTTTACTCTTGTATAATTAATTGTGTGTGAGTGTGTGTGTGCGCGCATGTGTGTGTGTGTGTGTGTGCGCGCGCGCGCGTGCGTGCGCGTGTGTGTGTGTGTGTGTGTGTGTGTGTGTGTGTGTGTGTGTGTAAGGAAGTAAGAGAACGTTGCGTGCAAGCATCGTGCTTATTTTACTTTCTAATGATTAATTATTTGTTTGCCTTTAATGTTCTTGTTATCAATGTAAAGCGCACTGAGCTCATGTGAGAAAGAGCGCTATATAAATTCCCATTATTATTATTATTATGTTGATAAAAGTGCATTCGTCAAAATATCCAGTAGCTTTGTTTTGTCTCTTGTGAATAAAATAATGTCACTTTACACTTGTCATGTAGTTGCTTGTTTGTTGTATGTTCCAGTGACTTTGCAGTCTGCTTCAGTTTTGTTTTTGCTTTTAAATGTTTGCAAAATTGAATACACGTATACCACTGTTTGCTCTTTGTTTTCCTCCTGTTTTCTATTAACA
The DNA here is from genome assembly GCA_017654935.2 of Phymorhynchus buccinoides. Taxonomy (NCBI): domain Eukaryota; kingdom Metazoa; phylum Mollusca; class Gastropoda; order Neogastropoda; family Raphitomidae; genus Phymorhynchus; species Phymorhynchus buccinoides. The sequence goes on along the minus strand of CM065701.1, from coordinate 16,522,017 downwards.
GGTACTTTTTTTGTATAACATTTTAATTCAATTTCAGTCCACACTGCTCTTAGCTACCTGCTCTGAATAAGAAACGACCATGATAGAAGCCAACAACAAACAAGATAGCAAAACCAGACAAACAAACTCCCAGTTCAACGCAAAGAACAAAACAAAACTTAACTGGAAATATCCTACATGACTTGTGTGAAGGGACGGCACAGGTTTCCTCCTTGGGTTATTGAAAGTAATTTGTAATGCACAGAGGATGGGGGGTGGAGGTGGGGGGTGGGGGTGAGCATTTTCTTTACTGTTTCTCTTTTTAACCCTTTCACCGCCAAAGTCACATTTTAGCACCACATTGATTTGACACCTCTATGTCACTAAAAGGCATCAAATTGGGGTCTATTATCCAAAGACACTATTGTCTTAGTTTTGGGAAGTAAGGGTAGACCTTATTTTACATATGTCACGGAAGAATCCCCAGTAATACTGCAGATAGATTTTATTCTCTACCCAGGTAAACTTAATGGACATTTTGGGCTGCAATATGGTTGGCGGTGAAAGGGTTAATGCAGATCATATTAGTTGAAAATAATCCCTGCTATGTACAATATTAGAACCATCACAATCTCTGCTATGTACAATATTAAAACCATCAAAATCCCTGCTTCCTGCTATGTACAATATTAAAACCATCACTCGGTTGAATGCCTCCTGACGACCTAACATAGATTCGCTCCCCTTGGACTGCTGGTCTCGGATTCTGCGACCTGAACAAGCCGGGGTGTGGCTGCGAATTGGGAATCGGAATGAGCGGTGTGGGAGCAACGCCACTGTACGGCCCAGAAGATGACACAGCAAAAAAAAAAAAAAAATTAATTAAAACCATCAAACAAAATAGACAGAGGAATACTCACCTTAACATCAGCGTTTTCCGGCGTCAATGCCAGCACACAATGATTGATCTGTCCCAGCAATTTCAGGCCTCTGGGGCCAGCTCCAGACCTGAGGAATTTCAAGGCTGCGGCGCTTGTCACCTTCTCTTCGCGGCAAACTATCTCTGCATTCCACGCTTCAAACGTCTCCCGCAGTTCTGTCAGCCCCTGGGTCGTCCCCTTGACCAGCATCTCTGTTCCGGTTTCCTCCGACAGTCTGATCTCCACTTTGTGAGCTTTGAGACGTTTCCGCACGCTGTCGAGCCTCTCGCACCATTCCTGCTGAATGAACAGGTGGCGGCTTGGCGAGAAGCGCACCACTCGTGAATAAATGATGTTGTCCTGCAGGAATGTTTTAATCTGCTTCTTGGCATCATGTGTGACATTTTCAGGACAAGTGATGTACAATCGGAATTTGAGGTACTTACTGACTATTTTCTGGTCCATGGGATCTGGTATTGACAGCCGCACATCTGGATTGGCTGTTGAAAAATCCTGTATGAACTTCTTTCCCTCCTTGTCATGAAGTAATTCTAGCATGTCTGAAGTCAGTTCAACAAAAGTTTCTGACAAAGATGTCATGAAGATGGAGGCTGCTGCCTTCAGGGATTCATTGCTTAGAGCGCTGACTACCACTTGATTGTCACCATCCCACTCCCAAACAGCTGCTATCTTCTCTTTTCGGAACTTCTCGGTAATGCAAATTTCTGCTCCGGGATTGTCGTTCAATGAAAATCTTTGCCTGGAAGACAATGTTGTCATTTTTTTAGAACAAACAGAAAAAATGATTTTATACATTTCAACCTGCGCTTCTTTGACGTCTTTGAAGTCACCAGCAAAACTGATGCACTTCTTGTCCAATTGGATAGTCACCTTCAGACCTTCATGACCTTCTTCTGCTTTCAGGGGGAAGCCCATCGCCAACAGCAAACGCAGCTGGTAAGACTTCAGTACAGTGACTGTTTCCCTCACTTCCTGATGTTTTGCCTCTGCCGCTTCTTTCAAAGTTTTGATGAATGCTGTCACTATGTCAAAGAGATCCCCCGCTGCTTTCTTCTCCCCGACAACCACGAAAGACTTCTCCTTTGGTAGGGCCAACAACATGACCTTTTCCGATCCACTGAAATCTTTCGTGATGTTCGCTGCTTTTTCCCACCTTTCCCGTCTGATGTCGCACCTGAGGACGTCCAAAGTGCTGACAAAATTCAATACAGTCTGGCGAATCACCCTAACCCACATGACGTTCTGGCCTTCTGAAGGACTCAGGGTGCATTGTACCTCCAAGTTGTCCCCCCTGAACATTCCTTTGGCATTGTTCCTGGACAGAAGCTGCAGGAAGCCAGACTTTTCTGTCTTCAGGTATTCCACTTTGTAGTGATCTATAGAGTCTATGGTGACAGATCTGGTCCAGGCAGATTTGGGGGAATCCTTGCGGCCACCAGGCAGACCCAAGCACTCTATGTAACGCTTCACGCTCAAATTATTGCCTTCCAGTGTGTGGGATTTGCCGAGTACTCTATCAAGAGCTGCAACAATGAAGAGTGAGATCGAAATGACATCCAAAATGAGTAAACAATACACAAAAACAAACAAACAAAATGCTTATGTGTCTTGATAGATAGGTATGTACATGTTATGTATGTACAGTATTTTCATAATGTGCATGTGCAAGTGTGTGTGTGTGTGTGTGTGTGTGTGTGTGTGTGTGTGTGTGTGTAAGTGTGCGTGAGAGCACACATGGTTATGTTCATACATTTATTTGTGTATAAGTGCGTTTTTGCATAAATGTACATAAGAAGTTTCAATCTCATTTCTCTACATATTGCTTTCTTGATGTCTGCAGTGATACATAATACCGTATTTTTTGGACTATAAGGTGCACCTTTGAATAAGGCGCACCCCCCCCAAATTGTACCCAAATTTCAGATTTTGTTACTATATTTTCTTACTATTTCATCAGTCACATTATAAGGCGCAGGGGTCTGAGTCTTGGATAAAAGTATCGCCTTATAGTCCGAAAAATACGGCAATTGTTTTTAATCCATCTACCTTAATCCCTTCACTGCCACGGTCATTTTGAATTCATACAGGGGGTGCTTAATGAAATTAATAAAAAATCTATCATAAAATAACTTAAATATGCCTAAACTGTGCTTCTTTTAAATATAAACGGACAAGCTAGCCATTCAAACGGATTAAAGATCTGAATTCAATGGTACATCCCTGTATGGAGGCATTCAGTGAGGCATTCGTACAAGAAAGAATGACGGGAATATCCATCATGGGGCAGACAAGGGGATAAACCAATCTACTCTTGTAAATCCAGAGGGTTTTTAAAAAAGTATATCTTTTCTAACTACACACAAAGCATGGTTTGGAAGGAAAAAACCCTGAAAATGCATGCATGAAGGTTCTTACCACTTGGGTCTTCAAAGTAAACCAAGCATCTCCCTTCACCAGGGGTCATGTCCACTCTGTCCACTTGACCACCGCCGGACCTTCGGCTATCAAAGTAAAGCGCAATAATGTCTTCAGTGGTGCTGGGGTTCAAATTCTCCACCAGCAGACAGTTGGAAATGGGGACCTTGTGCGCAGTCAGTCTTCGTCCCTCTAACATTTTCTTCCCAATGCGTTGTGCAATTTTATTCAGGTCTAAAAAGAAACACACACACACACACACAGATGAAAAGCCATACATTCAATTCAGCATAATTGCATGGGGTCATGAGGCAATTGATGAAATAAACAAAGAAACAAGTCAAATTTTGGTTTAATGTGTTGGATGCTGGTATGTTATACAAAAATAGAAGTAAATACATCAGAAACAGATTTTGTTTCTAGGGTAGATGATTAGTTTAGAATTTCCTACACACACACAAAAACAAAATGCTGAACAACTTTGGTAAATGTTTCTAATACACCATGACAAATCTTGTGATTTAATTGTACTATACCTGGTTCCCCTTCAAAGGTGACCAGCGCAGTCCCCGTTTCATCTCCGCACAGGAACTCCTGAACCTTACAGCTGGTCAGCTCCTTCAGGTAGTCATCGAAAGTGCTGCGGCGCAGGATTTCTGGCAGATTCTTCAGCAGCAGTTTGTTTGGGTAGGTTGGACTAATTCCTTGCTCACCTGATCCAGAAAAGAAAAATTCAACATTTTAACCCTTTCACCTCCTTACATTTTTCAGCCAAACAAATCCATTAATCTTACCTGGGTAGACAAAACAATCTGTCTGTAATATTGTGGATTCCTCTGTGACATTTTTTAAAGTAAGGCCTATCCTTACCTCCCAAAATGAAGAGAACAGGGTCTTCGGATAACAGAGACTGATTTGATGTTTTTTAGTGACATGGGTGTTAAATCATTGTGGTGCAAAAATGCGACGTTGGCGGTGAAAGGGTTAACATTTTGATAGACTAAAAACTGTTTCCTTTGTTAAGCAAAACTCTTGAAGCAAATGTGTGGTTAACACTGAAAGATTAAGAGCACTTTCTTTGGATCTAGTAAAGATATACTTCAAATATTTTTACATGCAATTTATCCATGTGTATTAGCATGTGTACTAGAATGCATGTGTGTGTTTGTGTGTGTGTACGTGTGTGTGTGTGTGTGTGTGTGTGTGTGTGTGTGTGTGTGTGTGTGTGTGTGTGTGTGTGTTTCTATGTGTGTGTGTCTGTGTGTGTGCATGTGAATTTAAAAGTCAAGTCAATATTATCTTCATTGTGTGTGTGTATATATGTGTGTGTGCGTCTGTCATTCTTCCGAAGATGGCGTTGAACCCATTTATTCATTTACCTTTGTAACTTATAGTCTTTTCTGTCTTCATGGAGTCCATTGTCACAGATGTGGTCCAGGCAGATTTGGAGGGATCCTTGTGGCCAGAAGACAGACCCAAGCATTCTATGTAACGCTTCACGCTCAAATTATTGCCTTCCAGTTTGTGGGATTTGCCGAGTACTCTACCAAGAGCTGCAACAATGAAGGGTGAGATCAAAGTGACATCCTAAATGAGAAAACAATACACAAAAACAAACAAAAATGCTTATGTATCTTGACAGACAGATGTGTCATGTTATGTATGTACAGTGTTTTACATTGTGTGTGCGTGTGTGAGCGTGTACGTGTACATGTACATGTGTGTGTGTGTGTGTGTGTGTGTGTGTGTGTGTGTGTGTGTGTGTGTGTCTGCGAGTGTACATGAATATGTGCATGCATTCATTTCCATATAAAAACATGCCTGCATGTACACAAAAAGTTTTAATCTCATTTTTCTTCACACTGCTTTAATGTTTGCAATGTTACACAATATTATTATTTTTATATTTACCGTAAACATTACCTTATTTTACTTTTACCTTAAACCAGTCCAGACTGGTAACTCCAGAGAATTAAAAGAAAAAGTATATGTTTCCTACATTGTACACAAAGCATGGCTTTTAGCAACGGTGTGAAAATGCATGCATGAAAGTTCTTACCACTTGGGTCTTCAAAGTAAACCAAGCATCTCCCTTCACCAGGGGTCATGTCCACTCTGTCCACTTCACCACCGCCTGATCTTCTTGTGTGCTCAAAGTAAAGCGCAATAATGTCTTCAGTGGTGCTGGGGTTCAAATTCTCCACCAGCAGACACTTGGAAATGGGGACCTTGTGCGCGGTCAGTCTTTGTCCCTTTAACATTTTCTTCCCAATGCGTTGTACAATTTTATTCAGGTCTAAAAAGAAACACACACACACACACACAGATGAAAAGCCATACATTCAATTCAGCATAATTGCATGGGGTCATATGAGGCAATTGATGAAATAAACAAAGAAACAAGTCAAATTTTGGTTTAATGTGTTGGATGCTGGTATGTTATACAAAAATAGCAGTAAATACATCAGAAACAGATTTTGTTTCTAGGGTAGATGATTAGTTTAGAATTTCCTACACACACACAAAAACAAAATGCTGAACAACTTTGGTAAATGTTTCTAATACACCATGACAAATCTTGTGATTTAATTGTACTATACCTGGTTCCCCTTCAAAGGTGACCAGCGCAGTCCCCGTTTCATCTCCGCACAGGAACTCCTGAACCTTACAGCTGGTCAGCTCCTTCAGGTAGTCATCGAAAGTGCTGCGGCGCAGGATTTCTGGCAGATTCTTCAGCAGCAGTTTGTTTGGGTAGGTTGGACTAGTTCCTTGCTCACCTGATCCAGAAAAGAAAAATTCAACATTTTAACCCTTTCACCTCCTTACATTTTTCAGCCAAACAAATCCATTAATCTTACCTGGGTAGACAAAACAATCTGTCTGTAATATTGTGGATTCCTCTGTGACATTTTTAAAGTAAGGCCTATCCTTACCTCCCAAAATGAAGAGAACAGGGTCTTCGGATAACAGAGACTGATTTGATGTTTTTTAGTGACATGGGTGTTAAATCATTGTGGTGCAAAAATGCGACGTTGGTGGTGAAAGGGTTAACATTTTGATAGACTAAAAACTGTTTTCTTTGTTGAGCAAAACTCTTGAAGCAAATGTGTGGTTAACACTGAAAGATTAAGAGCACTTTCTTTGGATCTAGTAAAGATATACTTCAAATATTTTTACATGCAATTTATCCATGTGTATTAGCATGTGTACTAGAATGCATGTGTGTGTTTGTGTGTGTGTACGTGTGTGTGTGTGTGTGTGTGTGTGTGTGTGTGTGTGTGTGTGTGTGTGTGTGTGTGTGTGTGTGTTTCTATGTGTGTGTGTCTGTGTGTGTGCATGTGAATTTAAAAGTCAAGTCAATATTATCTTCATTGTGTGTGTGTATATATGTGTGTGTGCGTCTGTCATTCTTCCGAAGATGGCGTTGAACCCATTTATTCATTTACCTTTGTAACTTATAGTCTTTTCTGTCTTCATGGAGTCCATTGTCACAGATGTGGTCCAGGCAGATTTGGAGGGATCCTTGTGGCCAGAAGACAGACCCAAGCATTCTATGTAACGCTTCACGCTCAAATTATTGCCTTCCAGTTTGTGGGATTTGCCGAGTACTCTACCAAGAGCTGCAACAATGAAGGGTGAGATCAAAGTGACATCCTAAATGAGAAAACAATACACAAAAACAAACAAAAATGCTTATGTATCTTGACAGACAGATGTGTCATGTTATGTATGTACAGTGTTTTACATTGTGTGTGCGTGTGTGAGCGTGTACGTGTACATGTACATGTGTGTGTGTGGGTGGGTGTGTGTGTGTGTGTGTGTGTGTGTGTGTCTGCGAGTGTACATGAATATGTGCATGCATTCATTTCCATATAAAAACATGCCTGCATGTACACAAAAAGTTTTAATCTCATTTTTCTTCACACTGCTTTAATGTTTGCAATGTTACACAATATTATTTTTTTTACATTTACCGTAAACATTACCTTATTTTACTTTTACCTTAAACCAGTCCAGACTGGTAACTCCAGAGAATTAAAAGAAAAAGTATATGTTTCCTACATTGTACACAAAGCATGGCTTTTAGCAACGGTGTGAAAATGCATGCATGAAAGTTCTTACCACTTGGGTCTTCAAAGTAAACCAAGCATCTCCCTTCACCAGGGGTCATGTCCACTCTGTCCACTTCACCACCGCCTGATCTTCTTGGGTTCTCAAAGTAAAGCGCAATAATGTCTTCAGTGGTGCTGGGGTTCAAATTCTCCACCAGCAGACACTTGGAAATGGGGACCTTGTGCGCGGTCAGTCTTTGTCCCTTTAACATTTTCTTCCCAATGCGTTGTACAATTTTATTCAGGTCTAAAAAGAAACACACACACACACACACAGATGAAAAGCCATACATTCAATTCAGCATAATTGCATGGGGTCATATGAGGCAATTGATGAAATAAACAAAGAAACAAGTCAAATTTTGGTTTAATGTGTTGGATGCTGGTATGTTATACAAAAATAGAAGTAAATACATCAGAAACAGATTTTGTTTCTAGGGTAGATGATTAGTTTAGAATTTCCTACACACACACAAAAACAAAATGCTGAACAACTTTGGTAAATGTTTCTAATACACCATGACAAATCTTGTGATTTAATTGTACTATACCTGGTTCCCCTTCAAAGGTGACCAGCGCAGTCCCCGTTTCATCTCCGCACAGGAACTCCTGAACCTTACAGCTGGTCAGCTCCTTCAGGTAGTCATCGAAAGTGCTGCGGCGCAGGATTTCTGGCAGATTCTTCAGCAGCAGTTTGTTTGGGTAGGTTGGACTAGTTCCTTGCTCACCTGATCCAGAAAAGAAAAATTCAACATTTTAACCCTTTCACCTCCTTACATTTTTCAGCCAAACAAATCCATTAATCTTACCTGGGTAGAGAAAAAAAATCTGTCTGTAATATTGTGGATTCCTCTGTGACATTTTTAAAGTAAGGCCTATCCTTACCTCCCAAAATGAAGAGAACAGGGTCTTCGGATAACAGAGACTGATTTGATGTTTTTTAGTGACATGGGTGTTAAATCATTGTGGTGCAAAAATGCGACGTTGGCGGTGAAAGGGTTAACATTTTGATAGACTAAAAACTGTTTCCTTTGTTGAGCAAAACTCTTGAAGCAAATGTGTGGTTAACACTGAAAGATTAAGAGCACTTTCTTTGGATCTAGTAAAGATATACTTCAAATATTTTTACATGCAATTTATCCATGTGTATTAGCATGTGTACTAGAATGCATGTGTGTGTTTGTGTGTGTGTACGTATGTGTGTGTGTGTGTGTGTGTGTGTGTGTGTGTGTGTGTGTGTGTGTGTGTGTTTCTATGTGTGTGTGTCTGTGTGTGTGCATGTGAATTTAAAAGTCAAGTCAATATTATCTTCATTGTGTGTGTGTATATATGTGTGTGTGCGTCTGTCATTCTTCCGAAGATGGCGTTGAACCCATTTATTCATTTACCTTTGTAACTTATAGTCTTTTCTGTCTTCATGGAGTCCATTGTCACAGATGTGGTCCAGGCAGATTTGGAGGGATCCTTGTGGCCAGAAGACAGACCCAAGCATTCAATGTAACGCTTCACGCTCAAATTATTGCCTTCCAGTTTGTGGGATTTGCCGAGTACTCTACCAAGAGCTGCAACAATGAAGGGTGAGATCAAAGTGACATCCTAAATGAGAAAACAATACACAAAAACAAACAAAAATGCTTATGTATCTTGACAGACAGATGTGTCATGTTATGTATGTACAGTGTTTTACATTGTGTGTGCGTGTGTGAGCGTGTACATGTACATGTACGTGTGTGTGTGTGGGTGTGGGTGTGTGTGTGTGTGTGTGTGTGTCTGCGAGTGTACATGAATATGTGCATGCATTCATTTCCATATAAAAACATGCCTGCATGTACACAAAAAGTTTTAATCTCATTTTTCTTCACACTGCTTTAATGTTTGCAATGTTACACAATATTATTATTTTTACATTTACCGTAAACATTACCTTATTTTACTTTTACCTTAAACCAGTCCAGACTGGTAACTCCAGAGAATTAAAAGAAAAAGTATATGTTTCCTACATTGTACACAAAGCATGGCTTTTAGCAACGGTGTGAAAATGCATGCATGAAAGTTCTTACCACTTGGGTCTTCAAAGTAAACCAAGCATCTCCCTTCACCAGGGGTCATGTCCACTCTGTCCACTTCACCACCGCCTGATCTTCTTGGGTTCTCAAAGTAAAGCGCAATAATGTCTTCAGTGGTGCTGGGGTTCAAATTCTCCACCAGCAGACACTTGGAAATGGGGACCTTGTGCGCGGTCAGTCTTTGTCCCTTTAACATTTTCTTCCCAATGCGTTGTACAATTTTATTCAGGTCTAAAAAGAAACACACACACACACACACAGATGAAAAGCCATACATTCAATTCAGCATAATTGCATGGGGTCATATGAGGCAATTGATGAAATAAACAAAGAAACAAGTCAAATTTTGGTTTAATGTGTTGGATGCTGGTATGTTATACAAAAATAGAAGTAAATACATCAGAAACAGATTTTGTTTCTAGGGTAGATGATTAGTTTAGAATTTCCTACACACACACAAAAACAAAATGCTGAACAACTTTGGTAAATGTTTCTAATACACCATGACAAATCTTGTGATTTAATTGTACTATACCTGGTTCCCCTTCAAAGGTGACCAGCGCAGTCCCCGTTTCATCTCCGCACAGGAACTCCTGAACCTTACAGCTGGTCAGCTCCTTCAGGTAGTCATCGAAAGTGCTGCGGCGCAGGATTTCTGGCAGATTCTTCAGCAGCAGTTTGTTTGGGTAGGTTGGACTAGTTCCTTGCTCACCTGATCCAGAAAAGAAAAATTCAACATTTTAACCCTTTCACCTCCTTACATTTTTCAGCCAAAAAAATCCATTAAAACTTACCTGGGTAGAGAAAAAAATCTGTCTGTAATATTGTGGATTCCTCTGTGACATTTTTAAAGTAAGGCCTATCCTTACCTCCCAAAATGAAGAGAACAGGGTCTTTGGATAACAGAGACTGATTTGATGTTTTTTAGTGACATGGGTGTTAAATCATTGTGGTGCAAAAAATGCGACGTTGGCGGTGAAAGGGTTAACATTTTGATAGACTAAAAACTGTTTCCTTTGTTGAGCAAAACTCTTGAAGCAAATGTGTGGTTAACACTGAAAGATTAAGAGCACTTTCTTTGGATCTAGTAAAGATATACTTCAAATATTTTTACATGCAATTTATCCATGTGTATTAGCATGTGTACTAGAATGCATGTGTGTGTTTGTGTGTGTGTACATGTGTGTGTGTGTGTACACGTGTGTGTGTGTGTGTGTGTGTGTGTGTGTGTGTGTGTGTGTGTGTGTGTGTGTGTGTGCATGTGTTTCTATGTGTGTGTGTCTGTGTATGTGCATGTGAATTTAAAAGTCAAGTCAATATTATCTTCAATGTGTGTGTGTATATATGTGTGTGTGCGTCTGTCACTCTTCCGAAGATGGCGTTGAACCCATTTATTCATTTACCTTTGTAACTTATAGTCTTTTCTGTCTTCATGGAGTCCATTGTCACAGATGTGGTCCAGGCAGATTTGGAGGGATTCTTGCGTCCAAAAGACAGACCCAAGCACTCTATGTAACACTTCACGCTCAAATTATTGCCTTCCAGTTTGTGGGATTTGCCGAGTACTCTATCAAGATCTGCAACAATGAAGGGTGAGATCGAAGTGACATCCTAAATGAGAAAACAATACACAAAACAAACAAAAATGCTTATGTGTCTTGACAGACAGATGTGTCATGTTATGTATGTACAGTGTTTACATTGTGTGTGCGTGTGTGAGCATGTACGTGTACGTGTACATGTACATGTGTGTGTGTGTGTGTGTGTGTGTGTGTGTGTGTGTGTGTGTGTGTGTGTGTCTATGTGTGTGTGTGTGTGTGTGTGTGTGTCTGTGTGTGTGTGTGTGTGTCTGCGAGTGTACATGGATATGTGCATGTATTCATTTCCATATAAAAACATGCCTGCATGTACACAAAAAGTTTTAATCTCATTTCTCTTCACACTGCTTTAATGTTTGCAATGTTACACAATATTTTTTTTTTTTACATTTACCTTAAACCAGTCCAGACAGGTAACTCCAGAGAATTAAAAGAAAAAGTATATGTTTCCTACATTGTACACAAAGCATGGCTTTTAGCAAAGGTGTGAAAATGCATGCATGAAAGTTCTTACCACTTGGGTCTTCAAAGTAAACCAAGCATCTCCTTTCACCAGGGGTCATGTCCACTCTGTTCACTTCACCACCGCCTGATCTTTTGGGGTACTCAAAGTAAAGCTCAATAGTGTCTTCAGTGGTACTGCGGTTCAAATTCTCCACCAGCAGACAGTTGGAAATGGGGACTTTGTGCATGGTCAGTCTTTGTCCATCTAACATACATTTCCCACTGTCTTGTATAATTTGATTCAGGTCTGAAAACACACACACACACAGATGTAGAATTAAAGATAATAAAGTCAGTATTATTCCACCAATACAGAAGAAAACTGGTGGTCAGGAGGCAATGGATGAAATAATACACAAAGCATAACAAAATTCAAGTTTTTATTTTATGTGTTTGATACTGCTATGTCATACAAAAATAGCAGTAAATACATCAGAAACAGATTTTGTTTTCAGGGTAGATGATTAGTTTTAGAATTTCTTACACACACCAAAAAGAATGCTGAACAACTTTGGTAAAAAAATTTTAGTACACCATGACAAATCTAACACCTAATTGTACTATACCTGGTTCCCCTTCAAAGGTGACCAGCGCAGTCCCTGTGTCATCTCCGTACAGCAACTCCTGAACCTCACGGCCGGTCAGCCCCTCCAGGTAGTCCATGAAAGTGTCGCGGCGCAGGATTTCTGGCAGATTCTTCAGCAGCAGTTTGTTTGGGTAGGTTGGGCTGGTTTCTAGATCACCTGATCCAGAAAAGAAAAATTGAACATTTTAACATTTTGATGGACTAAAAACTTTCTTTTGTTGAGCAAAACTCTTGAAACAAAGTGTAACAAAGGTGTGGATAAAACTGAGAATAAAACGCTAACACATAGTTAGCGTTCAGACATGGGGTCAAGATACTCAAACACTCTTACATCTTGCTACTAGTCTGGTTCGATCAAAATTAACGTACAGACAAGAAGCTTATTTTTCGGCTCCCCAGACACTACCAAAAAAGTTCCAAAGCATAGACAGTAAGGCCGTTAAGTTAGCACTTGGTGTTCCAGTGCACACAGATACATTCAAAACATACAGAGAAGCTAATTTGTTATCACTTGATGATCAACGTAAGCTGGCTACAGCCAAGTATGTGACTAGAAGTCTCTCAGTGTCTAATTCAGTGACTAGTGACATTTATCTTGATTCAAAACAAGATTTTCCTAAGAGGGTTAAAAATATTTCTTACCTTCAACCTATTAGAAATTATACAGATTAATTATTTAAGAAGTGCGATATCGATATTACATCAACTTAAAGTATGCTGACAATGCCTATTGTACCTCAGTGGGAGCATATTTCTGCTATATTTGATACAGATTATACCGCTTTGAAAACAGATATGTTAATCTAATATCAGTTGAAGCAAAAGAACATTTAGAAAACACATACCCGTATCATCTTAAAATTTATACAGATGGTTCAGTTGTGGAATCATACACAGAAGCTGGATTTGTGATTCCTGATTAAAAAATGAGAAAATCTTTTCGTCTAGGAAAAGGCTTTTCTGTATTTACTGCTGAACTTTATGCAATTATAATGGCACTATCCTGGATAGCTGATATGGATATTGCAGTTTATAGTATTTTACTTTGTGTTGACTCAAAATCTGTTCTTTATAGTTTACAAAACTGGAATGCAAACACCAGAAGAGATTTAATTTTTGATGTAAAATATCTAATACACTCTATTATGTTTAAAGCAATTAACGTAGAATTTTGCTGGATTCCATCGCACTGTGGTATCGTTGGGAATGAAATAGCTGATAAATTAGCGAAAGAAGGTGCTAAAAGAAAATCTTCAGATTGTTCAATAAAACTAGAAAAAAACGAAATAAATTCAATGTTAGAAAATAGTATATATAATGAAAAGCTTCCTTCAAAATCTAAGATATTACTATGTTCAAGATCTTTATCTAGCCTTATGTACAAATTTACTAAAGATGTAGAATGCGCTTGTGGTCACCCAATATCAGTTCAACATATTTTTTTAGAATGTCCATTATTATTATTATTGTTACACAAACTATCTGGGATACAAGTTGCACAAATTGGAATTTTAAAAGATGTAGTTTACAGTCATGAAATTATCGAAATTGCTACAGTCTTATCCAGCTCTGGAATTGCAAGATTACTATAGTTCATGAGTTAATTAACTTTTTTTTTGACCCTCCACATTCACTGACATAAAATCATATGCATAGTTACACTTACTCATACACACACACTCATATTCACCTACATACACACGCGCGCACACACATACACACGCGCGCGCACTCACTTTTTTGTTTTTGTTTTTAATAGTCTAATATCACCATTGTGTGAACAGACTTTAAATTAAATCAATCAATCAATCAATCAATCAAATAAAAACTGAAAGATTAAGAGCACTGTCTTTGGATCTAGTAAAGATATACTTCAAATATTATTGCATGAAGTTAATAACTTATCCATGTGTGTTAGCATGTGTACTAGAATGTGTGTGTGTGTGTGTGTGTGTGTGTGTGCGTGTGCGTGTGCGTTTGTGTGTGTGCGTCTGTGTGTGTCTGTGAGTGCATGTGAATTGAAGTCAAGTTAAGTCAATATTATCTTTATTGTGTGTGCGTGTGTGTGTGTGTGAGATACAAAATGAATTCTATCACTTTCATCTTCCCTTTGAAGTTTCATAATGAAACCGAGCCTTTCGTTATTGACAATTATGTCTTGTTTTCTGTTACTCTCCTGAAGGTGGCGTTGAACGCATTTATTAATTTAAGATAGCTTTTGACTTTAGTCATTGTTTCATCTGTGTGACTTAAAGTCACACATTGAGGTCATCGCTTGCTCACTCTCTCTCTTCTTGAATGATAAATTTTGTTTAATGAAAAGACTGTTAGACACATAAAAGGAGTGTGCATGACGCACTTATTGCGGTAGTATAATAACACACACTTAAGTACACACACAAACACACACACAGACACACATGCCAATGCAAACACATGAACAAACTGGTACATGTACACATACCATATTTTTCGGACTATAAAGCGTGCCTGGTTATAAAGCGCACCACCCAAATTTGACACAACATTCAGATTCTGCTATTATATATATACAACAAACAAACAACTAGCCTTTATCAACACAAACAAACAATTAAACAGCAAAACAGCAAATTTAGGAGCAAAAAACAGACTGAGCAAAAAACCAGCAAGATCAAAATTTAAAAAAAAAAACTTTTGCTATATTTGCTGTTTAATTGTTTGTGTTGATAAAGGCGTGTTCGCCGAAATATCCAGTAGTTTTGTTTTGTCTCTTGTGAATAAAATAACGTCACTTTACACTTGTTGTGTAGTTGTTTGTTTGTTGTATGTTCCAGTGACGTTGCAGTCTGTTTCAGGTTTTTGTGGGTTTTTTTACTATTTTAGTAGTCATATTATAAGGCGCAGGTGTCTCAGTCTGGGAAACAAAAGTATCGCCTTATAGTCCGAAACATATGGTACATGCACACATATACATAAATGTATACACACAAACATACATGTACTTACACACACACCACCATCACCACCACCAACAACAACGACAACAATACAAACACAGACACAAACTCTCCATAACACAATACCTGCGGACTCGCTGGACTCACTGCAATCAGATTCCTGACTACTGTTGCAAAACAAGCTCGTCAGGAGGCGTGGTTCTGTCAACTTTAAGCCCAAATCAACTAAGAAATCGCTGGAATCGGTTTCATCCGAGACGTCATCTGTTTCCGGTGCCACATCCACTAATGGTGCCCCTTCCATGATCGGTAGCTGACGCCCCGTTTGGCCACGGATCACGATGCTGTCAGTACATTCCACGAGGGCTTTAGTCGCTGCAGATTCTTCAGAAGACCCAGCCTCTTGCTCCGCCGGTCCTAGATCTGGAGGTTTCTTTGGCTGGTACAAGGACAACCGCAGATTTGCGTCGCCAACTTTGTGAGGCATGGACAGCAGTCTCTGAGCAACTGTGACAAATGTTCAACATACAAAGTTGAATTAATTTTTCCTTCAAAAATAAAGTTAACTCATTCTACCCCATTTACGAGTATACTCGTAAACTCACGCCAACCATATCTGCCCGTTTACGAGTTAACTCGTAATACAAACCCATCTTCAAACTGAAGCGTCTAGCTTGGTTCTCATCCTCAAATTGTTCACTTTGGTAGCTTTAGCCTGTTTACAGACACTTCCTTTCCAGTCATGCTTAGATTTTATCGATTTTGGAGCAGATTTCTCATATTTTTTACTATTTTTCCCCATGATGGGTTAATATTTATTGTGTCCGAGTAATGAAATGGCAAGTAAAAGTGTTTTGGATTGATTTAAGACCATTATAATGACAAAAAATAGCAATTGTATCGAGTTTTTAGTGAATGTAGGTGAAGTAGAAAGCTCTACTTCCGATCATTGCATAAAGAACACACCTTTTCTTTATTACTGTTTGTTGTGTGTAAAAGAGTTATTTTTAGAACTCACACTACAATTAGTACAAACCGCATTTCAAATTCCATGAAACTTTGTAAACTTTTAATTAAAACGCATTTGACAATAGCACTTAAAATGTTATAATATTACTGTGAATTGTTGCAATTCATACCAATTTTTCTAAACATTATAGTTATGCTCAAAGCTCTCTGCACAGCTGGGCCAGGGAAAATAAATGCAGCTGTGAGGATGGGGTAGAATGTGTTAAAGTTTCCATTTATTTGGGCGCCAAAGTACTACAGTTGAACCTCCCTTATAAGACCTTCAACGATCATCCAAAATGAGGTCTTATAAGGGAGGGGTCTTATAAGGGAGGTAATTTTAATACTTACAAAGAGGGGCATTGTCTCAGAGAAGTAGGTCTTATGTGGGAGGGAGTCTTAAAATGGGAGGTCTTATAAGGGAGGTTCCACTGTAATAGCAAAGTCTTCTTTTCTTTGGACACAGAATATCTATTAAGAGCTTTGTCATGCTTTGGAAAACTCTGCAGGATTAGATGACGAAAGTTCGTTTAACATCCTCTGGCCTGGAACAGGCACATATCATATATGGGACATTAATAACTATAAAGATAGTGGGATGATCATGGAGGTACTGCAATACCAGGAAAGTCTCAAAGTTTTTCTTAATAACCAATACAAGATGATTTCACCCTTTGACTCAGCAGGATTAGATTTACATTTGGTACTTTACAGTAACAGAGGTGTCTCTGTGAAATTCGAGTTGCTCCCACCTTGACAGTGCATCACAGTCAGAGGCGTGCCACTCATTTTTCTTTCTTTTTTGGCATACGATTTTTGTGTGACTTATGAGTGTGTGTGTGTGTAAATTTTGACCAAATGACAACTTTTTCGTTGCCACTGGGTTTAATATGTGCTAAGTGCATGGGCACACGGGACCTCGGTTTATCGTCTCATCCGAAAGACTCCACATTCAGACCGTAAGGCCTAGTGCAAAATGAGAGGAAAAATCCCCTGTACCCAGGTTCGAACTTGGGTTTAGTTACTCTCTGTCCACTCTACACTAAATATAAAATAAGGACAAAATATTCACACACACCTAATCCCTTTGGCTGCAGCACTAGAAAAGACAGTTCAACCTAGTCCCTTTGGCTGCAGCACTAGAAAAGACAAACCTAATCCCTTTGGCTGCAGCACTAGAAAAGACAGTGCAACCTAATCCCTTTGGCTGCAGCACTAGAAAAGACAGTGCAACCTAATCCCTTTGGCTGCAGCACTAGAATAGACAACCTAATCCCTTTGGCTGCAGCACTAGAAAAGACAGTGCAACCTAATCCCTTTGGCTGCAGCACTAGAAAAGACAGTGCAACATAATCCCTTTGGCTGCAGCACTAGAACAGACAGTATTAATTGTTTAAGATGCACTCATGACAATAGGGCCAGCTGGCATTCCATTTGAAGTTTGTTTCTAAGCAACTGCTAACTCACTCTTTCTCTCTCTCCTCTCTTCTCTCTCTCTCTCTCTCTCTCTCTCTCTCTCTCTCTCCCTCTCTCTCTCCCCTCTCTCTCTCACACACACACATGTGCTGCAAAAATAGATTTTGCCTTATATATATTTGATCAAAGGAAGTAATATGAACCACCAGTTATCTCCCATCAATCCACCTAAAGCACTTAATGGTCATTTTTCCTAATTACTCTTAAATTCCTTTTTCTTCTTGTCAAAATATCTGATTCACCCTTCCTTTATAACACAAGTCTCAATTTCCCAGCTTCTTTGTGTTTTGATTATTATCCTTAATTCTAATCACAAAGTCAGCATCCTCATTAATGTCCAATCACGCATGTCACTATCCTTATTAGGCCCCCCAAAAAAAATTCTGTTTGGGGTTTCATCAGTTTTTTTTTACATTTTGTGTTTGGTCTATGCGTGTGAATATATTTATCACATTGGCATTCAAACTGCAATCGCGTGTCTAGCGCCCGCCATTTTGTCGGCGGATGTAGGGTCACAAAAGTCTGTGTGAGTAGCGGTCCTTGACTGTGCCGAGTGCATTGGTTGTTTCCCTTGAATCATCTGTTCAAATTACTTTTTTTCTTCTTTTTCTTTCTTTATTCATCCAAAAAAAGTTTAGGGTCAGCGGCAAAAACCTAGGGTCGGTCGGGAAACCGGAAACAAACATTTTTTTGGGGGGTGCCTCAACATTATGTGTGTGACCGTTTTTTTTATTATCCCGCTACATGGGCAGCCACACTCCGTCTTTGGGGGATTTGGGATACTGATGATGTTATGCAAGGAGTTTGTCATGGCTAAAGACAATCCCCGCATAACTACTCATAGCATAACAACATTTTGATGTAGCCTAGGTGTTCTAGCCTATGTCAATTGGTCTGACATAGTCTTAAGCTAAGAAGAAAAAAAATGTTATAAAATTATACAGAGAGACTCACTAAAATATCCAATTGAACCCCTTAAAAATCTACAGACACACTTTGTGCACTTATTCTGACCCCCATGTTTTCAAAGATGTATAGGTCTAATAGAATTAACCCCTTGACTGCCAGAGAAAATCAAAGAAAAAAATCATTGGGCAAATCATGCCATGATAAAGACAATTGATAGAGACAATCTGGAAAAATGGTCTGGGGATATAGACCTCTTGACTGTGCAAGAGCAAAAGCCAGCATGTCAGGGTTATTCCTCTTCATCTGATGACATCATCAGTGATGTCATCAGGTCAGTAGGTAATACGTTGGTGGCAGTCAAGGGATTAACACTGCAAAAAAACACATTCTCACACAACCCACCTTCCGGATCCTCAAAGGTGATGAGGATCCTCTCCTCGTCCTCCTCCACCTCCAACGATCTGATCTCCCCTCCGCCTCTCCTGGGGTTTTCGAAGTAGTACCGGTAGAGGTCGGGGTATTTCAGGTCGCCGTTCTCTATCACGAGGGTGGATGAAGGAGATGATGGGCTTTCCACTGCAGTTTGGGTCGCTGGCTGCCATTGCTGTTTCGAGCTGTCGGCTGGCTCTGTCACTTTTTTGTCTGCTGCTGGATCTACACACCATTACATTCATATATATATATATATATATATATACTGTCTGACAAATACACTTACAGACTTACAAGAGAGAAATTCTGGATAAAGAAACTTCAGACTCTCCATCCTTGTGGCCTCAACACTCTAGAATAGTTACATTCTGTTCCCTTCACGAGTCCGTGGTACCTTTCAGTATCTTTACACCACACACACACACACACACACACACACATGCGCACGCACGCACAGCACACACACACACACACACGCACACATACACACACATGCACACTCACTCGCACACTCACATACACTTAGTTCTTCCCTCACCTTTATCACATATCCCTACCTATTTTGAAAGTTTAGCTGATGTTTTTTAAATAAGCCAATGGAAGGGTATTACTCTGAATTGGTCTGATCATCTATATGCTTTCAAATGCGGAAGATAAAGTCTTGCATGAATATGATTTTTGCTCAGTCGATTCCATAATATTTGTTTGCTAATTATGTTTCATTACTTTCAAATGCGGAAGATGAAAGTCTTGCATGAAGATGATTTTTGCTCAGTCGATTCCATAATATTTGTTTGCTAATTATGTTTCATTACTTTCAAATGCGGAAGATGAAAGTCTTGCATGAAGATGATTTTTGCTCAGTCGATTCCATAATATTTGTTTGCTAATTATGTTTCATTACTTTCAAATGCGGAAGATGAAAGTCTTGCATGAAGATGATTTTTGCTCAGTCGATTCCATAATATTTGTTTGCTAATTATGTTTCATTACTTTCAAATGCGGAAGATAAAGTCTTGCATGAAGATGATTTTTGCTCAGTCGATTCCATAATATTTGTTTGCTAATTATGTTTCATTACTTTCAAATGCGGAAGATGAAAGTCTTGCATGAAGATGATTTTTGCTCAGTCGATTCCATAATATTTGTTTGCTAATTATGTTTCATTACTTTCAAATGCGGAAGATGAAAGTCTTGCATGAAGATGATTTTTGCTCAGTCGATTCCATAATATTTGTTTGCTAATTATGGTTCATTACTTTCAAATGCGGAAGATGAAAGTCTTGCATGAAGATGATTTTTGCTCAGTCGATTCCATAATATTTGTTTGCTAATTATGTTTCATTACTTTCAAATGCGGAAGATTTGAAGATGATTTTTGCTCAGTCGAATAATATTTGTTTGCTAATTATGTTTCATTACTTCTTTCAAATGCGGAAGATAAAGTCTTGCATGAAGATGATTTTTGCTCAGTCGATTCCATAATATTTGTTTGCTAATTATGTTTCATTACTTTCAAATGCGGAAGATGAAAGTCTTGCATGAAGATGATTTTTGCTCAGTCGATTCCATAATATTTGTTTGCTAATTATGGTTCATTACTTTCAAATGCGGAAGTAAAAAAGCGCCTGATTATCATTATAGTTCAGGCGATTCCATAAGGATTTTTTGACAATTATGTTAAAATGCTTCCAGACGCAGAACTAAGAAAGGGCTTTATTATTATTTTGGTTCAGACAATCCCATAACAGTTTTTGATAATGATGTTCCAATGCTTTAACATTTGGAAGTTAGAAAGTACTATACTATGTTTGGGTTTAGGTGATCCCATAATAATTTTGGCTAATTATGTTTCAAGGTTTTGATAGGCAGAAGTAGGAAAATGCTTGATTATGTTTCTTGTACAAGCGATTCCATAATATATTATTTTCTTAATTACGTTTTAATTCTTCTAAATGTGGAAGTCTTCAATTTTTGTACAAGCAATTCCACAATATAATATATATTTTTTGCTGATGAAGTTACAACGTTTAAAATGCGGAAGTAAGATAGAGCTTGACTATGGGTTTTTTACAGGTGATTCCTTAATATGTTTCAGTGCCTGAGAAATCGGAAGTCTTTATTGTGATTTTGTACAGGCGATCCCATAATAATTTTTGCTAATGATGTCACAATGGAATGCCAATTGCTATTGTCATTGTTATCACTTACCTTTTTCACCCCCCCCCCCACTCCCCACAAGCACACACATACACAAACACACTCCCATACTGACAGACTTACTCTCCCTATTTACCCCTTTGTCTGTCTGTCTCTCTCTCTCTCTCTCTCTCTCTCTCTCTCTCTCTCTCTCTCTCCTCTTTCTCCCTTCTCCTTCCACCATGTCTAAACAGAAGCTGTCCCTTCCTAACTATTCTCCCATTTCACTTATTGCATGTTTAACCTTCTTTTTCACAAAAGATCGTGTGCATGCTATATTATATTATTACACTGTTGGGGCACATGCTTGTTCTGGAGTTCAGCTTCTTTTTTTATTGACCTCTTTTTTATTTTGACCAACCCACCCACCCCCTTTTTTATTGTGAGTTTTAGTCAGAATCCGTTTCTATGTGCGATTCAGTCTTGTTTGAATCACTTGTCATTTTACCACTGACGAAGACGAATAAACGTCGGAATATTTGGAAATTTTATATCTTGTTTGTTGGCGTTTTTTTAACTTTTGAAAGTTTGTACTATATATAGGAAAATCTCATATATATATATATATAGTATGAAAGAAAAATCTCAGTGAATAGCCAGCTCCGTACCCCTACTCTGAAGGACTGAAAAGTTAGTGTATTTGAAATGCAGAATAGTTTGCTTTAATAAAACTTTTCTGTGTCCAATGTCTTTATTTGTGAACCTCAGAAACAAAACCAGTTAGGAGAAAAGGTAAATCAGCACAATTTATATAATTTTTTGTTTAATTATTATTATTTTTTTTTTTTTTGGAACACGAACATTAACTCAAAGTTAACGTTAACTGGTTTTTGTTGTTTTTTGTTTGTTTTGTTTTTTTTAAAGGAACGCAGAATATTTCATAACGTTAACTTGTTTCTGAAGTTCACAAATTCATACATTAGATACAGAAAAGTTTCATCAATTCGGCATTTCAAATGCAACAACTTTTTAGTCCTACAGAGTTGTGTGGAGTGGGAAGTTTGGCTTGTGCGGCTGTTATCTTTTTCTGTATATATATACAGAGAAATAAATCCTATAGACCAACGATCACCATCAGATGGTGAGCTGTGCAGGACAGATGAATCAAATAATACAGAAATATCTGTTATCTTTTTCCACTCCACATAACTCTGTAGGACTAAAAAGTTGTTGCCTTTGAAATGCCGAATTGATGAAACTTTTCTGTATC
This sequence comes from Phymorhynchus buccinoides, assembly GCA_017654935.2. Lineage (NCBI taxonomy): Eukaryota > Metazoa > Mollusca > Gastropoda > Neogastropoda > Raphitomidae > Phymorhynchus > Phymorhynchus buccinoides. Next base: position 16,499,643 of record CM065701.1, on the reverse strand, counting down.
TAATGTATGAATTTGTGAACTTCAGAAACAAGTTAACGTTTTGAAATATTCTGTGTTCCTTTTAAAAAAAAAAAAAAATTAAAAAAAATAAAAAAATAAAATGTGCTGATTTACTTTTTCTCCCAATGGGGGAGGGACAGTGCCTTATGCAAAGACAGCTGTTTCGACCTAAGAGAAGGTCTCATCAGTTTGCATGATCGGCCTGCAATTTGACTGTCCAGTGGATGCCAACCTGAGCAAAAAAGACATTCTACAAGAGAATGGTGTCTTCTTTGCACCAAATCGAAAATCCACAATAAAAGCAAACCAGCACAAAGTTAAACCAGAAATAGTAAAAACTCTTATGTAAAATGAACAAAATAACAATGTTCTGAAATTTTTATTTCAAAAACCTAATAGTAATAGACCTGACTAAAGAGGGCAAACTACTGAGGTGATATCCAATTTGACTATATATATATATAAAAAACATTCAGGCTAAAAACACAAAAACAAACAGGATAAAAACTTTCCAATATTTCGTCATTTATTTGACTTCCTCGGGGTTTAAGAACGCACTGACCCGATATGAGTCGCATTTTCCAGCACATCAATAAAACAACAATGAGTTAATCAAAATAATAAAAGTACTAAGACAGACATAATTTTGTGTGTTCAAACCAAGCAGTTGAGAATGGCAGAAAGATAAGATTGGAGAAGTCAGTGAGATAAATATCATAAAGATAATTAGGAAAGACATAAAAATAACAAACCTTCTTTTCATAATGTCCACATATCTTTCCAATATGTAAACCGAAATCTACAATTTCTTTATCTTATTATCTGTCTTGAAAATACACACACACACACACACACACACACACACACTCTCTCTCTCTCTCTCTCTCTCTTCCTCAAATTTTCGTGTTTGAAAATTATGTCGAGAGTCAACATCTTACCATTCTGGGGAAAGGGATTAGGTTAGGATCAGCCTTCATAAAACTGAGCGAAGCAGACTTTGAAATTGAGGGTTGTAAAGATGAGGGTGTCCAGAGCATATCTTTGCCTAAATTACATAAATTATGTTTATGATGGTGATAAATATTTTTAAAAGGTTTGGCAAATATATACTTTAGACCCCCCCCCCCCCCCCCCCCCCCCCATGTTTACGGGTGTGCATAAAATACAAAATAAGACATAATTGATATTAATCATCATTCATCATATAAAAAAAAAATGCTGTCATGATAGGTACCTTTAGTTGTCTCGGTTTGATCGGTGCTTTCGTGAACAAGCCCAGAGACCTCCTCCGCTTCCCTCCCGGCCAGTTTCAGGGTCAGGGACACCTGCGTGGAATCCATGGAACCCTCCATCAGCCGCCGGTCGACCTCCGTCAGGGAATAGCGGCCCACGCTCCAGGTCACGGCGGAGGGGTCCAAGCTTCCTGGGGGGAGGAAGGACAGCAGGACCCGCTGCAGCTCCTCCCGGCGTCTCTGGGCCTCCCGGGACGTGGCCACCACGAGGTCGGCGTCATCCACGCTGCTGTGCTCCAGGATGAAGACCAACGAGGACCAGTCCACGCCCAGGAGCTTGACTTGGAATTCCTCGAAGAGTTGCTGCAACAGGCGCTGGACCCGGTGGGAGGACTGCTCCATGTGGAGGGTGTCCATCACGCCTTGCAGCAGCTGGGGAATCATCTCCTGGGACACCCTCAGCCTGAAGGCGCTCAGGGCTTTCTCCAGGATCCGCTCGCCGTTCCAGTTCAGCCTGGCCAGGGAGGACAGCACTAGGTCTGGGCAAAACCAAGAGATGATTATTAAATTTAAATTATCATCCGAGTTTGAACAATTCTCGTTTCACCCTTTCACCTCCAACGTCGTTTTTTAGCACCACAATGGTTTAACACTCATGTCACTAAAAAGCATCAAATCAGGGCCTGATATCTGAAGACCATAATTTTTATAATTTGGGAAGTTAAAGATAGGCCTAATGCTATACATGTCACAGAGGAATTCACAATATTACAGAGTTATTTTTTCTCTACCCAGGTAAGATTAATGTGGGTTTTTTTGCTGAAAAATGGCTGGCGGCGAAAGGGTTAAACCATTATTCCTGTGTAGCTTTGAACTGATATTATCATTGTGTGATGCATACAATTACAATTATACACATCTTTTTCCCAAAGAGTCTAAGGTACGATTTTTCACTTAGCGCAATGTCGCTGATACATAAGTATAATCACAGTCACACAACTAAAATTTTTGCATTCAAAAGTATTTTATTCATAATGATGGATATGAATCTTGAGACTAATTGTTGCTAAGTTGTCTCTTCCAATTCCTTCTTTAATTCCAGCATTAACCCATATATGCCCACATTTTATTTTCAATTAGAAGTTGCATGTTTATATGGCAATTCATCCATAAGTAACATATGTGACCCAGCACCATGAAAGGGACATTAACCCTTTCACTGTCAATGTCACATTTATGCACCACAATGGCTTAACACCCATGTCACTAAAGCTGGCGACTAACCATGCGACTGCCTCATATTACTCAATCAAATTTTGTTTCCCGCACAGAAGAGGTCACAAGCCATCTGACTCGATCAGACTCGATCAGTGAAATTTAGAACCCGCCCTATTCGGCCCTGTCACCTGACTGGGCCCGACTGAGTCAGACTGATCGAGAAAGATGGTATGCAAATGAGGTGAAACATCACGACCTGATCGAGTCACATGAGGCAGTCACATAATCTGTCGCCAGCTTAAGAGGCATTAAATCAGGGCATGCTATCCGAAGACCCTATTTTCTTAATTTTGGGAGGTAAGGATAGGCCTAATGTTATACATGTCAAAGAGGAATTCACAATATTGCAGATTTTTGTTTTCTCTACCCAGTTAAGCGTAATGGTATATTTTGGCTGAAAAATTCCTGGCAGCGAAAGGGTAAAGTCGCTGGGCTAGTTTCTCACAACAAACTTGCAAAGTCAAAAATCTCTTCTTTTTTTAAAAATCAATTTTGAGTTATGGGTATTTTTGTGTTCTCCAACATCTTATTTTTCATATTTATAACAAATAATCTTTAATATGGTCTCTAAATGGTCTTATAAGTGTTTTAAAATGAGTAAGTCAATGTATTTCTTCAGCTAGGCTAGACTTTAGACAGTGATTTATCAAAATGGCCGTCGCTCGCCCTACTAACTTTGAATGCTCATACTTCTCGAACGGAAAAAGATACAAGCATGGTACTTGCATCATTAGAAAGAGAATTGTCTGAAGTTTTCAAATGTATAATGTTCTCAGAATTGTCAGTTTGACACTTAATGTCCCTTTTGTGGTGCTGGGTCACATAATTGTTCCAGCATTAACACTTTCACCGCAAATGTTGCATTTATGCACCACAATGGTTTAACACCCATGTCACTAAAAGACATCAAATCAGGACCTGTTATCCAAAGACCTTATTTTCTTAATTTTGGGGAGGCAAGGATAGGCCTAATATACATATTATCACAGAGGAATTCCCAATATAGCAGATTTTTTTTTCTCTTCCCAGACAAGTTTAATGGTATGCTTGGGTCGAAAAATGGCTGTCAGCGAAAGGGTTAAATTCAAAACTTAATAGGATGTGGCGATAATCTTGTCTCTGCGGTCACACTCAGCAGCCATTCTCATCACCACTTCCAAATAAATTTCAAAGCTGGAAAAGACAATGTTTAGCAACAGCGTCTCTAGATTCATACATACATGTATGTCTAGGCACCTGCCACAGAGAGGGAGGAGAAGGATAAAAGGGGGCAAGAGAGAGGATGGGGGTGAGAGCAAGAGCCTGCCGTCAGTGCAGGAATGTGCAAAATGCAGGAAAAGCACAATAAGAGATGGCATGCAGGAGGCACCATGGCTCAGTTAGTCGCCGCTCGTTATGCAATGGGTTTGCGAGTGCCCTGGTTCAAACCCAGCTCCGTTTGCGGTGTTGTATCCTTGGGAAAGATACTTTAGTCCTTGGGAAAGATACTGTAGTACTATTTCCTGATCCTTCGGATAAGACCTAAAAACCAAGGTCCCGTGTGCGAACGCACACACAATTTAATCTTGCGCATACGTTAAAGCCCATCGGTCCATTCCCCTATTCGGTAGGAGTAGGCCGTGTTGTGCTCGGTGGAATGGATGACACGAACTCACAAAGCATGGGTCCTGTGCACCAATATTGCAATAGCAGCCTAAACAAAGACTTTGGGCATGGGGCAGGATAAACATCCCCAATTGAAAGAAGAAGAAGAAGAAGAAGACTATCTCTCTCACACACATAAACACACATACAGAATGACACACACTACACTACACACATGACAGACACATGTATGTACACGCACTTACCCTTCAGCTGTTCAGCACTCTGCATAGTGCTATTGGCAGTCTGCAGATGCAGCATGGCTTTGTTGTTGATGATCAGCTCAACCTGCCAAAAGTTGAGGGCTACGATGATCTCCCCCTGCTTGCCTTTGAGCACATGGCCCAGTGTCTGGGTGGTCTTGTGCCTGTTGCAGGCCCCTGGGGAAAGAATTGTACGACATACCATGACTGATTTGATCTGCCATGATCAACTCATTTGCATCGCAATGATTTTGAACTATTAAAAAAAAATCACAAATCACTCCAGCCACGCACACACAAAACATACATAAACAAAATGAAAAATGAAAGAAGATTACAGGACCTGTTTTTACTTCAGGTTCAGACATAGGGAAGTGGTAGATCAGACTTTTTAGACTTTAAAAACTCTCCACACCGATTGGTGTCCCCACAACAAACCACTACAAAAGCAAAGTTAGAGGCAAAATTGAGGTTACGGGTACAAGGTATGGTGTGCACACAGAATTACTTCCCTTGAAGCAAATGCATACAATTTACAGCTATCTATTAATTCCGCCTTTTTCCAGACATATGTCCTGAACGACTTGAATGAGTTATAAAAAGAAAGCTTACTTTTGTGGATTAGGTATTTGATTTCAGAATTACTTCACTTGAAGCAAATGCATAAAAAATTGACAGCTATCTATTAATTCCGCCTTTTTCCGGACATGATATATGTCCGGAATGACTTGAATTAGTTGTTGTTTTTAAAAGCTTACTTTTGTGGATTAGGTATTTGATTTCAGGAATTAAAATAAACTTATAATGTGTATACCATAACAACTCTTTTCAACCCAAACCTTTTCTTTAGATATCTACCAAAAACATTGGAACTTATTCCGTTAATTCTTAATACAATGGCCCATGAATGACATATGAGGTAATTCAGTTCTACTTCTAGTTGTACTAGCTTTATCCAATATCAAAATTAAAAAAACAAAACTGAAGCAAGCATATCAAATTAGCTGATTTAATTAAATAGCAACTGATTTCAATCATTGAATCAATCAATCAGTCATCATTTATTGTCCCCATCTTAAAACAAGGAAATTTATCTTGTACTTGCAGTCGATTAATTCAATACAATACGAAATACACGCGTGTAACCCTCCCTCCACCTGTGGCGTGCAAATCTGCAGCTCGCTACCTATGAGAGTCTGTATTTGCGGCATTTTGCGACATTGAGCATGAAATACAAATTTCACCTTTTTCTAGGGTTAGGGATAGGGTTAGGGTTAGGGTTAGGGTTAGAAAACAGTTCAAGTACAGAAAAAGTGAAATTTGTGGTTGTCGCAAATACAGACTCTCATAGTAGCGAGCTACAGATTTGCACGAGCGACAGATTTGCACGCGACACCACCACCACCACCACCACCACCACCACACACACACACACACCACAGCGGCAAACCGGTGACAGGCCAAACAAAATAACTTGAAAATTTGATTTAATAATAATAATGATTATTTATATAGCGCCTATTCTCTGATTTAGGGCTCTAAGTGCTTTACATATTTAATACAAATACAACATAGAATATAATTATCTTATACAATCAGACATGACGAACATACATAAATTTTATATGAGTAGAGTATAGAAAAGTACATATATACAAATGAACAAAAACGCATATCTTGAAAAAGGTACAC